>JBAIZL010000003.1:75827319-76389819 GCA_036971475.1 Prosapia bicincta
CCTGAAAATGTCAGTCTCTACCTTCTATAGTTTCGACTCTATGCTCTCAGTCAGTCACTCAGAACAACGATTCTTATATATATATATATATATATATATATATATATATATATATATAATACGTTTTCTTGTTTAATAATTTAAAACAACATAGGTTATTCAAATACAAGAATATTCTTGTATTTGAATAACCTATGTTGTTTTAATATATATATATATATATATATATATATATATATAGAGAGAGAGAGAGAGAGAGAGAGAGAGAGAGAGAGATAGCTAGGTAGGTAAATAGACAGACAGACAGACAGGCAGGCTGACAGACAGACGAACCCACGTATAGATAGATAGATAGATAGACAGACAGATAGATAGACTGATTGACACACAGACACGCAGGCAGGCAGGTAGACATTCAGGCAGACAGACAGACAACTCAGACATACGTATAGATAGATAGATAGGATGTCAATTGAGTGTTGTAATTATTGTTATCACTTTTGTTTAAAATAGCATTTATACAATATTTATGAGATTTTTTACAATGAATTCGTTCTATTATGAGTATTATTTTACTCATTTCCTTAGTATATGTATAAGGTCTAAGAAGCACGTTTCTACAACATATCCAAATAACAGCGGTTATTGCTTAAGTCTAAATGGTTGTAATAACGACATAAAAAATAACTTGGTGTTTTCAAATATTTACACCAAATAAATATAAACTCTCTTTTTAAAGGTTTATTTCATGTTTTCTAAACTTCTAAAGAAATGAGTGTAAAAAGATGAGGAACGAGGGAAAGTTTGTTTACTTGTTCACTGCCTGTTGAATATTGAAGTAAATATGTCGGTCACGTATTGTCCTTGATCTCAGGTCTCCCACGATGAAGAAGGCTGTATTTTACTAGCTCACCCACGCCTCTAATAAACATCTAAACCGGACGAAAGCTGCTGATAGAAATTTAATTATTCAAACGTGTTGTATGTAGGTTTCAAAACTAAAAAAGTGTGACAAAATAATTTTAATAGCGTTACATTAAAGTGTAGTATGTACAAAGTAAATAAATACTATAACAAGTGTATTATTTCCAAAGACGTATGATTCCCGTGCTATTTGGGAGTTCACGTAATTGTGCACTAAACTGATTCCTTGCGATACACCACCCTGCGAAGGGGGTATTTCTACACGTCTGGGATTATTTGGTTTGTTTCTTGCGATACACCACCCTGCGAAGGGGGTATTTCTACACGTCTGGGATTATTTGGTTTGTTTCTTGCGATCCGCCGCCCTGCGAAGGGGGTATTTCTACACGTCTGGGATTATTTGGTTTGTTTCTTGCGATCCGCCGCCCTGCGAAGGGGGTATTTCCACACGTCTGGGATTATTTGGTTTGTTACATTGCGACCTACTGCGCTGTAAAGGTGGTCTTTGTACTCAACAGGGATTATTTGGTTTGTTTCTTTGCGATCCGCCGCCCTGTGAAGGTGGTATTTGTACACGTCTGGGATTATTTGGTTCGATACTTTGCGTTCTTGCCCCCACCCCAGCGAAAATGTTATTTGTACACGTCTGGGATTATTTGGGCAGGTAATTTTGCGATCTAACACAGGAGCTACTTGTACACATCAGATTTTTTTTGGTACTGTGCAATATACCGCTCTGTCGATAGTGTTTTGGTATATGTCCATTTTATTTCTTGTTTTGCAATCCACAACCTAGATAATAAGGTCCTAAATCATATAACTGATAACATTCGCACTTTCAGATACCTACACAACGCAAATAAATTATATAAATAAAATTCACAACAAATTAAATTGCTTAGTTTACCTTGTAGTTAAAATGTCGGTAATTAAAATTTTACTTTCTCCTATTACCTTAACATATTTCTTTTGTTGATTGTGAAAAATATGGATAAACAGAATTTTACACGTTAAAGTTTTTTAAAATTACTTGATAAAATAGTAATACAAACCATCCTAAAAATTTTTAAATAATTTAATAAAATTCTAGAATATGTACAATGCTCTAATGGAGTCCCTCCACAACAACATATGGCTAGTTGGTGTGTGTGTCAGTAAAGTCGCTGCTATGGATATGCTTTGCTAGTATTAGCACAGACAGGGCTTGCATCGATCGCGTGGCCTCGGTGAAAGTGAGTGGCAATCGATACTGAAGGGAGAAAGTGATTGCAGTAAGCAACATGAACACACTTCGTGCGAGTGCGCCCTACTGACGTCTAGAAGCCTCTGTCAGAGAGCAGCATGAACACACTTCGTGCGTGTGCGCCCTACTGACGTCTAGAAGCCTCTGTCAGAGAGCAGCATGAACACACTTCGTACGTGTGCGCCCTACTGACGTCTAGAAGCCTCCCTGAACACACTTCGTACGTGTGCGCCCTACTGACGTCTAGAAGCCTCTGTCAGAGAGCAGCATGAACACACTTCGTGCGAGTGCACCCTACTGACATCTAGAAGCCTCTGTCAGAGAGCAGCATGAACACACTTCGTACGTGTGCGCCCTACCTGACGTCTAGAAGCCTCTGTCAGAGAGAAGCAAGAAACAAGGGCGCGCTAATGGTGACTGTCCCTTAGACTCTGCAACGAGGTATTGGGGTGAGGTCAAGGACATAGGACTTGTGGTGATGACGACAACTAGCATCAAATGTTATCGGAGCACGTTCACTTGCTGAACTTTAGGGAATTCCCACGCGATGACGTATTTGCACCATACTTAGCTACGTAGTGCGTGCGTCAAGGTGTCTGCCGCTGGACATTGTTGTTATCAGTGACAAACGTGTCTTCTTACTTGTGGTGATGGCGACAACTAGCATCAAGTGTTATCGGAGCACGTTCACTTGCTGAACTTTAGGGCGTTCTCACGCGATGACGTATTTGCACCATACTTAGCTACGTAGTGCGTGCGTCAAGGTGTCTGCCGCTGGGCATTGTTGTTATCAGTAACAAACGTGTCTTCTTTCTTGTGGTGATGGCGACAACTAGCATCAAGTGTTATCGGAGCATGTTCACTTGCTGAACTTTAGGGGGTTCTCACGCGATGACGTATTTGCACCATACTTAGCTACGTAGTGCGTGCGTCAAGGTGTCTGCCGCTGGGCATTGTTGTTATCAGTGACAAACGTGTCTTCTTACTTGTGGTGATGGCGACAACTAGCATCAAGTGTTATCGGAGCACGTTCACTTGCTGAACTTTAGGGGGTTCTCACGCGATGACGTATTTGCACCATACTTAGCTACGTAGTGCGTGCGTCAAGGTGTCTGCCGCTGGGCATTGTTGTTATCAGTGACAAACGTGTCTTCTTACTTGTGGTGATGGCGACAACTAGCGCCAAGTGTAATAGTAGTACGTACATTAGCTGAACTTCAGGGGATGCCCACTCTATGTCATTACTTTCCCTTACTATTCTACGCATTGCGTGCGTCAAGGTATAGGCCAGGTAGACGTCGTAATCCCAGGAGGTGGTGTTAAACCAGGAGAACTTGTAAACTAAGGTAACATGAAAAACTAACAGACGTTGTAGGCCACTCAGAAGTTTTAAACTTAGAAGAAGGTGTAGACCCAAAAGAAGGTGAAGACATAGGAGAAGGTGTAATCCCAAGAAAGTGTAAGTCCAAGAGAACATGTTATTCCAGGAGAAGGTATGAACTCCAGAGAAGAGTAATTCCAGATGTTTTAGCACCAGAGAAGTGTAAATACTGGAGTATATGTAAGCCTAGGAGAATGTTTTAAACCAGGAAAACTTATAAGCCAAAGGGACATGAATAACCTATGTTAACAAAAGGTGTAGGCCAGGGAGAAGGAGTAAGCTTTGGAGAAGGTCACTTCCCCAAGAGGGAACCGAAGAGAAGGTGTAAAGCCAAGAGACGTAACAAACCCAGGAGAAGGTATAGCCCCATGTGGAGGTGTAACCTAAGGGAAGGTGTAAATCTATGAGGAAGTGTAAACCCGAGAAAAAGTGTAAACGCAAGAACATAGTAGGAGATATAAACCCAAGAGAAGGTGTAAACGTATGATACACGGTGTACACCCAGAAGAAGGTGTATCTCTAGGATAAGATGTAAACCCAGGAGAGTGTATAAAACCAAAAAAAGGGGTAAACATAGGTTAAGATATAAGCTACTCCTAGGAGAGGGTGTAAAGCCAGGAGACGGATTAAACTCAGGAGACGTTTGAGGATATGTAACATAAGATAATGTGCAAACCCAGGATACAGTGTAACGCAGGAGAAGGTGTAAACCAAAATGTAGGTTTAAGCCCATAAGAAAATGTAAACCTCGAATAAGATGTAAACCCAAGAGAAGGTGTAAGAAGAAGTGAAGGTGTAAGGTCCAAAGAAGGTGTAAGCCCAGGAGAAGGTGGAAGCCCCGGAGAACTTGTAAGCCCAGGATACGGTGTAAATCAAGGAGAAAGTGTAAACCCAAGAAAAGGTGTAAATCCCAAGAGAAGATGTAAATCCAAGAGAACTTGTAAGCCCAGGATACGGTGTAAATCCAGGAGAAAGTGTAAACCAAGAAAGGTGTAATCATAAAAGAAGATGTAAATCCAGAAGAAAGTGTAAACTCAAAAGAAGGTGTAACTCCAAGAGAAGGTGTAAGCCCAGGAGAAGGTATAAGGCAAGATACGGTTTAAACACAGGAAACAGTATAAAGCCAAGAGAGGTGTAAGCCCAAAAGAAGGTGTAAACTCAAGAGATGGTATAAGACCCGGAGAACGTGTAAGCCCACGAGAAGGTGTAACCGCAGGATGATGTGTAAATCCAGGAGAAAGTGTAAACCCAAGAGAAGGTATAAGTCCAGGAGAAGGTGTGCACCTAGCATACGGTGTAAATCCAGGAGAAAATGTAAACCCAAGAGAAGGTGTAAACCCAAGAAAAGGTGTAAGCCCTTTTTTTAGGTGTAATCCCTGAATAAGGTGTAAGCTCAGGAGAAGGTGCAATCCCAAGAGAAGGTGTAAGCCCAGGAGAAGGTGTAAACATAGGAAAAAGTGTAAACCCAAGAGAAGGTGTTAGCCCAGGAGACGATGTAAGTCCAGGATACAGTGTAAGCCCAGGAGCAAGTATAAACCCTAGAGAAGGTGTAAACCCAAGAGAATATGTAAGCCCAGGAGAAGGTGTAAGCTGAGGATACGATGTAAACCCAGAATCTATAAACAAAAGAGAAAGTATAAACCCAAGAGAAGGTGAAACCCCAGGAGAATGTGTAAGCCGAAGAGAATATGTAAGCTCACGAGAAGGTGTAAGCATAAAAGAAGCTGTAAACCCAGGAGAAGGTTTAAGCCCAATAGAAGACGTAAACCTCGAATAAGATGTAAGCCCAAGAGAAGGTGTAAACCTAGAACAGGGTATAAAATCAGAAGACAGTGAAAAAACAGAATAATGTATAAACCTTAGGAGATGTGTAAATCCAGCAGACGGTGTAAGCTCAGACTATAATCGATAGAATCGGAAATGACGGTATTAGAGAAATGAAGGATACCACACTAACGATATAGAAAAATCATTAGCTTAGGGGGAGGGCACATGAGGAGAATGAATATGAACAGATTACCCCCAAAAGGTATGAAAATAGAAACCACCTAAATTTAAAGTAGTGGGAGGACCTGGAAAAGAGTGGAATATATATATATATATATATATATATATATATATATATATATATATATATATAACTGTAATAGCTTTTACTTCTATTTCTGAATATTAAACATTTTAAGTTTACTACCCTTTTTTGGTCGAATGTTAACCTCCAGCAAACGTCCATATTGCTTTAAATTTAACTGTTTACACGATAAAGTTTTATTTTATTATTATTTTCTGATAATGTAAAGGAATTTACGGATATGGAAAAGTTATCAATATTTATTTATAAACAAAACTTTGAACATTTTCGTAATATCAATTTTTCAAATTAGCCTCCAGATTTGAAGGCATGGCTTTGAAGGTCGCTGAACGACCTTGCAGGATGTAATGTGTATTGCACTGTGTGTAACGGGGCCAACTGACCTTCTTCGGCCCGACCTGCTTCCAGGGACCGGACACGCGGCTGTCCAACAGCTCCACATTTTTACTTTCATTCATAATATTTCCCGTAAATTATTCAAAACAATATGAAAACTACACATCTCACTATTTTGAATAAAATATGTTTTCATCTATTTATGTTTGGTTAAAAAACCACTCCTCTCTCTCTCTCTCTCTCTCTCTCTCTCTCTCTCTCTCCCCCCCAAATTAATGCTCTACTTTACATTATGCAATCCAACACGTATTTCTTCAAAACAATATATGAAGAGTAAGTGTAATGTACAGTTGACAACAATGTAGTTGCGTAAATGTAGGAAGAACCTTACAATTACAATTCAACACACACACACACATTAAAACATTTTCTTTTTTCTAAACATATTTAAAATATAAAAGAGTAAAAACATAAAGTTTTCTATAGAAGAGCACAAAGAAACTAGGCAATCACCACTGACTGAGGATGCTCCTGTACGGGCTAAATGGCCAACATAGTTTCCCGAGAGTACGTTTCTTACGTGAAGAGAAATTTGGCAACAATGTAATTGCAGTTATTCTTAAAATTAGGAAAACAAAATGTGTCCACAATAGTATATTATAACGAAACTTTTCAAGTGAATTATCAAAAAAGTGCTAGTTAATTCTTTTTTTCACATGATTTTACTGGGTACAACACAGTATCCGCATTTTACAACAAAAAGAAGAAAACATTTTTCGATCTTTTAGAAAAACGACGATGTAAGGGCCATACTATACGGGCCGAAATAACGAGACCGAATATCGGCGTCAAAAACGGCCGAATTGATATGACTATACGAGCGGAATTTCTCTGAGCGGAATGGGCTCCGACTTTCCAAGCGTATTGATATATGGGCGTTTTATCGGAGGAAAATATTATAAAAAAGTACCATTTATCCAGTATCAAAATGGAGGTGGAAGAGATAGTTTGTGTCGGTGCTTTGCCTGTCATGTGTTTACCATTGAAAGACTTTGGTCAACCCAAACACGGTTGGGTAACAGATTAACAACTGGGGAGTTTCACATCATGTTTAATGATCACAAGAAGTATCCAGACACGTTTTTCCTATACCACGGAATACCAGTCTTTCTTTGGTGAACTGCTCTGTCTAGTTTGCGATAGTTGCATAGGAGCTGCTTAGAGGCTTGTAATAACCCTAAAGTATGTTTAGTTACAATGAAAGAATTTGCATTTAGGCGTATAAATGACATTCCGCCATTATTCGGACCTTTTTAACGCGTTGCTCTCTGTTAATCCCGCTTCTTCGCTTTTGAACGCGTCCGTCGGCGCGGAACTGTCGGCGCTTATAGTATGCGCCATTTGCTAAAATGTGTTATTTTTTCGATGCATATAGTACGGCCCTAAGAGAGCAGGTGGAGTAACTCTGGACCAGAAGAAGTTTTAGAGGCTGGTGCACAGATTGGACCATACTTCGAACAGATGCGCCACGTGTCATCTCTAGTACCTACAACTGCTTCTCCGAGTGAGTCCTATTGATAGGGACGGGTTAATAAGAAGCCAGCGGAACTGCTGGAAAGGATATATTGCAATTGTAAAAAGCGTCGAAAACTTGGGCTCCTTGATACACTACTTGTAGAGCGTTGGAGAGTGACACCACCAGAATATTCTCCAGTTGGAAACTAAGAACAAGAGAATTCTGTAATAATCTAGATACAATTTGATTTTTTCGTAAATACCTTTTTATTTCTCTATAACGGTTACAATCTGTATTCAATTCCTGCTATTAGTTCACACTATCATTACATATATCCTGTTCGAATTTTCAATCGTTCATCAATCACTTTTTATTCATCCACTCAAGTTAAATTTAATTTTTTTAAACTTATAGTGCGTGACACTTGATATTAATAGCTTTTTTTCAAATTTTAATTCATTAATTGAATTTAATAAATTAATTTTAGTTTTATATGGGGGAAAAACTCTTCACAAAGGGGCAAGGTATGCAATATAGTTATTTCGTCTTATTTGTCTTAAAATAAGCGATAACATATGATTTCATAAAACAGCTGATTTTATATTGTAGTTTGTGTGGTAGAACAGCTGCTTTAGCATAGGTTATGTTACTTTATTTATATCAATTGTAATTATTTAATAAAAAGTAAAGTATATAAAAATGTTTTTTGTCGGCCCAAGCAGGAATTGGTTTAAAATTTTTTTGTTTATATTACTTGTTTTGTGTAGTTGTAAGGAGTGTGTAGTTGTAAGGAGTGTGTAGTTGTAAGGAGTGTGTAGTTGTAAGGAGTGTGTAGTTGTAAGGAGTGTGTAGTTGTAAGGAGTGTGTAGTTGTAAGGAGTGTGTAGTTGTAAGGAGTGTGTAGTTGTAAGGAGTGTGTAGTTGTAAGGAGTGTGTAGTTGTAAGGAGTGTGTAGTTGTAAGGAGTGTGTAGTTGTAAGGAGAGTGTAGTTGTAAGGAGTGTGTAGTTGTAAGGAGTGTGTAGTTGTAAGGAGTGTGTAGTTGTAAGGAGTGTGTAGTTGTAAGGAGTGTGTAGTTGTAAGGAGTGTGTAGTTGTAAGGAGTGTGTAGTTGTAAGGAGTGTGTAGTTGTAAGGAGTGTGTAGTTGTAAGGAGTGTGTAGTTGTAAGGAGTGTGTAGTTGTAAGGAGTGTGTAGTTGTAAGGAGTGTGTAGTTGTAAGGAGTGTGTAGTTGTAAGGAGTGTGTAGTTGTAAGGAGTGTGTAGTTGTAAGGAGTGTGTAGTTGTAAGGAGTGTGTAGAAATGGTTTTTATGATTAACTTTATAACTTGTGAAACATTGAAATCTATAATTTTCACGACTATAAACCTAACGGCGGTTCCTATAGGTTGATCATTTGAGTAAAATAATAATAAGTTTAGAGCTGAGATTGTAATCGTAAGAAAACATGAGAATTTTAAACCGTTGAAAAAATAATTGTTCATCGCCTAAGGGGGGCTTATAGGTATCTTCTAAGCTAACTACACTTTCTCTCTGAACCTTTAACAGGTCTAATATCACTTTTAATTGCACCAATAAATTACTTTAAACTCTTAAAAATTAATATATTATTCAAATTTGGTCTTAAGGGTTCGTTTTAAGGGTTTAAACTTTCAGACACATTACAAGTTGTATTAAAAAATATGAAAGAATATTTATTTTATCCATTCATGCAATATGTCAGACCTTAAAAAGTGTACGCTCCTTACATTTTGCATTTTTTGTCATAAGGGGGAGTTTTCACCCCTAAAGAGTAAGAACATGAATAGTATGTTCAAAAGCAGGTAACTTTTGAATAATAGGATGAAATAGGCTTAATCTAAAACTGCCATGGAAATCTATGTTGAACGAAAGAAAAGATATTACACCCAAACTCTAGACTGTAAATGCTTAGTGCATATTCTAATGTCCTACAGAAAAGGCATAAAATCTTACAATAAAGCGCGTTACATTACCTTATTTATTGTTGTAACTTTTCTTTTTATTATTCTTTTTATGATATTTAATAAATATTAGGCTTCTAATAATAAATGCATTAAGCAAACGCATGTATGCCTAGCGCATGAAACCTAGGATCAGGTCATACTCCGATTGAGTCCGACATTTTAAACATTATGTTTCATATTAATTAAAACAACCTCTCACCACAAATTGATTATAAAGTAATCATCTTCAGACGTATTTTTACAAATAATGTTATTCGTAAATTCAGTTATTCGTAAAAATACCTCTGAAGATGATTACTTTGTAATCGAAATGTAAATAAGGTCAAATAAAATTTGTTGAATTTGTGGTGAGAGGTTGTTTTAATTATTATAAATATATACGCCACAGTTGCTTCAAGTTGCTATTATGTTTCATGTATGACGTGGATTATCATTTGGCAAAAGAATTTTCAAGCTACTCCTTCTTTGAATCCTTGAGAATTGCACATATCAATGTGCATTAAAATGGAGATTTTTAATTCGATACCAACATAATCAAAAGTTTGCCTCTGTGACTAATGGATTGTCATGGCAAATCCTGATCTAACTGGGAATTGATGTATTTGAATACTACATCCAGGCTGACTCTTGCTTGAGTCCAATGTAATTCTGGAAATACGAACTTCATAAAAGTTTTCGAAAACTTGATGATAACGATTTTTCAGAACAAAATGTCACTTAGCTAATTGGATTACTGAGGTTACCCCCAATATACCAACTGTGGTGAAAATCCTTAGAGTAGTTTCCGAGAAAAAGGTTACTATATATAAATAGTATATATATATATATTATTTGTAGTTATGCAACACTGTTTTCTTGTATACACTTATCACTTTCACTTATGTACTTAAACAAGAATCTTACTTGGTATTTATGCGAGCTAACTTTCAATGGCTGACTGTGCCGTCATCCTCGGGCATACTGAACAGGGTTGTTGTAGACTGTGAGCTGAGTGGATTTCCCGTTGACCTTGGTGTACCGTTATGTTCTATTTTTAGATTCACTGCACTGTGCGAGTTTTTAACGTTTGTTTTGGGGTTAATATTGTCTATTAGATTGAATAATTTATCTTTTTTTGATTTTATTTGTATTTGTTCGTTAATGATATTATTTTTATTTTTATAAATTTATAGTTGTTCCCAGATTGTCATTTTGAAGCCTTTTTGAACCTTTTTTTACTAGGTGTACGTTTTTTAATGTGGGGAATGTGTGTTTATTTTTGATGCCGTGTGTGGCTAAGTTTGAGTTATAAATTTCAGGTTTGATGTATGCATTGAGGTGTTCTTGATATCTGTCTTTTAATTCCTTTTTTGTTTGGCCTATGTATATTTTATTACAGTCTGGGCATTCGATTTTGTATATTCCGATATTAAGTGTGGGACATATTTTTTCTGGTTGGTTTATTTTGTTGATTATGTTTCCTGTGTTTTTGTAGGCTATGTTAATGTTATTATTTTTTAGTGTTTTAGTTATTCCTTTTATGTTGTATCCTGTGTATGTGAATGTAGCCCATTTTGTTGTTTGTGGTTCGATTTTAGGTTGTTTTAATTTATTTAATATTTTAAATTGTAATTTATCTATAGTTTTTTTTATTGTATCCATTTTTGGGCTATTTGATATATTATTTGTTTTTCTTTGGTTTTTTCTTCATTATTTAGAGGCAATTTTAGCATCCTGTATAAAAGTGAGTTGTAAGCGGCCATTTTATGTTGTGGGGGATGGTTGGAGTGGTTTGGTATTGTATTAATGGTTTGTGTGGGTTTCCTATAAATGGAATATTCAATGTTATTTGTATTTCTGGTCAATGTTAGGTCTAGATAGTTTATTTTATTGTTTATTTCTTCCTCCATGGTGAATTGTATGTTAGGGTGTAAGTTATTGATTTCATTTAGGATGATGTTATTATTTATTGCTTTATTTTGTGAGACGTATAATCCATCATCAACATATCGTATCCAATGTCCGTTGGGGTCGTGTGTTTTTATGGTTTGTGTGATTAATTCGTCAAGTTTTTGGAGGTAAATTTCTGATATTACACTTGAAAGTGGTGATTCCATTGCTAAGCCATCTATTTGTTTATATATCTTATTATTGAATATGAAATAGTTTTGGTTTAGTGTGGTCTTTAGGCATTTTGTGATTTGGTTTGTGTATTTGGGGTAGGTTTTAAGGTCAGTTAATTTGTTTTTTATTATTTGGATGGTTTCGTTAATTGGTATATTAGAGTACATGTTTGTGATATCAAATGATATAAATTTGGTGTTTTTGGTTATGTTTATTGTTTTTAGTATTTCCTTTAATTCAATTGAGTTTTTATGGTGTATTTATTTTCCAATTTAAGTTCGTGTTTTAGGTTTTTGGCTATTATTTGTGATATTTTATAGGCAGGTGCATTTTTAAAATTTATTAAGGGTCTTATGGGAGTGTTGATTTTATGTATTTTGATGAGGGCGTTCATTTTGGGGGGTTTTGGGTTGTCTATTGTATATTGGTAAGGGTTTTTTCGGTTGAATAAATTGTCATTGTTTATTGCTAATTGTATGATTTCGTTTTGGTATTTTTTGGTGGGGTCTTTGTTTAATTCTATGCAATTGTTGGATTTTATGAATTCTTCTGTTTTTTGGTTGTATTCTGTTTTTGATATGATTACTGTAGCGTTGCTTTTGTCCGCTTTAGTTGCAATTATTTCGTTTTTGAATAGTTTTTCTTTCAATTTGTTAATTTGGTTTATTTGTATTTTATTTTCAACGTTATTTCCTTTTTTGATTTTTTTGTTGATGATTTTGTTGATTTCGTGCGATGCTATGTTTCTGATGTTATCTTAATTTTCGTAATTAATGAGATTTATTGCCAGTTCTGTTTCTACTATGAGGTTTTCTATTGTGTTTTGTAATTTTGGTTTGATGTTGGTTTTTGTGCTATTTTTCAAATACGTTATTGTGGAATATTGCGTTGATGTATGCAATATTAACCCCAAAACAAACGTTAAAAACTCGCACAGTGCAGTGAATCTAAAAATAGAACATAACGGTACACCAAGGTCAACGGGAAATCCACTCAGCTAGCAGTCTACAACAACCCTGTTCAGTATGCCCGAGGATGACGGCATAGCCAGCCAATGAAAGTTAGCTCGCATAAATACCAAGTAAGAGTCTTGTTTAAGTACTTAAGTGAAAGTGATATATATATATATATATATATATATATATAAAGAACTAAGTCAAAATACAAATACAAGAATTATAATTGAATTTACAATTCAAAGCTTTTCGTTGGCTAACAGTACCAACATCATATTGTGCTATACATATATATATATATATATATATATATATATATATATATATATATATATATATATATATATATATATATATACACGTAAATATATATGTATGTAAATAAATTTTATATATTTACATATATACAATTATGAATCATTTAAGATTATTAGATATAGATTTTATTAGAAATACATTTCAACTTATTGCGAACTTTCAGTACAGAAGGCAACATAATGAACGAGGAAAGCACGTGCTCTATGAAATCATACGATAGGCTTACTACATAAATTAATAAAAAATATGATGTTTCTGTATGTAAGAAATTGCATTTAAAAATGATTTAACATAACCTCCAAACAGTCTCCAAATGCTAAATTCCCAGCAGCAGGATTTTTATCTACATTAACTCGTTTGTGTATGAACTGTGAGTTCTCTTCAGACTTGGAAAATAAAGTTTGACCAACTTCAGCTCTTAGTTTGCATGACGTCATTTTGATGTATCGTTAATAGTAGTAAAACATTGCAAAAATAGTTACCATTTTTTTAAAACGCTTTTATTAGATCGGTTCCGTCATATCTGTCCGTCTCTTCGAGTGGAATTTTGCAATCGAGTTTAAACTAACTTCCCGATGAGCTAGATACCTGAAGTTTTTAAAATATGCCAGAATTCACTCGGTTTCTTGTCTCTACATTTGTCGAAACAAATCGACTTTGGGTGATTAGCTAGCTAAAGTGTTAAAACAGCTGTTCTACAACATTCACTCGTTTTAAGTTTGTTTAAACATTATTTATTTATACAATTATCTTTTGACCTTAGCTTATGAGGTATGTTAAAACAAATAAAAGACATACACAAGACACAAATTAACCATTTATTGATTCATACACGTTTCAATGACAAAGTCATCATCATCAGTGAGTGTTGTTACTACAAACTCTAAGTTACAACGGAGTTTGTAAGTTTACAACAAGTTGTAAGTTAGAGTCTGTAGTAGTAACACTCACTGATGATGATGACTTTGTCATTGAATCACGTATGAATCAATAAATGATTAATTTGTGAGTTGTGTGTACGTCTTTTATTATTTGTTTAAACAAATTAGATTTGCTTGAGAAGCTAGAGACTTTCACGTGCGTTTATATTCAGTTAAATAATTTTAGTACGTTTATTATAAAAGTAGGCCGCGACAAAGTATAAAGTTTCGACAACTTAGCGCAGTTCCTGTAATGTATTTTCCATCCCGTCCCGTTACCCGATAGGCTACAACTGAAGATTTGGTCGGTTCATCTGTCGTCGATGACAATAGCTATAACAATCAACCACACAAATAATGGATTGTAAAATGTATGTTAAGCTAAATTAATAAAAAAAATTTTTATACATCATTTATTTCGAAATTATTTTTAAACAATCAAATATTTTATCTGCTTCCCAGAATACTTTCAATTTTGTATGACAAAAACTAACAGTGTGTGTAAATATATTACATACGTACAAGATGTAAACTACTAAAAAAAATTATGAATATTTGTTGATTCCATCTTCACATGAGCTTTCAATAAACACTTGTAAATATTTACAAACTTGCCTATAGTAGCACTTACTTTTATTTGTTGAGGACGGCCGTTTCGGGAGATGTCTCCCATTGTCAACTCAGACCGTAATTCAAGTTATGGTCAGAGTTACGGTCTGAGTAGACAATGGGACACATTTCCCGAAACGGCTGTCCTCGACAAATATAAGTGCTACTATAGGCAAGTTTGTAAATATTTACAAGTGTTTAGTAAAAATATGAAATTAAACAAACATCAGTCCTATATAAAAGTGATATATCTCCTGATGCTCCTAGATTTCAGTTTTAATAATTTTTTATGGGCATTTCAAATATATAAACTGGCTTCTAAACATTTTATTCTTTTTTGATAATTTCGAAATGAAGGTCGTTTTCTAAATAATTTTTGCTATTAGTACTGATAACAGGTGAGCCTACAGGTGAGCGGACATCATATCAGCAACACTGTGACCTTGCAATGCTGAGTTCAATCCGTGAGGAGGCAAAGCGCTTATTTCACCGGTGACACACTGTGCCTCCTTCTACCTCACAGTGTTATTACGCAACGCGTCCATATTTCCTTGCGAACAAAATAAACAATAGCTGGCTTTCTAGCAGTGCAGATTTGCCACGCTCCAAACAGCTGACCCAAATATATGCACGTTAAATACAACAGAAAGTGAAGCGTCTACGGGACCAGAATACATTCTATTGTATTGACTAATAGCAGCAGTTAGTATATGTCATGCTAATTATTAGAAAGCCAGCGATGAGTGTTGTTAATCAGGACTTTCTCTCGGGGTAGAAGCAAAGTGATCTTTTTTGTGTGAATTTTACAGCTGCCCCGAATTAGTAGTCCCCTAACACTGTCAGCCTTTGGATTTCCAATAGACTTAGACTAAATATGTTTCTACTGCTGTTCCTGCTTGTGAACTAGGCATTGTTTAGTCCACTTCATTGTTACCCCTAACTGGTCCTTGGATATCCAATAGAGCTAGATTAGACATTTTGCTACTTGTAATACTAGCCTCCTTTAGTCTGAGATCATGAAGTTATATATTCCATATACTGAGAGATCTAGGGGTGTAAGCGAGGGTACAGGAATGTACATTCTGTAGACTGAGAGATCTAGGAGTGTAATCGAGGGTACAGGAATGCACAATCCGTAGACTAAGAGATCGTGTAGGCGTGTAACCGAGGGTACAAGAATGTACATTCCGTAGACTGAGAGATCATGTAGGGGTGTAACCGAAGGTACAGGGACGTACATTACATGGGCTGAGAGATCATGTAGGGGTGTAACCGAAGGTACAGGAATGTAATTCTGTAGACTAAGAGATCATGTAGGGGTGTACCCGAGGGTACAAGAATGTACATTCCGTAGACTGAGAGATCATGTAGAAGTGTAACCGAAGGTACAGGAATGTACATTCTGTAGACTGAGAGATCTAGAAGTGTAAATGAGGGCACAGGATTGCACAATCCATAGACTAAGAGGTCATGTAGGGTAGTAAGCGAGGGTAAAGGAATGTACATTCCGTAGACTAAGAGATCATGTAAGTGTACAGGTAAGGGTATAGAATTGTAGATTCCATAAATTGAGATATCTTAGATGGGTGCAGATGAAGATAAAAAAATGTAGATCTGATACACTGAAAAATTTTTAAAGGTGTAGTCAAGGGTAAGAAATTGTACATCTAATGTCTGAACGATCATTGAGGTGTGAAGTTGAGGGTAGTGGAGAAATGTATAGAAGTAAAAACAATGTGTCTGTCGACAGGTCCCATCTATGAACAGTTTCTGATGAAACTATAGAGATCCCAACCTGTAGCATTAATAACATATGGGTATTACATAGCAGGAATAGATTTCATCTCTCTAACAAACAATGGTGTTTATATATATTATAATATGATAAAACCCGGTGGGTTCTAAACTTCTTCTCTTAGTCAATTAAGTTGTTTCAACAATACTAATTTCAACAGACATTTAAATTAGCACTCCTTGTTACTTAATAAGGTTTTTGTAGAGTTTTATGTATATACGTCTGTGTAGTGGGTAGTCACTTATCTATGACTCTGTTTAGAATCAGGTAAACGATTCAGTCCCACTTCCGGATTTTCCCTCTTTCCCACTACCTGGTCATTTCGTCCCTTCCTTAGCAATTTATAATTTCAGCTGCCCTTCTTATCCTTCTCCTACACAGGATACAACCTAAAGTGATCTTTAGACAGTAGCTGTGCTTCAGATGACGCAAAACCAAGAGGTTTAACTTATTGTCCTAATCCTTATACTCAGTCCTATTTACCATTCTAATTGTCTACAATAGACTTATTTGCCTCATCATAAAATACTTTAATATGCCAAACTTCCTCTAAGTAGGATTTTTTGTATAAATTTATAAGTATTTGTTTATTACATAATAATCATTATGCAACTCTGTTATAAAGTAAAAATGAAATAAAACACCTGAGAACTGTTTTAGTTGAAAAAATTAATGGAAAAAATTAATTTGATTATTTTGCCCCTATAATAAAATTATATGAGCTCATTTTACCTACAGCAACAAAATCTTTAATCGTCGAGGCTAAAGGTTACTTTAGGAATCACAACTAAATGATGCATTGGCCTTCTAAGAATTGATACCAAGAGCTCTCGTTCATCAAGGCTCTAGTTTATGCTAAGCAACAGTAATATTTAATTTAAACAACATTGAGGTTTTGGTTTCTTATTATAGATAGCTTGCTCAAGAACCATTAAATTGCTTGAATTTCCAAAAATTCCACAAAACTATTACAGTCCTACAATGAGCATTTTAAATAAAACAAAAATAGGTATTGTGGAATAGACTGCTATTGTCTGTCCACTAGCTTACTAATTTAATAAACATCAACAATTAGAGACTCTAGAAGAATAAAAGCTTATATTCCCCAAAAATGTTTTTCAAAACCAATTTTTCATTTTGTTTTTGTCTTAAAAGTTTGAATTTGACTTATACATATAAATAATTATTTATTCATATTATGTGAAAACTAAATGTTACTAATTTGTTTTCAGGCATTGGTGGTGGGGAGTGTATTTCTGGTAGTTTCATCATTATCTGAGGACAACTCTCTATCGAAAAGGAATATTGATTACCCAACTCCAACTCAAAGGGGTCAGAGCCGTCGGATATCAACTGGATCTGTGGCAAACCTCTCTCCTAGAGCCCCTTTTCAAGCACATTTCTATGATCGTACAAATGGCCGTCACCAAACAAGAGCACATTCTAGAAGGAATCGCCCGCAGTCATTACCTGCCCCTCCTTATGCTGTCCAAATGGAACCATTAGTTCAGTATTCACAAAGAGATCCTTTGTATCATCAGAAACTGGATGGGGACAATGTTACCAAGGTCAATAGCAATGAAAATAAAAAGCATTCTTCAAGGATTGACAATGAACCAGAGAGTTCTGACATAGACGAGATTTCAAATCAGTACACTGTGCCTGGAGTACTTGATTCACAGTTGCAATATGATCCTAGCTTATACCCACATTATTATAAAGAACCCGAACCTATTATTGAAATAATTATAAAAGAATCTAATGAGTCTCTTCCTGCTCTACCAAGTCCTCATCCCACTCAATCTACAAGACCAACAAAAGAACCTGTCGAAGTGTTTTATGTTAAGTATAAAAAAAACCCTACATCAAATGGTAAAAGTGGAGAAGACATAGTTTATGATGCACCAATTCCTGCTGTTACTCCTCCATCAAATATAGATCACGAACTGTCTACAGAGCCATTGTATGAATCTGCATCTACTCAACCTCCACCTCAACCTACAACTACTTTAAGAACTATCATCAGGCCCGACTCAGAAATTTATCATGGGTCTGGTCTACGAGTAACGTTTGGTGAAACAGAAATTAAAAATTCTGATCCCACTGTAGAAGAACAAAGTGCACCTGAGCCTTCTATTGCACTCCCTACATCTCATTTTATTGCTCAAAAAAGAGAGTCATCCATAAATCCTAATACACAATCTCAATTCAAAAGACAACCTGGCCCTTATCAGCCACTTCCACAAGAACAAGTGCAACGTCAAAATGCCTTCCAAAATCCTTCTCAATCTTTGCCAACTCCACTTTCTTCTTTACAGCCTGGAACATACCAGACCCCTCCACCACCATTTCAACCTGCTCCATATCAGCAACAACAAAAACAAGCTTTTGCTCGACAAGCTCAACCTGCATTTAGACCACAACATACTAGTGCTATTTTTCCTCAGCAAGTTAGACCTCAGCAACAATTTATTCAACCTCAACAGCAACATCATCATCAACAATATCAACAACATTATAATCAAAGACAACCAATACAACAGACAAATCAAGGACAAATAGCTACACAACAAAATAGACAAAACAATCAATTTTCCTCTTTGCAACAACCTACAAAAATTCCACAACAAAGACCTGCCTATAGACCACCTCAACAAAACCAACCACAGTTTGAACAGCAGAAAAATTTCTTTCCGAATCAACAAGATAACTTACGACAGCAACAATTTCAGCAAATACATCATCCTCATAGACAACAATCAAATATACAGCAATACAGATCACAACCAATTCATGTCCAACCCCAACCAGATATTAACAATCAGTTTAACCGTCAACTGCAACAACAACTTAAACCACAGCCTTTACCATCGAAACCAATCCATCCAGCATTCGCTGCACACTATCAACAGCAGTTTAATTTACAACAGAGCATATCACCTCAATACAACCAAATTCAAGCTCAGCAAGTAGGTCCACAACAACACAGCCATTTGGAAACTCTTAAGACTAACGGCCAGCCTTCAAGTACGGCGAAACCTCAAACACTTTTCCCTCACTATCAACCAAATCAAAATCAAGGAAACAAAAATGGCTTACAAATTCATAATCTCAATATTCCAAACGGAGAAATTATTCCATCTATTCCTAAGTTAGAAGAACATGTAGGTGTCCAACCACATTTCAACCAACCAAAAAGTACACAACAGAATCTACAAGCACAGTACAACCAACAAGTAAATATTCAACAGAACTCCCAAACACAGTACAACCCACAGCCTCAATTCCAGAAAACTGTACAGTCACAAGTACAGCTCCAACCAAGTCAATCACAATATTTCCAACAACAATCAGTTTCTTCTAGTTTTCCAAACCATTCGTTAGTACCAGACCTTTCTAACCACCAATCATTTACTTCATCTAACCGTCAACAACCAATAACCCAACATGAAAAACAGAATAATCAACAAGCCTATACTACTGCCAAACCAACACAAACTATTCATATTCAAACAAAAGTTTCCCCATCATATTCTTCAACTACATTAAAACCAACTGAGGAAAGTGTTACTGAAACTACCACAAAAGACCCACAAAAGGAAAAGGAATCTGAAGAGAAAAAACAAAAGAATTTAGCAGCACTTCCTGATGAAGTCCCAGAAGATATAAGAGAACAGTTGCTATCTTCAGGAATTCTAGCTAATGCTGATATTCAAATTTTAGATTATGATAAAGTTGGAGATATTCCAATTGAAAGTCTTCCACCAGAAGCCTTGGAAAATTTTTATGGAGCAGGAAGTGCTCCAGTGCCCGCAGTGGTTGCCCCACAAAGTCCATCAAAGCTCCCCGTTGAAATGAAAGTTGTTCACTATGACCCAAGCACTAAGGAAGGACAAAACATAGAAGATACATATATAAAAGAGGATGCTACTCAGTTGGATTCAGTTGTTCTCAATGATTCTCGTTACAACAGATACCTTCCCTTGAAAGTTAGTGGAGCAAATTTTCCGTTACCTGACGTCCCTCAACTTAAAGGTCGAGTAGTCAATAGTGTTGTTGTACTGGCTCCTGTTGATTATGACTTTGTTAAACAACAAGAAGAGTCTGAGAGAACTGGAAGAGCAGCTCCTATACAAGTTCAAGGTGTACGTTTTATTGCCGGGGACATCCTTAAACAGTTAATTAAGGATCCGACAACAAATAATTACAAAAATTGGTTGGCTAAGGAAAAGAGTACTTCCTCAGATAAACAATCAGTTGTACTGTTAGTAACCAGGTAACTAAAACCAAATCAAACTTTTTTTTAAGATTATCCACAGCTAAAAAGTCGTGTGTGTGTGTGTGTGTGTGTGTGTGTGTGTGTGTGTGTGTGTGTGTGTGTGTGTGTGTGTGTGTGTGTGTAAAGAATTCAATATTTTTATTCATTAATCACGAGTTAAATTATGTATGTTAGTTAAACATATTTCCTATAGATAATTGTAAATATGAATTTTATTTTTAAAGAAAAAAATTTTAATGTAATATTTTTTACACAAAACATTTTAGTATTTTAGAAACGATATAATTGGTTAAATATTTTTCAAAAGTATTTATATAAGAATAGTAATAAAATTGTTACTACCTCAACAAACAAAGTAAGTGCTACTATAGTCAAGTTTTAAAAACATTTAAAAGTGTTTAGCAATTACTAGTAGCTCACGTGAAGATGGAATCAACAAATGTTAATAAAATGATGTTTTATACATGCAAATTATGAAGGCTTATAGCACTTAGTCCCAATTTTTCAACTCACTCACAGTAAATTTTGAACTTTATGGATGTACCTTTGTTCCATTTTCTGCTGAACTAAAACAATACCAACCACAAAAGTAAGAGTTTTTGTATAATTTCCTTCAAGGTTATTTAAATTTGTTATCATTCTAAATCTACATTTGTAGATAATATTTTTTCTGTACAGAAGTCAATTCCTTCTGTAAATTAAGCGGGAAAATATGAAACGAATTTCCTTGCAATTTTACATTTTCCTCTATACACAATATATGATGTTGGACTATTATTTGTTTCTTACTTATGAAGCTGATGGTGGTCTATAATTTCTCATTCTATTCACCTCTTGTATTGCCTTACTATTGCAAGTAACTTTTTTCTTATAATTTCATATACATTTTTAAGTAATGATTAGCTATGGGAAAGTTATTTCAGTAGTAAAAAGGTTGGTTTTCAAACATGTAGATCCATAGTTCGTATCTGAGCCGGACATCAATATTTTAAATTTATATTATTCGAACTGTGGATGAAAACATGTTTGAAAACCCAGCACTTTTTAGAAGAAATTTAAAAAATACTTGATATAATGGGGATCCACTTTGACTTTTTTCATTTTCAACAGATGTTACTGAAGAAAACGTTTTAAAAAAAACAGTCGATTTCAGTGTGAAACATAAATACTGCTCAAAGAAAATTATAAAATAATTACAACTATTGATATCTCTTGGCAAAAGCCATTACTTACTGGTACGGACTATGACTTACAGCACTAAACAATGCACTGACCTAGTGCGAAACATGTCTGGTGCAAAATATCAATAAGTAGGATTTTTTGCCAAGAGACAACAGTAGTAATTTTAAATAAAACATCAAGATTGACAACACAAAAACTGCAAATTATAAAATAATTGTTAAACCTTCACAGCCTTACAATAACCTCTTCATTATAAACAAAGATATAATTAAGATAACAAATATCTAACAAAGGGTAAGTTAATCTCTTCATAACAATAAACAATCCATTATTTAGTTAACAATTAAAATATAATATTAAATAATCTTGTGGTGGATATTGGCTTTTTAAAGTTCATTGATGTAACTATTTTGAATTCATTAATTAAATTATAAGTAATTATTGAGTAACTGAGTAAATACTCTGTTATATCCGAGTAATGAAATGATGTTTTAAAACGTGTCAGTGAGTAAATAAAGTATTCACTCATTTACACAATAATTACTTATAATTGGGTTTTTATTGTGAATAATTAAGCAATATTCCAGTTGCTCGAGATAATAAATAATCAATTATCTGTTTGTTTTGTGTGTGAATGTTATACAAATATTTCATTATTATAAAGTACAATGCAATACTTTCGATAACTTTCTACTTATCCGCTAGGATTTATATTCTTATTTAGAGTATCATAATTACCTCTGCCATTCTCAGCATTGTCCCATTACTCATTGACGCGTTTTGAAGGACGCATCAGTCAGAACGTTTTATAAACTGTTAAAAAGAGCAGTTCATAAAATGCTCTGACTGATGGAGGTACTCCGAAACGCGTCAACAAGTAGTGTGTCACTGCTGGGAATGGCAGGTAATTACGATACTCTAAATAAGAATATAATCCAATATTGCATGTCATATTAACCGTATTTGGCACTTTACTAAAAGTAAAATTTGCTGTTCAATATACATTTTAACAAAGTGCATGCTAGTTTTAAGAAAATATAAATTTGTAGAATTATAAAAGATTTTAAATTTCAATTGGGAAACAAATATATAAGAAATATGTCTCAGTTTTTTGAGAATATACTGCAATTAATTTTTTTTTTTCAGTTTAACAAACGGCTCAAATACAGAAAAAGAAATCTTTATGTATGATATCGGATCGGAAAAAGTGAGCAAACTACGTGGAGAGTTGAGTTCATCATTTGTTGAAGTCGCTGAATCTAATGCAAATAGCCACGACTTAGAGGGCTTATCATCAGAACAACACCCACAAATAGTTGACACATCAGGATCAGCTTCTGAAATTCAACCCATCAGGACTATATCTCCCGTTTATAAACCTGATAAAGATATTAAGAATTTTTCTAATAGAGATGAAGATCTTACAATGGCTGCATCAGAACCAGAAGTAGATCAGTTTGAAAGTAATTCAGTTATATCTCATGAAGCTCCGTCTATTAGTTCTGGTTATAGCAAAATGACAGCATACTCGGCTAGTCAGTGACTATGAATGTGTTCCTAGTGTAATTAGAAACTGTATTGCCATACCAGTGACAGTTTCAACTCATGTGGTTCTTTGATTGTCTCATAAAATGTATTTTTCTGGAAATAATCTAATTTGTATTACTACATGCTTGTGCAAATTATTATTTATATTACAAAATCAATTGTTACGTTTTGAAAATAACTTGAATTTTGTAGTCCATTACGTTCGGTGAAAGTTAAGCACTTTTAAATTAGTTTATGACTATCTAAACTTTAATTTATTTTGTAAATTTGTCAAAACTTACTGAAGCGAAATGTTTTTGATCCCTCTGTCACTGATGAAGATCACCATTGAGTGATCGAAAACATTCTGTCTCAGTAAGTTTTTACAAATTGACAAAATAAATTAAAGTTCAGACAGTCATAAACTAATGTTAAAGTGATTAATATAATCATAAATAAACTTTTGTTCAACAATAAAAATAACAATCTTAATTGTCTATAAAATATTTATTTATTTCTATAATCTAAATTCAATTTATAATAATATGTATTGTCACATAACGGAGTCTGAAATAGCCTTAAAATCTTGTAAAAATAGCCTTAAATTTTGTTCCACATTAATATTTAAGACTATTTTATTAGAAATGTTCATTAAATTTTTAGTATTTATTGATCACAGTTTACTAAGAAAACATCAACTATTATTGATTATTATAGCTATGCTAATGTTGTAAAACAATTTCTTACAGGCTACTATACATTGTATCAGACTCTACTTTGCACAAACTAGCAAAACACTAACCAGAAATGACTGGTGATGTTAAATCCAGAGACTATTTAAATAACTACATGAAACAATTATTTAGATTAGGAATTTTGTACTTATGTTAATTTTACACTTAAATTGTTCCTTAGAAATGGAATTTTTAACATAAACAAAACAATTGTTCCTTAAATGAAATTATGGAGCATGTTAAGTCAAATGTACATCATATCTCAAATTTTAATAAATATTTTTATAAATACTGTTTTAAGTTTATTTAGAAACCTTTGCATAATATCTTAATATATTGTGTTAAGATTAGTACAGTATATTGTATATTCGTGGGTCCATATAGTAAAACATTAAAAAAGTAATGAAATATCAATGAACACATCAACGAAATAAACAACCTAAACCCAAAATCCAGCTACACAACACACCATGGACATACATAACCTACTAATTTCAATATTCTCCACATAGTAAACCAAAATAAAAAACTAACAACTATAGAAAAATACAAAATATACAAACACTACGCAACAGATAAAGAAAATATATTAAATGACCGCACAAACTTCGAAGCCTGTAAACAGGGTGTTCTGTTCTATTTCATAGTAAACAACCAACTTAACCTACCCTCAATACTCTCATAAATCTCATGCCATCAGCCTTTATACCTTGCGGGCAACAACCTTTATATCTTGCCTGATGCCGTCACTAGAGGCTTTGCTTCATAAAACGAACAATTGTTTCGAAATACGTCAGCAAGTAAGCACTTCACTTAGTTAAGTATTATTTAATTATAGTAAATACTAAATGCAATATAAAATACAAAATTATAAGTACATTGATGAACAAGAAAGACTCTTACCTTATTTAATTAGTTATAAGACAAATAAAAACAGTGAAAGCTTTTTAAATAACTGGACAAATGTGTTCAATCAGCAGTTGGCAGTACTTCAGTGTAATGGAATGTGAAATAGCTGAAACATTACAATACACTAGTTATATATATATATATATATATATATATATATATATATATATATATATAACTATGTTTTAATATATATAACATTTATATTAAAGGAAAATTAAAGAAATATAAATTTCCTTCCACAGATGAATCCCAAATAAAGTTAATTATTAATTTGATCAATTCATGTTTGAAAATACTTCGCTAAATATTAAATTTTTCCCCATTGTCAATATTTCTTCAAACTCTGAGCATTATTTACAAATATTTATTTGCAAAGACTTACATAGGAATTCAACCACTAATATTCAACAAGTTTTGAAAAATCTGAGAAATATAAAAACCTGATTCATTACTTTTATATACAGACTTTATGAAATCTTATAGGTCTATTACAGAAAAATGTACAATATAACAATTAAAATTTAATTAGATTAATGAAAATGTTGTTAAAATAACCTATTTTACCAAAGTTCAAAATGGAATTATATTCTTTACTATAAACACAGGATTGAAACCAAGATGTTTGTTCACACTTTTCCAAGAATAGCACTTACTATTGGTAACTAATTTAATATAAGCAAAGAGAGCTATTAATGAAGATACTTTCTCTCTAATTGTAATTTAGCTATAGAAATGTCCCTAGGAACGGAATAGGGTATGAAAATGAAGGAAATCAATTGGTAATGGCTTACACCCATAAAATAAATCCAACTGGAGGTGACATTATAAAGTAAAAGAAATGAAAGTTCATCAGCAAGTTTTAAAGCAAATATATAATACATTAAAATGTTCAGATTTACCAGTAAATGTAAACAATATTTAAAACATGGTGTTGCACCAGAAATTAAATTTAGCAACTTTATGAGTTCGGTATTTATAATGTCAACTATTGAAGCACACTCCCCAAAAATATCTGCAGAACATAGCCATTGGAAAAACATAACTTGAAGTTTTAGGCTTGTAAATCTTGGGGTTTCTTTTATTTACTTATTGATTATATTTGGAATAACACTACTTACTGATGTTTTTCTGTCTTATACATAACTCACGGAACTGAACAATGAACTGACCAAGTGTGAAATAAGTCTACTGAAAAATATCAGTAAGTAGTGTTTTTTGCCAAGTAACCAATAAGTAAATATTAATTATAATTTACTCTATAATTAAAAATTACTCAACTAAGTGAATACGTAGGGTTTACTTGCTGATGCGTTTCGAAACAATCGTTCCTTTTACAAAGCAAAGCCTCTACTGCAAAGCAAACCCTATGTATTCACTTGGTTAAGTAATTTTTAAGTATAGTTTAATCAGTGAAGTCAAGATGATTACATCAAGAAGCTATAATTTATTAACAGAAGATATTTTTAAAAAGTTTAGATCTGTATTGATATAAGAAAATATGAAGAACTGGCAGGATATTTTGTAAAGATTGCAGTTAACAATTGTTTAAATATTATTGCATATGTAAAGTTTATATTTACTCATAATCAAACAGATATAAAAGTACAAGGATTGATTTATGTGTCTATTCCTTTATAAATACTATGCAACACAATAAACATGAAGGTTTCTTTGAATAAAATCTTGCAATCCAAACAAAACTTTTCAATTAAAATGTACATTTATTATAGGAAATATTCTTATTTTTAAAAGATTAACATAAATATAATATTAAAAGCTTTAAAACAGTTAGGAGTTGATTGTTTAACTTTTTCATTATTCCTGAAAATCTAGGAAATAGCTCAGACCTTTTAAAACTCAAAGGAACACTGTAAGGCAACATTAAATTCTTACACTTTTTAAAGATTGTTTTAACTTGCCTATAGTAGCACTTACTTTGCTTGTTGAGGACGGCCGTTTCGGAAGATGTGTCCCTTTGTCAACTCAGACCGTAACTAACCTGAGTTACGGTCTGAGTTGACAAAGGGACACATCTCCCGAAACGGCCGTCCTCAACAAGCAAAGTAAGTGCTACTATAGGCAAGTTAAAACAATCATTAAAAAGTGTAAGTGATTACTAGTAGCTCACGCGAAGATGGAATCAACAAATATTAAATTCTTGTCCTTTCACTACGATGAGGCTTGCAACAGCAATGAATAATCGTCACATCCACTCACTATAGCATATTCAAGGCTTTTTTGTTTTAAAGAGAACCAGTCAGTCTTATTCAGTAGTACAGTAGAGTCTCAATATTTAGAGGTAAATGGGACCGAGACCTCCTCTAAATTACAGAAACCTTGGATTACAGTGAAATACGTTCCTGTGCAATAGAAAAAATAGGCGTTTTAACCAACCGTAATACTATAATTAAAAACCCACTAAATACGTTTATAGAATTTTATATGAAAATTTCTTGGAAGCCCGACTCATTTCCTTAGTATACTGAATTGATATAAATATATCTTGGAAGCCTGACTCAGTTCCTTTTCATACCAAATGGCTATAAACATATCTTGGAAGCCCGACTCATTTTCCTTGCATAGCCTATTGATATAAACATATCTTGGAGCCCAACTCATTTCCTTTGCATACCGTATTGATATAAAGATTTCTAGGAATCCTGACTCATTTCCTTTGCATACTGTTTTGCTATAAACATTTCTTTGAAGCCTCGCTCATCATTTTTTTTTCAAATAGATAAAAAGGTTCAAATAGGAATAGGCTCGAATTTAACGGAAGCTCAAAATATCGGGACTCGGAATTTCAAGACTCTATTGCTTATGTTTAATTTTTTTTAGCTAATTATCTCTACTTTATAGTCTTTCCTTCATCAAAGAGCCATTAAATGGTGTTACTGATTCAGACCTAGTAAAACCATCTAAGCAAATTTAGAAGCTGTTCACATCCTCAAGATGCTGTCTTTGGTCATATTTTCCTCTTTGGTGATATCCTTGTAAGTAGGTTGAATTTGTCAACATAATCCTTGTCAATAAAATGTTTCATATATTGCATTGCCTTGTAATACAATTTTTAATGAGTGATCAGTGTATTACGGAGTTTCAGTCACAATATGTTGTAACTGTAATGATTACCTAACTATATTTAGCATTTAGTCATCTAACGTACATTCTCTCAGTTCTTGAATATCACTTGACTGTACCAAATGACTATATATTATAAAATAGTAGAAAACGTTGTTATGATCTTATCCTCCTGTTTAAGATTCGATGTATCTTCCGCACAGGAGTTCCTAACATTATAGAAACTGCGTACCACCTGAAGGTTTTTGTAAATTCTGACATACCACCATCCCCAGGAGTCTAAGAGTGTAGATTGGAAGAAAGCCCTTTGATCCATAATGTTTTTAGAAACATATTTTCTGTCAGAAACATGTCCATTATCTATTTTATTTTTGTTAGATAAGTAATAAAACTATTTAACTTATTATTTTAATCAAACTATTTTTTTAAAAATTCATGAGAGCAATTCTAATTCTACAAAAGAAAAAATAACACCCCAACTAAATGTATGTTGGTACCAGCAAATACTTATGTCTGGAGTATGTGATGTGTTTTTTATCTGACAGTTGGAATAGGAAAACTTTGATTTATTGTAGATAAATACATCTTTCATTTAGAGTAAATACCGAAAATAAATACTTGAAAGTAAAAACGCTTGTAGAAACGGCCGTCCTCAACAATTATAAATCAAGTGCTACTATAAGCAAGTGTAACATATATACAAGTGTTTTAGTGAAAAGCTAGTAGCGCTTTTCAATACTGTGAATTACTGACAAGATTGTTGCTCAGGTGTGTTGTGTTGTGTGAGTCTGTGGTATAATTTTGTTCTGTTGTTTGTTATTGTTCATAGAGTAGTTGTAAACACCTCAAGATGTACAACACAAAAACTGCAAAAAATGTTTTGTTATGAACTCGCATTTCTTAAATACATAGTGTTTGTGTGTATGTCAGTGTGTGTGTGTGTGTGTGTGTGTGTCTGTATATATATATATATATATATATATAAAACCTTTATGTAAATAAGCAACTAACATTCCAGCAAAAATATTAATTTCAGCAAAACTTGTTTTATTTAGTAAAATAAATTGCTATACCAGCCTTGTCTCTTAGAGCACAATATGTCAATAATAAATAAGAAGCCATACTACAACATAGTGTAACTTTAAATATATGCGTCTGTAAGTATTTTCGATAACCAAGTCATTATTTTCAGAAAATATAACTGTAATAAAATTAGAAAAATAAAAGGAATTCGAATTAACTATCTAAATGTAGATTAAAGGGAAAATATTATATGGCTTTGAAATGCTAGTTATTATTTACTGACAGTAAATAACAAGACTCCTACAGAGTCTTATAATGCAGTTTTGGTTTTACTGTCAACTATAAATACATTTTATAAAAATTGCAGCTGGTTTCAAATAATACAGATTACTAATTCCATATAATACTTATTACACTTTTGCTATTACTTGCGACCAGACTTTTTAACTAAAAGTTGTTAAATTTTTAACTTACACTTGGAGGAAACGTTTTCGTCTTACGACTTCTTCAGCCCCGTCATAAGACGAAGAAGTCGTAAGACGAAAACGTTTCCTCCAAGTGCAAGTTAAAAATTTAACAACTTTTAGTTAACAAAAAGTCCGGTCGTAAGTAATAGCAAAAGTGTAATAAGTAATTTACAACCAGCTCGTCATTTCGAACAGCAACAAGATTTCGATATCCATATAATATTATGCTGAGTGTTCTGTGTTTATAATATAGTTTTAAACAATCTTCTTTACTTACGCTATTATTAAGCTTACATAGACTTACAATATAAAAGTATAGTTTTGTAGAAACAAATTTTTTGTAATCAATTAAATAAGTTATTGATATTTTGAATTATATAGTCCATTACGTTCGGTGAATCTTATTAATCACTTAAACAATAATTTATGACTATCCGAACTTTGAATTTAGTAAATTTGTTAAAACTTACTGAGACAGTACATTTTCGATCGCTGGCTTCTGCCAGAAGATACTGATGAAGGATCGGCATTAGCGATCGAAAACGTACTGTGTCAGTAAGTTTTAACAAATTTACTAAATTCAAAGTTCGGATAGTCATAAACTATTGTTTAAGTGATTAATAAATATTGATAAAATAATATTCAATTAAAACTTGTATGATAGACGTATAGGTTTTTATGAAAAAAATAATTTTACTAATAATAAGAACGGTAGTATCAATTTATTTTCAATGGTTTATGAAAAAAAAATTTTTAGACTATATATTACATTACAAATTACGTAAAATGTCATATCTTAGAATCTAAAATAGAAGAAATTATTGATTTGAGCAAAAATATTTTTTAAAAAGATATAAAAAGATATTGAATTAGGCAAAAAAATTTGTCCCAACCAGTTCTGTGTTCAAAATGCCTTTTTATTTTTTCTCATACAATTTCAATCTGTGATCGTGTAGTGTGCCTGTGTAGTGGTTAAAGAGGTTATACTGGTTTTTTTACCAAAATGAATGATGTAAAAGTAGAAAAAAATTATATAAAATATTTTTTACCATAATTCAGTTTCTAATTTAAAAAAAAATGGAACAGTTTATTGTAATTCGTGATTACAAACCTGGTGATGAACTTCAGTGTCGCGAAATAATAAAGGAAGGAACTATGGCCACTGTAAATACAGCATTTTTATCTGGATTAACAAGAGAAATAACTTTTCAAATAATGATTCTTACTACAGCTGTAATGTTTATATTCTTAGGGTTTCCCTTCACAATTTGTTTGAGCTCTATTCCTGGAGTTATTTTATTTATTTATTTTGCAATATGGTCTGGTCATATGTATAAATATTTAGAGTTGTCACAAGATCTAACTAATATTCCAAGAGTATATATGTCATCAGATTTCACGGGATTTTGGGTTGCAGAAGCTTATGAACCTGCTTTTTTCAATAAAGATAGAGAAAATTTAAAATACCCAATTTTTAGAGAGACTGAATTTCAAGGAAAAAACATCGACATTATGTCCTATCGTAAAACTATTGTTGGTACTGTTGCAGTAGTAAAAAGTCAAGCAACAGACAAATGTGCATGGTTACGAAGGATGGCTGTAAATCCAAAATATCAAAGAAAAGGAGTAGCCTCTGCATTGGTTAGTGAAGCTCTACATTTTTGTTGTGAAAAGGAATATGTAGGTGTTGAACTTATAACGACAGAATGTCATGAAAACGCTAGAGATTTGTATATGAAAAAAGGATTCCAGATGAAACAAATGTATCACAAACAGCTTTTAGGAACAATGGTAACAATACTTACATATCAGTTGTATTATAAAGTAAAAAATAATAAATTTAATGCTACTCCTTAAATTAAGTTTTTGGTCACTGTAGTAACTAGAGTGATAATTATTAACTTGGTAATTGTTCTGTTTACCCATTTCGGCCACAGAATTTTACAGGCCAATGCAGAAACTCATAAAGAATAACCAAAATAATTAAAACATTTTTGCTTATGTCCCAAATAATTAGAATTTTGGAAAAAAATGTTTTCCACCCCTCCTCCAGGGTCACCTATAACCTTATAAAATCAATGTTTTACTTTTAAACTAGCAAAATGCCTCAAAAACTAAACCTACTGGTGGTGCAAAAAAATTATTATTTTTTGAAACAGTATAACTTTTAACAAAACAGGTAAACAACATTTAAAATTACAACCAAATCTATCCTAATTGGATACTTTATAGGTATATTTTAATATAGTTATATTGCATAAAATAGTGCAATAATCTCCTACACTCACTTTAAGTGTGTGACAGTATAATACGAAGGTACAAAAACGTGTGTTTTGGTATAATATGAGTGTACTGAAATGTATTGTACGTAAATGGTGCATGGTGTTTTGTTAAGAGTGATATTTCAAAAATTTAAAGTTTTGTTCATTCACCATAATTTGAAATACGTTTTGAGACATTTAGTTTCAGCCTTAAAAATTCAAGATAAAACATTGATTTTGTAAGGTTTTAGGTGACTATAGAGGGGGTAGAATATTTTTTTCATAAATATTAATTGCTTGTGATGCGAGTGAATGTTTTTTTTTGTTATTTGTTATGAGTTTCTGCATCGGCCAAAAACACTTAAATAGGTAAACAGAACAATTACCATTAACTTGTAATATATATACATTTAGGGAAAGAGATAATACTTTACAGTTAATTAATCAACTTCAATTATTTTAATTTTTACATTTGTTACTTAAATATGAGGTTAAACATGGGTCCTTATTCCTCCATCTATCTGTTTAATTCTTACATAGGTTACCATTTTGAATTACAATAAAGTAATTTTAAATGTTACAAACCATAAATAACACTTCAAAAAAATATTAATTTAACCTGATTTCATATCAATCTGTATAAACTAAATGGTTTTTTTTTATAAAGTATAACATTATTTTATACTACATTCAATTATTCCTATGCTACAATTTAGCAATTAAGTATTTGGTTATTAAATAATAACTTTTATAACCCTAACAGAATTAAACTAGCACTAGGTTGTAGCTATTGTTACACAATGTCAAATGATGTAAGAATTGGAGGTCAACTGCTTTTCACTTCTTTAACTGTTTACTGTTCATTAAGCAACTTAACTCTTTTTCTTTGCAACCAACTTTATCTTAACTAGATACTTTAAGGTATTATTTTATATAGCTGTATAGTATTGTGGTGTAACAGTGTGACAATTGCTTGATTAATGAGTTTTTTCAAAATTAAGATTGTCATTATGGTGGTTATTAATGCAAGTTTTAAGCTTTATGACATTTAAAATCACTTTATTCCTGTTAATAATGTATTTTTTTAGTAACATAAGTAAAATAACCACACATAAATCTAAACTGGTGGCATAACTGTCAAGTATTACCAAATACATTTTAACAATGTTTATTTAGTAACTTTCAGGTATCACCGCATTATGTTATACCGTATTACTAACTGGTATAGTGAAATATACTATATTTTCTAGACCATAAGATGTAGCGAACGATAAGAAGCACCCTTATATTTTAAGGCAAAATTTAAAAAAAATAAATAGAGATGTTTCTGAAATGGAAATAAAGTAAACTACCCAAATTCCAGTAAAGCTTTATCCATTTAACTTAAAACCTTTAAATTCTTTTTACTTTGTTCTCTAGTTAATCTGAATATAAAATATTACCTATAAATCCTGCTATGAGGTAACTAATAGATCAGTGAATCCGATAAGAAATTAATGTTTACTTTAAACACATAAAGTACATTTAATTGCTGTCTACAATGCTATAAATTTAGACACCTGGTCAATAACACACAGAGTGATTTTTTTTTATTTACTGTTATCTGTAAGGAAAAAGTGTGACCAGAAAATACACAAAATATTAGGTAGTGATAGATTTGGTTATAACGAGATGAGTTTCCTAGAATAAACAAATGTCTAGGAATTGTCTAGAGACGACTTAAGTCAAGCTATTCACCTCCATTTAAGCATCAGCTCACTTTGTATAATGATAGAATGTTGTTTTTAATAGTGCTTCCTGCATTGAAGCACTATTTATGTTTTGTGTCTTTTATAAAGCACTTTATTGTTTTTAGAATGTATTTTTGAGCTTTTTATAAAACAAAATAAAAATTTAAGTTGAACTTTGTGTATATGCCAGTGTATATATTATATATATATTACTTTCACTATATTTACTTAAACAAGAATATTACTTGGTATTTATGCGAGTTAACTTTCAAAGATTGGTCGTATCTCCATCATCCGGCATCACTGGCCGGGGGTTGTAGTAGACTGCAAGCTGTGTGGAATTCCCGTTGTCACAAGGTGTGGTGTACCGTTATGTTCTATTTTCGGGAATTCCACACAGCTCGCAGTCTACTACAAACCCCGGCCAGTGATGCCCGATGATGGAGATACGACCAATCTTTAAAAGTTAACTCGCATAAATACCAAGTAAGATTCTTGTTTAATTACAGTACATATAGTGAAAGTGATAAGTAAATACAAGAAAACAGTGTTGCAAAGCTACAAATATATGTATGTATATATATATATTCCCGAGGTTAAGCATAAGTTTGTAGAGATACTCTTGTATAAAATTATACTTGTTATTTCAAAATATCTGAAATTTTATATTATACAAGTAAAAATAAAATTCTTATTGAGCCAATGAAATCAAATTGTTTAAATTTCTAAAAAATTATTATATAAATATTTTTCCTTCTCCCAAATAAAATCTTTAGATTCTGTGAGTTCAATATAAATAATTCCATTATGTAATTATCTAATTTATACATTTTGATCGTACAAAAGCACCAGAGTACTAACTGCTATAATATTAAACAAATGAAAAAGCGTTAATGGGTATGATGTCTCTTCTTCTTCTTCTAACAGGCATCCAGCTGCTTAATCCTGTATGAGCTGCTTTTTAAGATGGTGTCCAGTTCATTGGTCCCTGGATAATGTATCAAAATTGTTCAAAGCTTTTTGTGAGCTAATTTCTTAAATTTACCAAAGACCAAGTATTATATTGTATACGCCTTTTCAAAGTTGTTTCTTCACAATGTTTTCTATAATTTATAAACAGGTTTCTGCCTGACTGACTTCATAAGAAGTAATTTGATCGAAGGCATACATTGCAACAGTCAAGTCAGCCATATACTCATCTGTAGCAAATCCAAAATCAATCAATTATGGCCGTCTGTAATGAACATCCACTAATTGTTTCTTGAACGTAATGAAATGATTTAATTCATAAGTAAGATTTCAGAAATCCTCAACCTTTTATTTAATAAGCCATATTACTTCCATTGTATATTGTGCGAAAGGAGTGTTCAGCGTCAGTTTCTTGTAAAAGCTCTTTACAAATTGTGTGTTGCAATGAAAAAGCTTAATCAAGATAGTTATTGTTTTGTTGTAGATGTCTTGATGATTTATGCACTGGCAGGATAAAGTTAGGACATGATATATCTTTCTTGCACAGAATGAAGTATGTAGCTTGACATAGAAAAAGCCTCATTATTAATGATTGAACAATAATTTTATTTTCAATGACCAATAGCGAAATGTTTATATTAGAAATTAACAATTTGCTGAACCTTTATTTATGAAAAACACTGAGACGTAATCATTTTGACCAAACTAAGCAACCTCAATCAGTTTTCAGCTAGCAGCTGGAAACCTTTGTTGAGCTAGGGCGGCTGCAATTTTAAAGGCAGATTTTCTATAATGTGATCAAAAACTGTGTTTTGTTTTTATTTTATGTTATCTTACATTTATAAATTTCATATTGTTACAGTCTGTTAAGATATAGTTCTTTTTTGTTGATGGTCAGAATTTATAGGTTATGGTTAATGACTGTGTAAATGAAGTATGTTTATTATGTAATTAACAAAAGAACAGACAGTGTAATATTGTATATAATGCAGTGGCGGCTTGTTGCCTATCTGAGATCAATATCTGAAATCAAATAAATTTATTATTACGTAATAATTATGTAAATTGTTCCAAGCAATTTTTCCTTATGTAATTTGATCCATCAATATAAACAATAATAAAAATGTCAGAACCGCAGCGACGGTGTGACCATTCGCTTAGTCGCAAACAGTCTCATTTGGCTTGCTTGGAGGGAAATCTGAAACATCAAGTGACGTCACTCTTAATGGAGAAAAAAAATTGGAGGTCCAGACAGACTGAAACATGAGTAAAGGGTTAGCTTTGTAAAAGGAACGAATGTTTTGAAACACGTCAGCAAGTAAGCAATTACGTATTCACTTAGTTAAGTATTTTTAAAATGTATTAGACTGAAACAGCTCCGCTCTGCTCTGAGTTTGTTTACATTCATTTTTATGAATGATTTAAGATTGGTCTGTTAGTAAATAAAATCATGACATGAGATCTACTGTCTTAAATAAGTAAAAATAAAACAAAAAATGCCATTATATTTCCTTTAATAGAATAAATCACAAAGTATTAAGCAGTTATCTATTTTCCCAATAACAGCCCTCTAAGTTTTTATAATTACCATTTCTTTGCCTTAAAAAAACTAACTCTTTTCTATCTGCAAACCCTATAGGCACCAGCTGACACTGATATAATGGATGTGTTGTTTGAATCTTTGTTGAAAGGTTTGATTTGTTTGCTCTATTACAAATTCATCTGTAAAGTTTACTTTCTTGTAAGTTTTAAATGTTATTCAGAATCCTATTTTTGGAATTTTATAGAGTTATATGAGCTTTGGTTTATATATGTGGTAATTTTTTTTCTGTTGTTTCCGTTCATTGTCTATGTCATAGTTCATCAATTATTCCAGTTTCCAGCCTAGAGAATATGAAGGTCCGTTTATTAGTATAATTTAAAATGTTATGTCGCAGTATATTTTTAATAATTTTACTTACATTTTTTAGTGTCACATGTTACATCTACTTGAAAAATGTAATTTGAGAAAGCATAAAAATTGTCTACCTCCCACTAGTATTCTAATTTAATGTTTTTATAAATATGTTTGTAATTATGTTACAAGAAAAAGTATCAATTACTGAAAAATGTACAACCCAGACTAAAAATTACTTCAGAATTACATATATATCGTTAATTGTAGTTTTCTGAACTATCAATGCTGTGTAGAACTATAGCTCTTAATTGTTTTATACCATCTTAAGTAATTGTCCAAGAAAATGTTTGTATTTCTTGCAAAAAAAATTGTTTTTGTATTGTGGGTCTGATTATATATTCAAAAAATAAAAATGTGTTAAAAGTTATTCTTTACATGAAATTCTAAGTACAGTATTTACTTTAAATAAATTTGTAGTGCATTTAAATTTGTTTATTATTAGAATATAATTTTTAGTAATATTTTTTCATTAATAATATAGTTTTGGTAATTTAAGTTATTTTGAATATTCTTAGGAAAAATATTTGTTAATTTAAATTAAATATTGAGGTTTCATCAATGATTTTGCCTTTTCAGTTATTTCTTTTCAATCACTGTATGATGTGCCTTGTATACCAAAATCATTAGTCCATTGGATGAATATTAACATGTATATTAATCATATATACTTCAAAAAAATATTATAAATCTGTAGAGATATGTAAACTTGTAAAAGTGTATTAAAATTTTTAAAACACATATTACTCATGTATTATGTAATATAAGAAACAATGTAAGGTTTTAATTGTAGTATTTAATCCTAGATAGACTGAAGTAAGACTGAATTGCCAAATAATTTTGGTAAAATGTTTCTTGTATGAACGATTAGACCATTTCGATGATTTGGTGGATTTATTTAAATTTTAATAGATATTTGTTCAGTAATTATAATCAATTAATAATTGTAAGGAAATATTCCACTTCAATATTTATTATTTGTTAATATAGGATGGTTATTTGTAATAATTGTTTGTACTGTAGTTGCCATTGAAAATTTATAAAACAATTTTTGTAAAATAAAATGTTATTTTTTTATTTATTTGTTATTCGGACTGCTTATTTATATCCTATAATATATGTAGCAGTAGGTTTATGATAAAATACTATAGATACAACAAAAGTTATGTACTGTATGATTTCCTGTTATAAAGTGAGAAGCACATACACATTAGAACCACATTATAACAGACCCTTAACCGGACAACTCGTACAACAGACTATGTTTAATGTATGGGGTAAGAATTTAATGAATATAGGCGGGTTAGGATATTGATGCTAGATATTAGAGTTAACTAAAAAACATGCTGGTAAAGTTACTTGTCTGAAGTAGATTTTAGGGGTTCTCATAAAAAAACCCACATATCTTGGAACAAATTGGTGTTGCAATGGATCTTTGGATTAAAACAAAACAAGTAATATAAAAATGTTGTTTAAAATAAATTCCTACTGAGGTAAAAAAAAAAAAAAAATTCATTGTTTCTTTATTTTATTTATTTTTAACCCTAGACTACTATTTATGATATTGTATGGTAGCCATGGCAACAGTTTAAGGAGTTGGCCATGGCAACAGTTGTACAATGGAGGTTTCGATGACAACCAGATGGGGAGGGAGAATTCATATACATCTTTGAGAAACAAATTTTTAGGTATTGGAAAGTTGGCGCAGTGCCAAAGCGCACTAGACTTTGAACATGAAGATTCTCATTTCGAAATTAACGATTGAAAATCTGTACAAGATATATTTCAGGAGAGTGTGAGCTAATAGAAGGTGTACATATATATATATATATATCTCAGTTCCGACGTTTTGCTAGAATCTCATCTGGCATTGACAAGGTGAACCCAACAACAATTGAAGATCTCGCTCTTCAGCTGTTGTTGGATTCACCTTGTCAATGCTAGACAAGATTCTAATGAAACGTCGGAACTGTGATTTTATGCACTGAAGAAGGAACGGATGTACTCCAGATAATAACTATTCATCATATATATATCACATATATATATATATATATATATATATATATATATATATATATATATATATCATATATTTCACCCTACTAGTGATAATGCAATCCTATAATCATAGACTTAATTCAGGCTTAGCAAAACATAACGTTATATCACATTTTCACAAAATGGAGAAAAGGACTATAATAAATTGAGAGTTTGACCTATGCTCCAGAGACGATATCCTTCAGCAGAGACACCATTACTTAATTAAAAGGGTCTACCTAAACATTCTACAAAAGCAATAAAGTAGTTCAATACACTCGTCATGTCAGTTCACATTCAGGTACAAATTATTGAGGATGCACCCATCTCGTCTTTATTCAGTTTCAGAGCATTTATCCATGGTTCCGAGTTTAAGAACCCCATACTAGATGTTGATAATAAATTATATATGGATCCCACTACTTTTGTTCAGTGAATTACTTGCTATTATTAACACCACTTAGTACTTTAATATACTTTTACAAGATTCTCACTAATTTCTGAGTTGACTTTCAAGAGATATAGTACTTGTATTAGTCTGTAGTCAAAGATGATATGTATGTGATACTGTCTATTCTCATGTGGTTTAACATTAATGTTCTATTTTTGTAAGTTTGTCTATTATGTTAAATAATTTGTCATTTTAAAAATTTTATTTCGATTGAATTATTTTTATAATTTGTAACTCCCGGGATTACAATTTTTAGCCCTTTTTTAATTGCTTGTAATATAGAGAATGTATTTATTTCAAAAGGAAAATTTTAATTAAAATAAAAGTACAAAATACTATAAAAGTACAAAAATAATATTTACTGATATAATACCTATTTTAATTTCATTATAAATAATAAACAAATAAAGCTATATAAGACCTACGATTTATTCAGTGGAAGTATATTATTGTAAATAGCAAAATTTAGGCATTTAAAATTTTATATACATAACGAAAAACAAGTATTGGTACATGCAAGATATTTGTTATTGAAAATTTTGAATAAATATACAGGTATAACAAAAATATCTGACTGGGGGCCACACCTCATATAGGAAACATGCCATTTTTAATCGCAATCATGAGCACTGTTGTTCATTATTGAAACATTTTTTAAAGAATAATAACTCTGTTACCCAAAGAGCTTTTGGAGTAAACTTTACACCTAGTTGATGTTACACTATATCTGTTCAAAACATAATTTGTTATGGTTAACAACTTTTGAGCCAGCGGATCAGCTCTAAAAAGAATATTTTTATTTAGTGCCTGTTAATAACTATTCAATTTTTTAGGTTAATGACAGACCACAGACCAATTCATGTTTTTACAATACTCTATGTTTCGAATGTCTTTCCGAAACTCCTTTTCTATAAAATAACAACCTTTTTTTTAACATATATTGTAAGCTATGGTTAAATATTAGATTGATAAAATTGAGCTTGAAAAGGAATTTCTGAAAGAAATTCGAAACGTAGAATATTGTATAAAAACATGAATTGGTCTGTGATCTGTCATTAACCTAAAAAACCTCTAAAAAGTAAACAATTTGGAAATGAGACTACCAGAGCTCCTGAACAAAAGGAAGCTGTATGAATGTGTATTAAAAAAATCACACAGTTGACATATACTTGCTGTTGCACTTTGTGATTACAATTTGCAAAGTATTCTCTAAATGGAACACAAAATGCAAATTTATGATGGCAAAGGAATTTAACCTAAGAGACCAGGAAAACAGTAGGGTCCTATTGGAAAGTTTATCCAGATGCCCTCTATGCAGCTAGTGTTCTTCAGCAACGAGGCGGTTTCCATTTGAATAACAGTGTGGTTAAACAAATTTTGTATACTGTTCAGAGAACAATCATCATGTGCACAAACACCCTTTGCATTGCCCTAAGGCATGGGATCCCAAACTGGAAAATAATAAGATAAATTAAATATATTTAAATTATAGGAACAAACTTTATGCTGCTAATGACTTTGTTTGTCCCTTACTAAAATACAACCTCAAACAGGCATGCTAATGTAAAAAAATGGAGTTTTAAGCATCTCACTAACAGATTTTTCTCATATCGGTTAAAATTAAAACACTCAATGTTATATCATGTTTCTTGTAAAAGTATGTATAAATTGTTTTCAAAAATATATATATACATTATATGTATTTGATTCTTTTCCATTTGTACATACCATTTATTTATAGTGTAAAGTGGAGGAGGATGTGAAAGGATTTCATTTCAAGAGAAGGGGGATTAAACTCAAAAGGTTTGGGAAACCCTGCCGTAATGGGACTGTAAGGTGTCCGATTTTGGCATTTAGGGCTCATACTTATTTGAAGATGACAGTGAGAGTATAGTCTTAAATATTAAGAGGTGTTCGAGTCCCAAACTTTGATTCTATTGAGAGGTGACAGTTGGACTGATTGGTCATTGGATTAATTCCAGTGATTCTTTTCTTTGGGAGTGCCTATAATCTAAAATATACTCATCACCCTTGCACTGTTTATCAACTAAAACAAGAAAATTAAAGCTATTCCACAAAAAATGATTCACAGAGTGATAGACAACTCCTGTGGTTACCTTCATCAATGACAAGCACCTGAGTGACATTATTTTTAAAACAATATTTTACTGCTCATAAAATGGGATGTTAGATCCTTTCAGACAATAAAACAAGTGTTCTATAACTTACTTTGATTTTATTTGACCTTGAAAATGTTAGTTATTTTTGCCACACCTTGTATGAAACCAAAATACAATGTTCATTCAAGATATAAATGATATTTAAAGACTCATATTTTGTTCAACATTATTCTTACACCTAGTGCATATGTTAAACCCAAAAAGAAACTCGTGTAATTTGTTTTCTACAGTAGTCATGAGATGTATCAGATAACCCTTTTTGTACTTATTAGAATCAAGAATTTAAGGTGATATAATGTAGACAATATTAGCACATTATCTACCGTAGTGGTAGATAACAAATAAATTTATAATGGAAAAACATTATTACTATTCCATGTCAAATTAAGGTTGTATTTAGATCCCTAGAAATGTGAATGGAAAATAGGACTGATTACAAATACTTCAACGGTTTTGTTTTTAAAAGATAATACCTTAAAATTAAACTCATTGATATTATAATAGAAACATTTTTTTAACAGAAAAGGTAAAGAATTGCATAACTTGATCAATACAAATTAATAAAACCTGGTTGCCAGTATTTTATTTAGTTTGAATTACATTTGCATATACTTAATCAAGAATCTTACTTTCAATACAACAATATTTACTCTTTGACCGGACTTTCGAGTTGTAGTTCATTTTTAAGGCTTGGAGTGTATTGCTGTTAAAGAGGTTAGACGTATAATACTGTCTGTCATCAGTGGTATAAGTATAATGTTCTGTTATGTTTGAGGTTAAAGTTGTCATTTAGCTTTTAATTATCAATAGACAAACTTAATCCCAACCAATTTAGTAAAAAAAATAAAACATTACTATTATATCACATAACAGCTGACAGTATCACATGTCCAATTTCCTCAGACACCTTAAAATGAAAAACAAAATTAGTTCTGGCACTAGAGCGGGTCCCAACAGAAGTGATGACAAAACAAAGCTAATAGTTTCACAAAATTTTCAATGAAAATTGCCGAAAATATGAATTTACACATTTTCATTTTATTTGTACATCTTTATTTGAGGAATGTTATTTAATAAAGACTAATATTTATTTAGTAAAACTTTTATTAGATGAATACAAATTAGTACAAATGTTTAAAAAGTATAGACGGGCCTAACAATATTTTCATTTAAAAAAATTGAATAAAAATTCATAACTTGTTACAGATATATTGAATCATTTGTATTGAGATTTATCAAAATATAAATAAATTAATATATTTATTAACTGATAAAAATTATTTAATAATAATCTACGTATAAAATGGCTGTGCTACAACATAATATATAAAACAAAATCAACTGTTACATGAAACCACATGTTATTATTTAGTTCACACTGAGCATAACCTGACGAAAATATATCGTGCTGTAAGATATGCTTTTCAAAAATAGCATGACGTGAAATTAATGATTTAATCTCATGTTTTGTTCACCATTAGTAAAGAAGTTGTTACTTCAAAAGGCATGTAAGAAGTTAATATAAGAAAAATGTTTTGCTGTAATCAATTAAACACACCCAAATGTATTTATTTAATACACTTATTATAATAATATTTAAAAATACAATTGCTCAATGGTCTACATCAATTTATTACTGTTGAAATTGCTGAAAACCTCTCTGTGCAATAACTGTTTTAATGAGACTTGATTTAACTGTTAATCAGTAAAGAGGCCCTTGATATTGTCAACAGTGGTTATTTGATGAAAGACTTAGAGCCATTATTTTAAAATATGTTTGTAATATGTTTGGAAACATAACAAGTAAAATTCTTCTTTAGGTATATTACAGTGTATGTGATTGATAAATGCAAGAAACAGTGTTGTTATAATTATATAAATCAACATTTATTGATTCCATCTTCATGTGAACTACTAGTAATCACTAAACACTTTTAAATGTTTTAAACTTGCCTATAGTAGCACTTACTTTGCTTGTTGAGGACGGCCGTTACGGGAGATTTGTCCCTTTGTCAACTCAGACCGTAACTGATCTCAAGGTTTACATAAGTTATGGTGGGGGTGGGATATTTTGGTGGTGTGGTGTATTATGTGTGTATTAGGAGTTATGATGTCAAAAAGTGCGTGTGAGTTGTAATGTAATTGTGTATTGAGTAGTGAGTTGTAATGTAATTGTGTATTGAGTACACCCTACACACATACTCAATACACAATTACATTACAACACACACACTTGTTGACATCATAACTCCTAATACACACATAATACACCCACACCACCAAAATATCCCACCCCCACCCTAACCTATATAAACCTTGAGATCAGTTACGGTCTGAGTTGACAAAGGGACACATCTCCCGAAACGGCCGTCCTCAACAAGCAAAGTAAGTGCTACTATAGGCAAGTTTAAAACATTTAAAAGTGTTTAGTATATATATCAACTGTGGCATAATGTTTAATTTAAATAAATGAAACCTTTATACCACAAATAATTTTTTCCTTTATTTAAAACCTTATGTACATTTCGATTGCACAGCAATCATCCTCAGAAGTAATTTACAAAACAACTACTTTTTATATCTATTCCTTCAATAAATTTGGGAGTTATGTTCTTCTTTTTACATGTTTTACAAAACTTTATATCCGCTAAAATTAATTTAACTTGTAAATTAAATTTTTGGAATCATAATAATCTTGAATTCACTGATTAAACTATAATTAAAATATACTCAACTAAGTGAACACACAAGGGCTTACTTGCTGGCGCTTTTAGGAACACTCGTTCCTTTTACGAAGCAAAGACTCTACTGGCGGTGTCTCGCTAGGTATAAAGGTTGTCTAAATGAAATTTTGTAGTATAGAAGGGGTGGGTTATTTTGGCTGTATGCTATGTAATGGAACATGGTGTTGGCTTCAAAATGTGTGTGGTCATTAATTGTTTTCTTTATCTATTGCATAGTGTTTGTATATATCGTATTTTTCTGAAGTTGTTAGTTTTTTACTTTGTTTTAATATGTGGAGAATGTTTAAATTAGTATATATGTATGTGTGTTGTGTAGCTGGATTTTTGGTTTGTTTGGGTAATGTGTTCGAAGAGTGTGTAGAATGACCTACCGGTTTGGCCAATATAATAGCTGTAAAAGTTTATAATTTTTGGAAGCAACAGGAAGTTTGATTACATTTTGAGGCATTTTGCGAGGTTCCTGCGTCAAAATAATAAAGCCAAAAAGTTAAATTAGTACCGTTTTATGTGTGCCATAAAGGGAGAGAGAAATTGCCATTTTCCAAAATGTGTAATTTTTGAGGTGTAAACAGAAGAATTTATAATAATTTTTGTTGTATCCCTGATAAATATATGCATAATGGTATAAATGTTTTTGCTAAGCCGATTACATGGGAACGGGAAATAAATACCCTAAAATCGATTACGTGAGAATAGGAAATAAATACCAATCCAAGTAAATAATTTACAAAATATACAAAATCCAATCTTGTTATATATTATAATATTAATGTTATATATTAAATTATTTAAAAATATATTTTAAACAAAAATAAAGGGATTTTAAATCTCACAAACCATGTTACTTCAAATTTGAAAAAAATACAAACATGATCTGAATACTCAAATTTAAATAAAACCATATAAACTGAATATTTCTAAAACAAAATCCAATTTTATATTACATTATTTATTATGTACCTACATTATAATCAAGCAACAAGAAATTTCCATAAATTTGGTTATAAAAAAAAATTGTCTAACATAGAATGCAGTAAGTAGCTATATAGGTTATGTTGCCTAACCTATGCTGTCAGTTGATGTGTAAAGGCACATTTACTGCTCAAATTAACCAACTGTTTAATTGTCATTAATTATGGAACATTTTTATTATTATTATAGCTGCATAGTAATTTGTACAACAAAGTGTGCAATTACTGAAGAAGTAATTGATAAAGGAGTGTGTTTAAAAAATAATGTTAGGTTTGTAAAGGAATTATTAACCGCTATTTATGCTTTGCAAAATTGAAAATTATTTTATTATTGTTTAGAATATAATTTTTGTATCATATTAGACATTCCATTTTAAATTTCAAAAAAAACTATTGCCTATCAGAACATTACTCAGTTTTGAATTGGCTGTTTACTGTGATGATTAATCTTTAGTGAGTAAAAACCTTCGGACTGTAACTTGAAATACATTATTATAATTAATGTTTATATATAATATTTATTACTAAAAAATATTATATTGTCTATATATACATATGTTCTAATCACATAACTCTATTGGATCACATTCATTAATAATTAGGTATTTATTTACCATGCCCACGTGTACGATTTTAGCAAAAAAACATATACCGGCCAGCGCAGAAAGTCATCAGGGATACGAACAAAAAAATTACAACCTTCGCTCCCACCCTAAAAATTAATAATTTTGGAAAATTGTAGTTCCTCCATATGTGGTGCTAATAAAAATGCACATTCCACGCCCTCATTACAATGCTTATAAAACGAATCAAAAACATGTTCTGAAGCTATATTGGCAATTATTGTTTGTTATTGTCATGAAAGGTTAATTTTATATACCTATGAAGCATCCAGTCAGGATAGATTTTGTTATAATTTTATATGTTTAGACAAATGTACACATGTAATGCTAGAATAGAGTTCACATGACGTCACCTGGCTAAAAGTATTACTCAGCGGAAGTAGACCTCTAATTAGGTAATGTAATGTATAAAATTACAACCAAATCTATCCTGACTGGACACTTTATAGGTATATTTTAATATAGGTATATAGAAATTTATAAAATTACAACAAAATCTATCCTAACTGAAGACTTTATAGCTATATTTCTATATACATATACATAGTACGGTGCGCTGTTATATGTGAACGTAGTACTTCTAACTACTCCGCACTGAATTTTTTACCCAACTTTTATTTGATAAAATGGTATTTATTTCCCTGAGCGTGAGTTTTCATTATTTTTTTTGTATCCCTGATGACTTTCTGCGTCGACCGGTATAATTGTTTTTGCTAAAATTGTACACGTGGGTACAGTAAATAAATACCAATAATTATTAACTATGGGTTATAGTTAAACCAAGAATGGCAAGTTGAAATTTAGAAGTTCAATGTTATATATAGGCCTAAGTATGTAATAATTGTTTATTGATCTGAGATAGGGCAATGACTTTAAGACCAATTACATTTAAAATTTAATAATCAGGATTTTTTATTAGATTCATTTCTCGCAACCTGTCCCACCCCTATCAAGTAATTTAAATATGATTTGGAAAATATATTTTAATTTATACTCTAAAGGTGTAAACAATTTCTTAAATTAAGAAAAGTTCATTCAAGTTGGCACACCAAATGAAACCTAACAGTAATATATGTATCATCCAAGATGCTTCAAATATATCATCTACCATCCAGGTGTAGTATTAGCAAGGCGTCGCATTCTTCTTGTATTCCTATCTTGATCTCTTATTTTCTTCTCCATTTCAGCATCAGTTAGAGTTTCAAGGAATGGTGACCATTGATCTGAATCAGCAGGAGGCCGAAACGGCATCTCTATAGTCGGTAGAGGCGCTTCACTGAAGGCATAAGTTCTCTGATGCCAACTAAGCTGTCCACGGATCGAATATGCAATAGCAGTTACAAATTCTCCACCCAGACCAAGTTCTGCACACAGTTTTAAAGCAAATGATTCTGGATTATTTTCTTTTTCACTCATATCCCATTCAACTTGGTCAACAAGTGATGTATTGCCAACATGAATATTTAATTTTATTATTACTCTTTGATCACTCTGTTCTTCTAAAATGTTATCTGTTGGAAATGCTTCGACTTGATGACGGATTGCTTGAGCAATTGCTGGTACAAAAGTTAATGGATTCAAATCTAAATCGTCACAAAGTACTTCTGCAAACTGCTCTGGAGAAATTAATGTTTCATTTTTATTCCAAGTAAATGTATCTCTTAACTTCTGTCCCTCAATTTCCATATCTAGACGAATTGGAACCAATATATCTAACTGAGTGGCATTTTCGTGATTAATAATAGGGTCTGTGTCATCAAAACACAAGGGAAAAGTACGGACTTTTTTATTATTTACACGATTGCGATTAATAGGTGTAGCTTGAGGAACTGCATCTAAATGAGAACTATTTGGTAGGGATGGTACCCAAGACATACTTTTTTTAGATCTACCTTCTTTTGGTGTTGGTACGTCTGTGGTATGAACTGATACAGCCTTATACTTTTCATCATTTCCATCTATAATGTCTTCTACTTCAGAAGCTTTTAGTAAAGAAATGCTTGAAGCTAAACAATGGGAACTAAGGCCCAAATCAATTAAACGTTTTCGTTCATCATTGTTTATATTCTTCCTGTACATTCCAGGGTATCTCTTATACAGTGATCCACGAAAAAGCCGCAAATAGTTTCCAACTTCTGAACCAATGCAGAAATATTCTCCATTATCTTCAAGTTGAAAACTAATAGGTTTTTCACCATAAGTTCTAATCGCCATTTTAGTGTAACTTACCAAACGATATACAAAACTTTACCGGCACAGTTCAAATCGCACAATATTATATGATAGTTACTTCAAAACCAACTGAAAGTCAATAAATTAAACTTCATGCAGTTTATTACAAACAACCATAACACTCTTAACCTAAACAATTTATTAAACTTTAATATAATACTTTCTAGAATTGTAAACAGGTATACAAACGTTTTAAATTCAGGACCAACAACATAATAAACATTAAATCTATTGAACCCAAATATCAGGAGGATAAAATTGTTTCCTGGTTGATGCAAAAATGTCTAAAAATCAGAGTGCAAATAAATTCTTTTGTCGCTTTTGCCTTAAAAAATATTCATTTTCGAAAAACATAACCAAACACAAAAGTATGTGCAGTCCTTTACAAAACTATATTATATCAAGCACAAGCCTTTTAGGGACAAGTTTAAAACAACATTTCACTTGAAAAACGCACAAAACATCATACAACATTTACACATAAACGGTCATTTTACATTACCGTATGTACTAAAACATAAACAAGAATCTTACTTGGTATTTATGCGAGTTAACTTTCAAGATATTATCAATCATATATATATATATATATATATATATATATATATATATATATATATATATATATATATATATATATATATATATATATATGTGTGTGTGTGTGTGTGTGTTTTGTCATCGTTTTAATTAACTTTTCGAAAATTGTGTAACATCAGAAACTACTCTAAGGATTTTCACAATAATTGGTATATATAGGGTCATTAACCCAAGCAATCCATTGGGCCAAGTGAAAATTTTCTGAAAAAATCGTTATCAGCAAGTTTTCGAAAATTGTATACATATAATTGTAATTTTTTCTGGAAAACTACTCTAATTATTTTCCAAGTTTAGTATATAGGGCATTTTTGACATTAGCAATCAAATGAGCTAAGTGAAAAATTTCTGAAAAATCATTATCAAGGTTTTGAAAATCTTTAAACATTTAAAACTACTTTAAGGATTTACACCCCCCCCCCTCAGATTTGGTATATTGGGGGTTAACGCCAGTAATACAAATTGGCTAAGTGACATTTTGCTGAAAACTCTTCATCATCAAGTTTTCAAAAATTTTTAAGATGTTCATATTTCCAGAATTACATTTAACTGAAGCAAGAGGCAAAGTGGTGTATTATGCAAATACATCAATTCCCAGCTAGACCAGCATTTGCCATGACAATTCATAAGTCACAGAGGCAAAATTTCAAGTTTTCAAATTCAACTGTTAAAACTTCATTTCAATGTAGCTGACAGACAACTGGGCTCCTTGCTCAAGCAAATGAATATGCTACTATCTGACCTGAACAACAGTTTTGTTCATAACTCACAGCATTGAACAATGCACTGATATAGTGCAAAATGTATCTGCTGAAAATAAGTAGCGTTTTCGTTGCCAAATGATACTAAAAGTAGTAATTTTAAAAAACCTCAAGATGTACAAAACAAAAACTGCACATGAATATGTTTTAAATATAAGCTATATAATGATTCCCATGCATGTAATGATACTGGCATATATATTATGTATTTGCGAGTAGAGCTGAAGGTCTAGTTCATGTCATTAAAGAATTAGTTCTACATATTTACATATTTCATATGATTCAATGAAGACTTTGTTCATTTTATACCTATTTGAATATAACTTAAATTATTTATCTTATTTTCTTCTTTTTTACCTAATTTATGTACAGTTTTCTTGTCATAAAACCATTTGCACGCTCTATTTAATATATCACACGCCATAATTCTTTTATCACTTACACTTTTAAAATGTTTTAAACTTGCCAATAGTAGCACTTACTTTGCTTATTGAGGACAGCCGTTTCGGGAGATGTGTCCCTTTGTCAACTCAGACCGTAACAAGCAAAGTAAGTGCTACTATAGGCAAGTTAAAACATTTTAAAAGTGTAAGTGATTACTAGTAGCTCACGCGAAGATGGAATCAACAAATGATAATTCTTTTATGGTTATTGGTATAGGTTTATTATAAATTGTATACAGCTGACTATACTAAGTTCTAACGTTTTGGTTTTATGGATAACTAGAATGACTAAAAATACTTGTAAATATGTTACAAATTGCCTATAGTAGCACTTACTTATATTTGTTGAGGATAGCCTTTTCGCGATATGTATCCCAATGTCAACTCAGACCGTAACTGTAAGTTGACAATGGGACACATCACTCAACAAATATAAGTAAGTGCTACTATAGGCAAGTTGTAACATATTTACTAGTGTCTTTAGTGAAAACTAGTAGCTCAAGTGAAGACGGAATAAACAAATATAACTAGAATGACTAGGTATAATTTTATCAGTTTGAGATGGATGTCTTAAAACTGAAAATTAAATTTACCATTATTTTTAATATTTGTTCTATCAAAACTTCAGTTTATTACATTTTTTATCAAGCATAAAATTTATGCAATTATATATTATATATTTCATTTTTAATCAATTTTTAGTTCCCAGGTACAGATAGACTATCATCTATACATCTGAATCAATTCTTAGTTCCCAGGTACAGATAGACTATCATCTATACATCTGAATCAATTCTTAGTTCCCAGGTACAGATAGACTATCATCTATACATCTGAACCAATTCTTAGTTCCCAGGTACAGATAGACTGTCATCTATACATCTGAATCAATTCTTAGTTCCCAGGTACAGATAGACTGTCATCTATACATCTGAATCAATTCTTAGTTCCCAGGTACAGATAGACTATCATCTATACATCTGAATCAATTCTTAGTTCCCAGGTACAGATAGACTGTCATCTATACATCTGAATCAATTCTTAGTTCCCAGGTACAGATAGACTGTCATCTATACATCTGAATCAATTCTTAGTTCCCAGGTACAGATAGACTGTCATCTATACATCTGAATCAATTCTTAGTTCCCAGGTACAGATAGACTGTCATCTATACATCTGAATCAATTCTTAGTTCCCAGGTACAGATAGACTGTCATCTATACATCTGAATCAATTCTTAGTTCCCAGGTACAGATAGACTATCATCTATACATCTGAATCAATTCTTAGTTCCCAGGTACAGATAGACTATCATCTATACATCTGAATCAATTCTTAGTTCCCAGGTACAGATAGACTATCATCTATACATCTGAATCAATTCTTAGTTCCCAGGTACAGATAGACTATCATCTATACATCTGAATCAATTCTTAGTTCCCAGGTACAGATAGACTATCATCTATACATCTGAATCAATTCTTAGTTCCCAGGTACAGATAGACTATCATCTATACATCTGAATCAATTCTTAGTTCCCAGGTACAGATAGACTATCATCCTATACATCTGAATCAATTCTTAGTTCCCAGGTACAGATAGACTATCATCTATACATCTGAATCAATTCTTAGTTCCCAGGTACAGATAGACTATCATCTATACATCTGAATCAATTCTTAGTTCCCAGGTACAGATAGACTATCATCTATACATCTGAATCAATTCTTAGTTCCCAGGTACAGATAGACTATCATCTATACATCTGAATCAATTCTTAGTTCCCAGGTACAGATAGACTATCATCTATACATCTGAATCAATTCTTAGTTCCCAGGTACAGATAGACTATCATCTATACATCTGAATCAATTCTTAGTTCCCAGGTACAGATAGACTATCATCTATACATCTGAATCAATTCTTAGTTCCCAGGTACAGATAGACTATCATCTATACATCTGAATCAATTCTTAGTTCCCAGGTACAGATAGACTATCATCTATACATCTGAATCAATTCTTAGTTCCCAGGTACAGATAGACTATCATCTATACATCTGAATCAATTCTTAGTTCCCAGGTACAGATAGACTATCATCTATACATCTGAATCAATTCTTAGTTCCCAGGTACAGATAGACTATCATCTATACATCTGAATCAATTCTTAGTTCCCAGGTACAGATAGACTATCATCTATACATCTGAATCATTATGATTTTATTGTATATTTTAATAATTTAATTTATATTAAAACTTTTTATTAAATATAAAATAATTATAGCTTAATATATTTTTAAATTATTTTTTAATTCTTTCTATTAATTTAGATTTTAAATCCTATAAGTAGGATTTTACTTTGAATTTTTTTAATATTACTTGTTATAATTCATGTCTATCTTGTGGGGATACTTTAGATTTAGTGTGTATGTATGACTGTCATGATCTAAGTGATATTAAACTTTTATATCATATATATATAAAATTAAGCCTTTGTATTAAACCATTCATATTAAACACTATAAGTTGAACCTTCATATGAATGAGAATAGATATTATTAGCAATTATTCATAGAATATATTAACTATTCCATTTATGTCCCCTAGAAGGAAAATTTCTTTTTTTTTTGGTGTCTAAGAGTTTTCTCACTATTAACAAACCTTATATTCATTAAAGTAATAAAATTAGGATGCATATAATGAACTGTTTCTGTCAATCCTTCGTTTATTGTTTACATGTTTTCTTTTTATGTTGAATGATTATTTTATTGAATTTCTTAAAAGTTATTTTTTTTATTTTAGTGGATGCGTAGCCCTAACTATTAAATGCAAACTGTTTTCATTTTAATATTATTGTTGAAACTTATCATTTATCCAGAGAGTGATATAAACCCAAAGAAAGCATTCAATGAGATGAAATGGTTTTAACAGTTTACTAAGTAAAAATCATTGTTTATCCATTCTGTTTAAATTGGCAATTAAATTCAGATTAGCAAAATGTCCATACAAATTATTTTATAATACAATATTTTATGAACTCACAAACATTTTCCCGATGTGCTTTCATTCTAATGGCAATATATCAGTTTTGACAATTGCAAATACTTTCAACGACGATGTTGCCACATCGACTTATGTGTCAAATGATTTGAAAGCACAAAATGCTTTTCGAGGATTCCTTTCCTCATCCCGCTTTTATATTTAAAAAAAATTATGAACATTGACAACAAAAGTAAGGCACACGATACACTGCACCCCCTTTGAGTTTAAAATAGGGCGGCTACAGTCAGAAAATAAAACTATACAGCCTCGTTTTGTTTACTTATTCTCTCACAACTTTGTTATACTTGGGCAAAATGATTAAACTCTTCCAAAATTAGTAAGTTTTTTGATCAAGTTTGATCTTATTTTTAAGGTTATTTAAGGTCAATTTTAAGGTAATATATTAACAAGCTATTACACAAAATAATTAATTATTTGTTTATATTATATATTATTATTATTATTATTATATTATAAACAATATTATTCCATACCCATTGAGAACTGAACACTCGAAAATAGTCAAAGCTGGCAAATGATATCCTACCAAACAATCAGTTGATAATAAAAGAAAATATTAGAATCAGAAAGTAGAGAAAATATTACATTGGTATGTATTCTATTAGCATCAGTATGACACCTTTAGAACATGAATAAGACTATAAATTGATAAATTTGCAAGATCAGGTTGATATTTTTCTTAGAATTACACTTCCATGCATCGATTATAACACAATTTATGAACTACCTTCAAATATTACAATTAAGACACATATTACATATAGTACAGGTACCTTCATATGCATTGACAGAAAACAGGTTGTTGAACGTTTAGCGTTACCCAGGGTGCACCACGAGGAGGCGCCCAACTTCACACCCCCTACAACAAACAAACAGGTTAAGAATGTTTGAACTTACATCCCATACTTACACTTTAAAAATAATAATATTATTAACAAAATAAAGAATATGTAATAGCATAAATGTTTTAATGTAAAATTTCTGTTTTATTTGAAATGAAAGAGGTTTTCTATATATTATACTAACATCTACAAATTTAATTTTAGGTTATAGGGTATATAATGACATAGATCTTCAAATATTAATATAAACATACATAAATCCATAGAGAAAGAGAATGTCAATAAAACTATTAATTACCTCCTGAATTAATACTTTGAAATTACTTGCAGCCAGACATTCTGTTAAATACAAGTTGTTAAATTGTTAACTTACACTTAGAGGAAACTTAGTATGAGGCTGAAGAAGTCCTAAGACAAAAACGTTTCCTCCAAGTGTAAGTTAACAATTTAACAACTTATATTTAACAGAATGTCTCGTTGGAAGTAATTTCAAAGGGTAATAAGTGATTAACAACCAGCTCATCACGAACAACAAATTCAAAAATTATTACTTACAACTTTTTAAAAAAAATGTTTTAACTTGCCTATAGTAGCACTTACTTTTTTTGTGTTGAGGACGGCCGTTTCGGGAGATGTGTCCCTTTGTCAACTCAGTTGACAAAGAGACACATCTCCCGAAACGGCCGTCCTCAACACAAAAAAAGTAAGTGCTACTATAGGCAAGTTAAAACATTTTTTTAAAAAAGTTGTAAGTGATTACTAGTAGCTCACGCGAAGATGGAATCAACAAATGCAAAAATTATTATTACGGTTGAGAATTTAGTTTAAATTTTAAAGGACCAATCATTCCCTTAACATAAAGAACACCAAAGCAATTTTTAGAAATTAAAAAAAGAGTTTTATTTAATAAAAATCTCAGTGTTCCCTGGTAGTGGAAAAACCTTATTTTATTCTTTTCAATCGTTTCAAAAAAAAATGTGTTTTTACAAAATTTGTTTTTAATTGACTCTATTCTGTTTAGTACTTTTAATATTACATAATTGCATAACTTTCTGGTTCTAAAGGATTTTTTTAAACTATAAAAACAATAAAACACTTTTGGTTTCACTTGGCAAAAAATCACTACATGCTGATACTCTTCAGTAGACGCATTTCACAATATATCAGTGCATTGTTCAATGTTGTGTCACAGACAACACTAATCTAGTGTGAAACACGTCCGCTAAAAAATATCAGTAAGTAGTGGTGTTTTTGTCAACAGATGCCACAAGTAGTAATTTAGAAAAACTCAAGTAATAAAAAACTACTATTTTGGAAAAAAAAGTTAGTTATGTTTACAAATAATAATACTTACGGAGGGTCAGACAGCTGAGGGAAGCTGCAGCATGCACATGCTAGAAACAATCCAAGCACTTAGAATAACTGATAGACAAAATGCATTATATGCCTTAAGCTAAGCAGAAAAATGTTAATACAGTAAAATCCTTGTTGGTACTTATGTTCATTATTGACACTTCTATTTTACAAGCATCTCTAACTTATGCACAAAATTTTAATCCTCAGTCCCACAGCAAAAGAATCATTTATGAAATATCTCTCAAGAACAGGCACTTTTAAAAATGGACACTATATGTGCTATTTTCAGTAAAAAAATTAACACTTTTTCTCAATTGATTTGGTAAAAATCCAATGCTGACTATTTTCATTTGCAGCATTTGTTGCACTTGCATTGTTGAATGCTGCAAGTCATGGACAGGACTGCCTGTTCAGGTTTTTGGTGTTTTGATGACCTGTACTGTGTTGTTGATTTGAGTGTATTATTTTATTATGTATTTATATATAATGTTTGGTTTTAATTTTCATCATGTGTTTTATCGTTAAGTACATATTGAGTTTGAATTTTGTGGTGTTTGTGTAATACAAAATTTTCTGTTGTGTTTAATTTAATGGTTTTATTAGTAAGTGTAGAGTTTCTAGGTCTGTGTCAATGTTATGTTTATGAGTAATGTGTTTTTGATGCCTTTAATGTATTCCTTATATGTTCTTGTGAGGTTTCTTCATGTTTATTCTGTGTAATTGCTTGGACAATCGTTACTTTCGCAATGTACTTTTGGTGAAGTACGTTCAATGTCCGCTGGATGAAGGTTTTACTGTATTCTCATCTTACATTAGGTTTACATTGTTAGATATGGTATTTCAGAAGTATATGCAATTGTATTACCACCCTGTTTTTGTTTTAGTCTATAAAATTTAATAACCCACCACAGACCTTTAGTATAGAAAGTTCTTCAATTGCAGAGGTATGCAATATTCTTTAAAATTATAATTTAAACTAAAAACACTTGTACGTATGTTGGTTTAGTAGCACTCACTTTTATGATTATTGAGGACAGCCGTTTCAGGAGATATGTCCCATTGTCAACTCAAATTGTAAAAACAAATTCGTAGGATTTATGTTATGTTTGTGGAGTTAAGGTGTGTAAATTCTTCACAAACAAAAGAAAAAACAACTAACAATACACAACCGACCAATATGAAATATAGAAACATTTCTAACTACACCCAACACATACTCAACACCTAATTTTATTAAGTAAACATACAATTTTTGACATTAAAACCCTCAATACTCATTAAAAATACACCTAATATCTCTATCCTAATTCCTTACCCCACCCTAACCTAAAACAATCAAGAGATCAGTTACGGTCTGAGTTGATAATGGGATACATCTTCCAAAACTCAGATGATTCTTACGCTCTTAACAATCATAAAAGTAAGTGCTACTATAGGCAAATAAAATATACCAAGATATACAACTAATAAGAGCTATGGCTTAAGGATGACTGTTTCAAAAATTATATTAAATTCTCAATACAGTATTAACCATTTGAAGTTTGTCATAATAATTCTGATTTCACTGAATTAACAATAAGAATAATAACAATATTTGAAGAGTTAAGTGAAAACTATTAACTTATACATAAGCTGCTATGTTCAAGGTTGCAAGCATTTGCTTTAAGGGAGTGAAAGAGTGTGGGATAGGCAAGTTGTGCACTATGTAATGGGAAAAGGTGTTAGATTTGAAATGTGTGTGTGTGTGTGTGTGTGTGTGGACATTAAAGATATGTTCTTTTTGTGTTTTGTGATGTTTGTATATTTCCTATTTTTTTTTGTAGCAGTTAGTTTTTTATTAAATATTTTCCATCTACTAAACCTTACATACAAGGTTTCCTATATAACAACTTACTCTTACACATACCTCTTATTCTCTGGCCCTCCACCTTTTGCAGAGAAGCTGTCGTCCTGTCCATTTCCAGTCGTAAAGGTACTCTTCAGATGTAGTGCCCAGATCCTACAGAAACAAACTTTGTAAGTGTTTCTTCGTAAAACAAAACACCAAGTATATATGTACACTCATTCATTTACTCTTATTTTGTTCCTGATTAAAGTAGTTATTTTTATCTTTTCATAGTGTTTTCCAAAAATTCAAACAAAATTCTGACCAATTTTAACAATATTTGTTAATTACTGCCTCATGATATATGGACATCATTATGCATCATTAGACTAAGCGCCATTTCTTGGAAATAACTGCATATTCCAGTGGAGAAACATTGAAACTATAGTACAAAAATTCCTCACACAATTCTAGCATCAGGTTGTTATAAAAAAGTAAAGATATATAATGATTTTAAAACAGAGTATAAACTTGCAAGAGCAATATCCTAAAAATTATTTTTGGTACTTGGTCTAGTGACGCAGAACTTCGTCCATATTATCGTACATTTAAAAATATAATAACACATATAACTAAGAGTGCCTAAAAATACAAACCTGTTAAAATACATATAATATTACAATCAAATCTAGTCTAACAAAACCTATCACACAACATAGGGTGTGCAATCTCTTACTTAGCTAATTACATATATATTCTTAATATTGCTAAAATTTGCTAAATAAGAAAAACTTAATATTATCTTATGATTCAGGAGTGAAAAACGTTTAGAGGGAAAAGAATTATATATATATATATATATATATATATATATATATATATATATATATATATATATATATTTTGGACTAGGAGACTGACAGACTTACCTTGTTAAGAGTCCACTCTGTAGTCTTGAAATAGAAACACATAAAAGCACTTAACCAAAGATATATTTCAACCACACAGTGGTCTTTTGTCAATCAAAGAGAAAACACTAAAAGAAATATGAGAGAATGAAATAAAATAATTATAAGTTGACAACTTATATTTATTTTATTTGATTTCATTCTCTCATATTTCTTTTTGTGTTCTTTCTTTCATTGACAAAGACCACTGTGTGGTTGAAATATATCTTTGGTTAAGTGCTTTTATGTGTTTCTATTTCAAGACTACAGAGTGGACTCTTACCAAATTAAGTTTACATTGTTAGATATGGTATTTCAGAAGTATATGCCATTGTATTACTACTCTTTTTTTGTTTTAGTCTATAAAATTTAAAAACCTACCACAGACCTTTAGTATAAAAAGTTCTTCAATTGCAGAGGTATGCAATATTCTTTAAAATAATAATTTAAACTAAAACACTTGTATGTATGTTGGTATAGTATCACTCACTTTTATCATTATTGAGGACAGCCTTTCAGGAGATATGTCCCATTGTCAACTCAAATTGTAACAAAAAATTCAAATTGTAGGATTGTAACATACAAACAAATTGTAGGATTTATGTTATGTTTGTGGAGTTAAGGTGTGTAAGTTCTTCACGAAAAAAAAAAAACAACTAATAATACACAACCGACCAATATGAAATATAGAAACATTTCCAACTACACCCAATACATACTCAACTCAGATGATTCTTACATTCTTAACAATCATAAAAGTATGTGCTACTATAGGCAAATGTAATATACCAAGATATACAACTATTCTTTGAGCTAAGCTTGTGAGGTTATGTTAAAACAAATTAAAAACATACACAAAGCTCACAAATTAATTAAACTCTATCTCTGTTACAAAAGAAGTTGTAAGTTAGAGTTTGTAGTAGTAACTGATAATGATGACTTTATCATTGAAACGCGTATGAGTTAATAAATGAATAATTTGTGAGTTTTCTGTATGTTTTTATTTGTTTTATACCAGATACTCAAGATATACAAGTTTTAATTACAAAATGAGTGGCGCACATGAAGATGGAAACAATTTTAAAATAATGATTTTAAACAACTAATTTTTTTGTTTCATTTTACTAGTAATTAAAAATATAAACTTCCCTTACAACTTTTTTTAAAAAAATGTTTTAACTTGCCTATAGTAGCACTTACTTTTTTGTGTTGAGGACGGCCGTTTCGGGAGATGTGTCCCTTTTTCAACTCAGACCGTAACTGATCTCAAGGTTTACGTAGGTTAGGGTGGGGGTGGGATATTTTGGTGGTGTGGGTGTATTTTGTGTGTATTAGGAGTTATGATGTCAAAAAGTGCGTGTGAGTTGTAATGTAATTGTGTGTTGAGTATGTGTGTAGGGTGTAGTTTGAAGTGCCTATATATTTCGTATTGTTCGGTTGTGTAGCGTTGGTTATTTCTGTGTTGTTTATGAAGAATTTGTAAGTTAGATGTTATGTCTGTGTAGTCGTGTTTTGTGGAGTTGAGATGATCGGCGAAGTTTGATTGGTAGTTATTGTTTTTTAGTGCTTTTATATGTTCTTGGTAACGTGTGTGAAATGACCTCCCTGTCTGGCCTATGTAAAAACTGGGGCATGAACTGCAAGTTAGTTTGTAAACTCCAGTGGTGTTGTAAATGTCGTTGATTTTGCTGTTGGGTTTAAATTGTTTGTTGAGAGTGTTGTGTGTGGAGTAAGCTATTTTGTAGTTGTATTTTCGTAATGTGTTGGTTAGATTGTGGGTTTTGGATGATCTGTAAGGTATTGATAAGTATTTTATGGGATTGTCATCTTGTGTGTTTGTATTTGGGTTATTATGTTTGTTTTTTAGGCGGTTGTATAATTTGTCTATCATTGTTGGGTTGTATCCGTTTGTTTGTGCTATATATTTTATGGTGTTTAGCTCCTGGTAGTGTTCATCTTTGTCTAATGGTGTTTTAAGGAGGCGGTATATCATGGTATTGTAAGCAGCTAGTTTGTGTTGGTGTGGGTGGTTTGAGGAACTGTGTATGGTCGTGTTAGTGCTGGTGGGTTTTCGGTATATGTTGAATTTATGTGTTTGTTTGTCTGTTCGTTTAATTGTGAGGTCTAAGAAGTTAAGGGAGTTTTGTTGTTCTGTTTCGATGGTGTATGTTAGTTTAGGGTGTATGGAATTTAGGTGTTTTAGAAATATGTGTGCTCTGCGTGTGTTGCCTTTATATAATGTTATGATGTCGTCGACGTATCTGTACCAGTAAATTATGTTATCTGAGTATTTGTTGTTGTGTAAAATGTGGTTTTGTTCGATGTGGTGTATGAATATTTCTGCTAAGATGCTAGCTATGGGGGAGCCCATAGGTAGTCCATCTTTCTGGCTGTAGTATGTATTATTGTAGGTGAAATAATTTTGAGAAGTGATTAATCTTGTGAGGTGGATGATTTCGTCAATGTGTGTATGTGGTGTATTTGTGTCTATTAGCATGTTTTTGAGGATGTCTATGGTTTCTGGAATGGGGATGTTTGTATATAAATTTGATATATCAAAAGAGACTAAGGTGGAATTGTGTGGAATATTTACGTTTTTAATTTTGTCTATTAGATTTAGGCTATTTTTTATGCTACAATGGTTATTAAATTTTATATGGTTTCGGATAGTTTCCTCGACAAAACTATCCGAAACCATATAAAATTTAATAACCATTGTAGCATAAAAAATAGCCTAAATCTAATAGACAAAATTAAAAACGTAAATATTCCACACAATTCCACCTTAGTCTCTTTTGATATATCAAATTTATATACAAACATCCCCATTCCAGAAACCATAGACATCCTCAAAAACATGCTAATAGACACAAATACACCACATACACACATTGACGAAATCATCCACCTCACAAGATTAATCACTTCTCAAAATTATTTCACCTACAATAATACATACTACAGCCAGAAAGATGGACTACCTATGGGCTCCCCCATAGCTAGCATCTTAGCAGAAATATTCATACACCACATCGAACAAAACCACATTTTACACAACAACAAATACTCAGATAACATAATTTACTGGTACAGATACGTCGACGACATCATAACATTATATAAAGGCAACACACGCAGAGCACACATATTTCTAAAACACCTAAATTCCATACACCCTAAACTAACATACACCATCGAAACAGAACAACAAAACTCCCTTAACTTCTTAGACCTCACAATTAAACGAACAGACAAACAAACACATAAATTCAACATATACCGAAAACCCACCAGCACTAACACGACCATACACAGTTCCTCAAACCACCCACACCAACACAAACTAGCTGCTTACAATACCATGATATACCGCCTCCTTAAAACACCATTAGACAAAGATGAACACTACCAGGAGCTAAACACCATAAAATATATAGCACAAACAAACGGATACAACCCAACAATGATAGACAAATTATACAACCGCCTAAAAAACAAACATAATAACCCAAATACAAACACACAAGATGACAATCCCATAAAATACTTATCAATACCTTACAGATCATCCAAAACCCACAATCTAACCAACACATTACGAAAATACAACTACAAAATAGCTTACTCCACACACAACACTCTCAACAAACAATTTAAACCCAACAGCAAAATCAACGACATTTACAACACCACTGGAGTTTACAAACTAACTTGCAGTTCATGCCCCAGTTTTTACATAGGCCAGACAGGGAGGTCATTTCACACACGTTACCAAGAACATATAAAAGCACTAAAAAACAATAACTACCAATCAAACTTCGCCGATCATCTCAACTCCACAAAACACGACTACACAGACATAACATCTAACTTACAAATTCTTCATAAACAACACAGAAATAACCAACGCTACACAACCGAACAATACGAAATATATAGGCACTTCAAACTACACCCTACACACATACTCAACACACAATTACATTACAACTCACACGCACTTTTTGACATCATAACTCCTAATACACACAAAATACACCCACACCACCAAAATATCCCACCCCCACCCTAACCTACGTAAACCTTGAGATCAGTTACGGTCTGAGTTGAAAAAGGGACACATCTCCCGAAACGGCCGTCCTCAACACAAAAAAGTAAGTGCTACTATAGGCAAGTTAAAACATTTTTTTAAAAAAAGTTGTAAGTGATTACTAGTAGCTCACGCGAAGATGGAATCAACAAATGTGTATAAACTTCCCTAAAATGTAGCACTCATTGTTTTTATTATAGAAGTTGAAGTTACTGGAAGACGTGTATCAGACTGTAACTAATGTAAATTTATGTAGAATTGATAATAACTTTCTTGGTAAAACTACGTAAAATAACTTGGATGTTGATCATGATTAAGTTGAAGATGGAATAAAAAATATATAAAATTAGTAATAATATTAAAAATAAAATTAAAAAAATAACATTTGTAAGATGAATTGAACCAAAGAAAAGCAGTGAGTTTAAGATCACTAATGTTTACTATCTAAAGAAAAATAAATAAAAAGAATTTTACAACTTGCCTATATTAGCACTTATATTTGGTGAGGAAGGCCATTTCGGGAGAAGTTTGTCAACTCAGACCATAACTTATCTCAAGGTTAGGGTGGGGAGGGATATTGTGGTGGGGTGTGAGTGTATTTGGTGAGTATAGGAGTTATGCTGTTGAAAAGTGTGTGTGAGTTATAATGTGATTCGGTGTTCAGTATATGTGTAGGGTGCAGTTTGAAATGTTTGTATATTTCGTATTGTTTGGTTGTGTATCGTTGGTTATGTTTGTATTGTTTATGAAGAATTTGTAGGTGGGATGTTATGTTTATATTCAGTTACAGTCTGAGTTGACAATAGGACACATCTCCCGAAACGGCCATCCTCAAAAAAAATATGTAAGTGTTACTATAAGCAAGTTGTAAAATATTTACAAGTGTTTTAGTGAATCACTAATCCCTGGAGATGGAATCAACAAATATAAATAAAAAGATATACTAATTGCAATATGTGAAGAAAATATTTAGCCTACTTTATTACATAATTAATAATATTAACATAATGACAGGGAGTCTAAATTTGCAGATATTACATTAGTACAGATCAGTGGCGGTTTGTCCAATAGGGCTCTGGGGTGCAGCCCTCTCAATTACAAAAATTAAATTTTAATTAATATTCATTTATCTTAAATTAGGTTAAGAAGAGCTTAGAATTATTTAAGTAATGTTAAAACCATAAAATATTTAGCATTTGACGCACAAAATTAGCCGCAAGCTCCGCGCGGGGCTCACAGCAGAGAGCCCCAGACTAGTGCATTGAGTGTGCATGGAATAAGCTGAAACAGCCAAAACCGTGCGGTGACGTCACTCAATGCGAATGTTACGGGTGGCCTGGGATGGAGTCCCGTCGTCTTGCGCATGCGCTGAGGAAGGACTTTTCAGTGCTGCTGATTAGGAAGCAGCATTGTAGGCTTATTTGTAATGTTCTCACAAATAAATGTTGGTGCGTTTGACTCAAAGTATACAAATCAAATTGTATATTAAATAATAATATGCGTTTATGAAACTACTATTTTAAACTCATTTTAAAGAATAATATTTATGTACTAGATAAGTATTGATTCCATTTATAGATCCTTTGATGCGCATACACAGTGGCCTAATATACTCTTAAAAGGAAAATATGATTCACACTACTCGTTGAGTACTCGACGCTATAGCAACCCATAGGCGATCACTTAACTACCCAACCTTACAACATTTCGTAAATCACACCGTAATATGTCTATTAGTTATAGCAATGTTAATATATTAATCAATAAGTATAACTTAATAAAAGTTGTAAGTGCTTAGAATATAAAACGAGTTAAATGGATATCAAATTTCAAAATTTTCTCCGCACCTCGTAAATCTGGGGAGACCCCTTGTCATGAGCCCCACCAATGTAATTGGGCAGGAGCCGCCACTGGTACAGATACACTTTAAATGTAATTGGAATATTTTGCTTTTAAAAAAAATATTTTTTAAAGATGAAAAGTATATTACTTATACAGTTTATTATATATTAGTATGACACTTGTCTAATAAAAATTATTTTACTAGCTTAGTCTGAAAGGAATAAGGTGACAGAACAAAAACATCTTTGACTCAGTAAGTTTCACTGAGTAAAGTAAGGAATTACAAATGACTTTTTAAAATGTACATTGTAAAATACTATATTATGACTTTTTTTATATAAAGAATATTTGTTTTCATCTTGAAAATGAGTTACTAAATTTTACACTGTTAGACATATAAAATGTTTTTTTAAGAATGGAACTACATTTACGAGGCAACACTGCCCATGTTTAACTATAGCAATTTTTTTACCCAGTACCAAGGGGCTGTCCCTTACTTCACTTTATTTCTTTTACAAAGCAGTGTAGGAACCCTATTATTATTATTATGGCTTTTTCCCTATTATAATACAGAACAAATTTACTTCAGCTAGATGACCTTGTAGCGGTTGTATGCCAGGGAGTTGTATAACCCTACCTAATCATATCTATTATTTACAATCCTTTCTTATTCTTCATGGATGACCATAATAAAAAGGCTGATCTCCATAAAAGCAATTCACTAATAAGAGCTATGGCATAAGGATGACTGTTTCAAAAATTATATTCAATTCTCAATACAGTATTAACTATTTGAAGTTTGTCATAATAATTCTGATTTCACTGAATTAACAATAAGAATAATAACAATATTTGAAGAGTTAAGTGAAAACTATTAACTTATACATAAGCTGCTATGTTCAAGGTTGCAAGCATTTGCTTTAAGGGAGTGAAAGAGTGTGGGATAGGCAAGTTGTGCACTATGTAATGGGAAAAGGTGTTAGATTTGAAATGTGTGTGTGGACATTAAAGATATGTTCTTTTTGTGTTTTGTGATGTTTGTATATTTCCTATTTTTTTGTAGCAGTTAGTTTTTTTATTAAATATTTTCTATCTACTAAACCTTACATACAAGGTTTCCTATATAACAACTTACTCTTACACATACCTCTTATTCTCTGGCCCTCCACCTTTTGCAGAGAAGCTGTCGTCCTGTCCATTTCCAGTCGTAAAGGTACTCTTCAGATGTAGTGCCCAGATCCTACAGAAATAAACTTTGTAAGTGTTTCTTCTTAAATCAAAACACCAAGTATATATGTACACTTATTCATTTACTCTTATTTTGTTCCTGATTAAAGTAGTTATTTTTATCTTTTCATAGTGTTTTCTAAATATTCAAACAAAATTCTGACCAATTTTAACAATATTTGTTAATTACTGCCTCATGATATATGGACATCATTATGCATCATTAGACTAAGCGCCATTTCTTGTTAATAACTGCACATTCTAGTGGAGAAACATTGAAACTATAGTACAAAAATTCCTCACACAATTCTAGCATCAGGTAGTTATAAAAAAATAAAGACATATATAATGATTTTAAAACAGAGTATAAACTTGCAAGAGCAATATCCTAAAAATTATTTTTGGTACTTGGTCTAGTAATGCAGAACTTCGTCCATATTATCGTACATATAAAAATATAATAACACATATAACTAAGAGTGCCTAAAAATACAAACCTGTTAAAATACATATAATATTACAATCAAATCTAGTCTAACAAAACCTATCACACAACATAGGGTGTGCAATCTCTTACTTAGCTAATTACATATATATTCTTAATATTGCTAAAATTTGCTAAATATAAAAAACTTAATATTATCTTATGATTCAGGAGTGAACAACGTTTAGAGGGAAAAGAATTATATATATATATATAAATATCGCAATATGTTTTCTTGTGTATTAATAAAGAACAAAAGTCAAAATACAAATACAAGAAATTGTAAATTCAAATATAATTCTTGTATTTGTATTTTGACTTTTGTTCTTTATATATATATATATATATATAATAATTTTTTTTTTTTTTTTTTTTAAGAAACTGACAGACTTACCTTGGTAAGAGTCCACTCTGTAGTCTTGAAATAGAAACACATAAAAGCACTTAAACAATGATATATTTCATTCTCTCATATTTCTTTTTCTCTTTGATTGACAAAGACCACTGTGTGGTTGAAATATATCATTGGTTAAGTGTTAAGTGTTTCAAGGTAAGTCTGTCAGTCTCCTAGTCAAAAAAATCTAAATAATCTTTACCAACCAAAACTAACCTATAAATATACATATATATTTATAGGTTAGTTTTGGTTGGTAAAGATTATTTAGATTTTTAAAATAATATATTATATATATATTTTATATATAATATAAAATTTAGTTGTTTTAAATATGTATATATATATATATATATATATATATATATATATATATATATATATATATATATATATATATATATACACACACACACACACAACTCATTATTTCAGTACATTATTTTCTATATTTGATGATTCCATCTTGACGTGAGCTACTAGTTTTCACTAACACTTGTAAATATTAATGAACTTGCCTATAGTAGCACTTACTTATATTTGTTGAGGACGGCCGTTTCAGGAGATGTGTCCCATTATCAACTCAGACTGTAAATAGTTTGTAAATATTTACAAGTATTAGTGAAAACTAGTAGCTCACGTGAATATGAAATCAACAAATATGAAAAAATTTTAATAAATGAAAAAAACGTTTGGAAGGAGTTATGTGGCAAATATTATTTCATTATATTATTATTCTATAGTTTATAACATAATTTTTTTACTCAGTCAGGAAAGTTTTAGAAACATGACCACCAGTTTAAAGATTAAACAATTATATTTTAAGAAGCTGGAAATTTTAGAAGCTGCTATCTTCAACTAAAGCAATAAGTATATTAAAAAGGATTTACAGAAAAATATTTAGGTCAATGGCACTGTAGCAGTAAAGATAAATGATAAAGTTGCTGAAGAGTTGATAGTTGATGTTTTTGTGTTGGGTTTAAAGATGTTCTTTAATGTCTACAATAATGGATGGTTACAATAATGGTGGCCTACTTGTAACTCTTTTCTAGTTGTACAAACCAATTGATCAACTATTGAAATTCAACTACAATCATTGAAGTATTTTATTAAGTCTTACAAATTACATCCAGGAAGTCATTTATGTTTCTGTTTCTTGCAATTAGAGCAATGTGATCACATTTATGCACATGCATTGTATTATACTGAACATCTATGAAGGAGTAGATGCCATTTTTAGTGCACTAATTGTTGTTTATATCTTGGGGTTTATGTTTGTTTAGTGAAAACACTGCCACATGCAAAACTAGATCTGAAATTAATTTCTTCATTGCAGCATTTGTATAAACACTTCAAATTCATTAACAGATAGGTGTATAGACAAAATGAGATGAGTTTGTAAGGAGATGAGTGAGGCAGGTAATTGAAGGGCTTGAAAATGTGAATGATGGCACTGAAGTGAAAGTCCATCATTGGTCAACCCATTAGCCTTCTTTGACACATTCTCATTTTCTGAGCACTGTAAAATAATTTGGTGATATAGTCTCACTATTCAGTAGTTTCTTGTTTCCTTGTTATCCATTTATAGTCATGGCTACTATCCAGTCATAGTTTCCCCCAGAATTATTTGCATTATAAGTAATAAACATAATGGTAATCATTTTTATACTCGCAGGGATTATTGTTAGTGAATTTATTTAACAATATTATTTATTAAACAATTATTTAACAACAGACTTAATGGTTATTTGTTTATCTGGCAACACTTCAGTTTAAGTAGTAAGGAAAACAATTAGGTCATAAAAACAAATGACGAGGCTCACAGCTGACAGGGTACACACAGTAGCAGAATATGCAGGCATGGTGTTATGAGAACGTTGAAGCACTAACAAAATTATATGTATAAATGACAATTAAGAATTGATTTTAAATAAATCAGACAGTATTTTGGTGAATTATCTTTAGATCAAGATGACTAAGAGTTTGTCATTGATAACAGTGGAAGACTTATGAATGAATGCAAAAGTCAGAAAGTTTATTTATATATAAAACAGATGATAATTAGCCAATGTTAATTAGGAACTCTGGGGGTGGTAGTGTATAATAATTTATTTGTGTAATTTTTTATTTGTTTTTATTCTTATGCATTAGGTAATGATACATGAAGTTTACATACTAATTTATTACACTTTTGCTATTACTTGCGACCAGACTTTTTGTTAACTAAAGGTTGTTAAATTGTTAACTTACACTTGGAGGTAATGTTAGATTATACCAAAGTTAGACTTTATATTTTCTTTTATGTAAATAAAATGTTTTGGTACCATATAGGTACCAATAATTCTAATAGTGAACTATTTTGAATAAAGGATAATAATTATTTGTGTAAGAAAAAATTATTTTTATTCTAAAAATTTAAATATTAACAAAATATGATAAATTAACATTTTTAATTATACATTAGAATGTTTGTACAAACACCCCTGATCCATAACAATTACAGTATGTATTGTATAACTCTTAGGATGGTTACTTGGTAACGTAAATATATATGAGACTAGAATAAAAATGTTTGTGGTTGGAGGTTTTTGTGTGCATTATTTACTAACACTAACTTTATCCAGTATAAAGTAAAAGTCCCTATATTAGTCCAAATTAACTATAACCAATTTTACTTTAAATATTAAGTTGAAGTTGTCACTCTTTCTGTTGATATTACTTTAAACAAGTTATAACTCTCAGGTCAGACATTTTCTAAGAGCAACTGCTAAAATAGTGCAGTCTTAGTATCATTTTATAAATAAGCAATACAAGAGTCTCATTTACACTATGTCTACAGATTATTCTAGAGATTTGAGCAATTCTGTAAATAAAAGCCAGACTGAGCATGAGAAGACAAAAGTATGGTGGGAATATAATAAGCACATAAAACTTGATCATGTTCATAGTTATTGTCATATTTTACCCAAACAAAAGTCATATTGTTCAGGCTTTTTATTTAAAAGGTATGCATATAGGTCAGGGTATGATGTATTGAAATATCATACTGAAATTACAGTGCAACTATGTCCTACACCAATTCCCATCAAATCATAAATGATATTGACTACAAGAAAAATCCATTATTATTTTTTTAAATTCTATATTACATTTATCATTAACTAGTTGTTTTTTGAAAGAATATACATTATAACAAAGCCATTTAGTGAAAATTACTATGAATTATCAAGGATCAGGGTATGCTGCTCATATGCATTACCAAGTTCTAGATTATAATTACTGCATAGACTATAATATGTTTAAGCTACAGTATCTATTAATAAAACCTATACAGTAGATCTATTGTATTGCTAAACATATACCCTATATTCAGAAACCTGTTTACAACAGAAATTAAATTTGGTGCTTTGAGGTTCTGTTTTGGATAGGTATTTATACTGTATTCAGGAATATTTACTGTACTATATTGGTATTTATAATATAGTCAGGAATATTTACTATTCCAATTCCTGTCAAGTCAAAAATAATAATAATTATAAGAAAAATTCATTAATTTTTTTTCTGTATTACATTTATTAGTTTTTTAAATCATTATTCTTTAATTCAAAATATTTTTTTTTGTAAATGTTTTATAACTTATTACATTTTTAACAAACAAAACTGAATAGTTAACAATCCCAACAAATAGTTTGAAAATAACCAGCAGAACACTACTAACAAAAACCTGCTTTATAGATGATCTACAAAAGTCAAATTTCAGTCACAGTCATCCAACTATTACCAAAATAAAATTACCCTGAGGTTAAGGTCTGTGATTTAAACAACAATATAGTCTTAAGTCCCAAGTTGAGCATGTGTTGTTTAATTACTGATCACTTATCACCGTAAAAAGTGTTTTTTCATATTCATAGTGTCATATCAGTATAAGAATTTTATAAAAAATATATAGAAGTAACATCTTAGAAGTAGCATTTTCAAAGCCGATGTGCAACATATTAAAAAAATATGTTACCAAGAACATATAAAAGCACTAACAAACAATAACTACCAATCAAACTTCGCCGATCATCTCAACTCCACAAAACATGACTACATAGACATAACATCTAACCTACAAATTCTTCATAAACAACACAGAAATAACCAACGCTACACAACCGAACAGTACGAAATATATAGGCACTTCAAACTACACCCTACACACATACTCAATACACAATTACATTACAATTCACACGCACTTTTTGACATCATAACTCCTAGTACACACAAAATACACCCACACCACCAAAATATCCCACCCTCACCCTAACCTACGTAAACCTTGAGATCAGTTACGGTCTGAGTTGACAAAGGGACACAGCTTCCGAAACGGCCGTCCTCAACAAGCAAAGTAAGTGCTACTATAGGCAAGTTTAAAACATTTAAAAGTGTTTAGTGATTACTAGTAGCTCACGCGAAGATGGAATCAACAAATGTTAAAAAAATAGTTGAGACAAATACAGTCTCTTTCATTAAAAAAATATTTTAAGGTTTAAATGAAGTTCATCCCACCTTCCAAGTATAAAGGTTTGTCACGATAGCTTGAGCTATTGAAAGAAACAAATTTACTAAACCTTCACTAATGTTAAGGTACCTCCTCAGGAAATTAAACTGGTAACTCAATACAACTTAGTCTTGATTGTATGGAACTGAGAAGATACCACCAACTTGTACCCATATAGGTATTTAACAGACAGAGAGTGCATAAGTTCCCAAAGGCTTTTGTGGGAACAGACAATATCAAGTATCCTTTTCTTTAAACACTCTCTAACGTTTTAACGGAATATTTTATTATTCCTCAATGTCGATAAAAGTGTGGCTTGCAATAAATGATTGCTGTAGTTAATGCTAGGAAGAGCTGTATTAAGGTCTCCCTAATGTAAAATTCTTTTGATAATTTAAATTCTGTAATTTTAACAGCTTTAACCTTCAATCACACGCGCCAACTACTCGGACATAAACACACGCGCGGGGTATTTTCCACCCCATTTCTTATCTTAAAAAAAAGTTAATTATCACTAAATTTTCATCTTTATAAAATTGTGTGTGTGAATGTTGTTGTTTATAAAACGATTGATAGTATTTTTATGGGTTTATCACTTGTAGATTTTTTTTGTAGTAATATAGTCTAAATGCACTTAAATTGACTTTATAAGTTGTAACTTTTTTTTCAAATTAAAATTAAACATTTATTCATACATTTTAGTAAGTTGTAATGGCCAGATTCTTTAGAGGACTTTTCAAAAAGTTAAACAACATAAATACAACAATATGTTTATTTGAAAAAAAATTATGTAAATTCAGCTTGAAAATCGTCAAAATTTGCCACACTAAAAATTTAAAATTACTCGTCATAATGAAAAATAATTCTTATTACTATGCAATTTTCTTCATATTTAGACAAGTAAACATTAGTAAATAACTTTTTACATTGGAATAAAATATTTCAAAAAATATACACATTTTATTAGGTGAAAAAAATTAGCTAAATTCATTAATGTGTACAGAAGTATTGGTTTAAAAGTAAACATTAGTTCAGTCCAAATTGAAAAGTCAAAAAAATTTAAAAAGTAAAGATCTTTTTAAATTAATATTTTCAAAATGTATTTTTTATTCAGGTGCACATTCTTCACAGTATATAAAGGAATGTCCCTACAAAGTAATTTGTTGCAGTTGCAGCATAAAGTGGTTGTCTTCCGGTCTTTTTGCAGCGGGCAAACTTCGTATCGTCCAGAACTTTTTATTTTTATTTCTCGAGTTTCCTCAACACCACTTATGTGCTTCACACCTGCTTTTATATGCAAACGTAGTCCGGCAGTGGCTCTTGATGCAATATGGGGTTTTGAAAGTTCTTGACCCAGTAATTTAATTTTTTTTTATGACAAAAAGACAAAATTACAACAAAAAAGATAAATAAATATGTTAAACACCAATAAAAGACTCACACTAAAAAATTATTCTAATTAAAAAACAATAACTTAAAAATGAACCAACAAAAATTTTTGGACGAGAACACACGTGCGGGGTCAAATTCACCCCGCACTTAAAACAACGATGTAAACACAATGACTGGTACGCCACAACGGGTTGACCTTGAGTGACAGTGTGGAGGAAGAAGTGAAAAATAACTACCTAGGAGGGGAACGAGAACAAAAATTTTTTGGAGTCGCCTCAGAGAGAAATGAATGGTGTGGGGTGCTTTACACCCCGGCGCGTGTGTTTGAAGGTTAAACATGTAATGTAGGGATGAAGTCAATATTTGCCAAAGTGGACTTTACTTCTTAATGACAATGTGAGTAGCATTTATACGGCTTCTATACTCTCACTGCATTTGTAGCCTGCTACCCTTCAAATTAACTTCCTTTTCACTTCACCACACATATATTACACATGTCACATATTACATTCTACCCTATTCTATAATAACTTGTATAATACATTTCCTTTAGTAACCCTAGACCTTATCATTACCCAATACAGTATTCCACTTATGTTATTATGCTTTGTTAGAATAGTTTGCCTCCTTTTATTTTCTGATAAAATAAATTCTCAGCTAACATAGGCCATTTTATTTTTCTCCCAACAATAGCCTTTTATTAAAGAATAACCACCACTGAATTTCTTCCATTAAGTATGAGCTAAAGCAGACTGTAGTTTTATTACTGATGTGTTTTCAAATAAAGATTAAGAGTATAAGCTAAATGGGAAAGTGCTAACTCTGAGTCTCATATTTCTTGTTTCCAAAAACAATTTTTAACTTCTAATTATGTATAACAGTCTAATATTTTTAAAGAAAGAATAAGAATCAGAAATAATATTCCAAATGGAAGAATATATCTAAAAGCTTGTGGAAGATACAAATGTAGGATTCTAACCAATTCTTTATTTCATCATAGAAATTTTGGGGAAAACTCATATAGTCATATTACAATGAAAATATTGGAAAGAACCCCAATACCACAAAAATAATCAAAAATAACAAATAAAACATGTTATATAAGATTAAACCCTTATGTACATTTTAATGACCATGTCATCATCATCAGAGGGTATATTACAAAATTACAATCTAGCTAACAAGAAGTTACAAACTAGAGTGGCCTAGAAGGTATAGTTTGTAGCTTCTTGTTTGATAGGTTGTAATTTTGTAATAAGACCCTCGATGATGATGATGATGATGATGACATGGTCATCGAAATGTACAAAAGGGTTTAATCTTAAGTAACTTGTTTTATTTGTTATTTTTGTGGTATTGGGGTCCTTTCCAATATTTTCATTGTAATATATTGTACCACTGTGATCTTGATATTGTCCTGTCCTATAAAATTTTTACTTTTAAGTTTAAAAGCAAAAGTTATCTGGAAAAATTTTATTCATCAAAAGTTTCAAAATCTATCCAGATAAACTGTTAACAGAGGTCTTTAAAACTCAATACCATAAAGGTAAAGACATAACTATATATGTTAACATACCCATTTAACTTGCTCCTCTTGTCTTATTCCTTCGTGGGTTTGCATTCAACTCTGGCTGCTGCACAATCTGAATATCTACAAAGCTCCTCTAACTCCATATCTCCCAATGACTTTTCATGTAATACTTGGTTTTCTTAAACAACTCTGGCTGCTGCACAATCTGAATATCTACAAAGCTCCTCTAACTCCATATCTCCCAATGACTTTTCATGTAATACTTGGTTTTCTTAAACAACTCTGGCTGCTGCACAATCTGAATATCTACAAAGCTCCTCTAACTCCATATCTCCCAATGACTTTTTATGTAATACTTGGTTTTCTTACACCACTGTGGCTGCTGCACAATCTGAATATCTACAAAGCTCCTCTAACTCCAAATCCCCCAATGACTTCATGTAATGCTTGGTTTACTTACACCACTGTGGCACTTCAAGCAAAAATTCTGAGACTGTTTTGGAAAAATAAAATGAACATTAACTTCACTGGTTTCAATAAAATTGCCTCCCACAGACACACACAAGCACACAACCATTACATCAGAGATATTATTAGAGGGGAATTGTGTTTGGTATAAGTAACCTATCAGGGAACCGAACCTATACCAGTCTCTTATGTAATGGCACCATTGTCACAAACACACACAAATGTTAACAACAGATAGAAACAAAATATACTCACATTTATTTTCTGCATGACATTTCTTCATTATCTCCTCAAATTACAGATCTTCTTTTCTTCCTTTGATGTGATAAAAACCAAACCAGTTTCCTGTTTCATAATAAGAGAAAAAATCTAAAACTGAAATTACTTAAAACTAAAAGAGCCCATTCGATGATGTAGATCACTCAAATCTCTTTTGCTATTGAAGATTTTGAAGAAAACATTCATGTTCATGTTTCCTGTAGACTTATGAAAAAATCTAAAAACCTGAAACAAATGCACAATAACACAAACATCCTACTCACAAAATTATAAAATAAAACATCCTAACAAACCTAACAAAAATGTCATAAAATGACAAAGGGGACCGCGGTCTCTAAATTCAACCCCCCAAAATCTATAGAACCTTACCTTAAAAGCAACCTTACAAGAGGAATTACGCTTCCAGATCCAGGTAGTGTAAAGTGTAACACTTGGCTATTTGTCAAGTGTGTGTATATGTTAGTGGTGCTAGACGTCACAGAAGTAACTTCTGCTTATTCTAGTATGTGTGCGATGATAGCTCAGAGAAGATTATACCCACCCTTCCACTGAGCTCTAAGAGTAGGTGTACTGAAAGAGAAGGTACAAGTTAGGTAAATAAAACTTAGAAACTATCTTGCTCCATTTCAAATACAATAAATCCAATAGGTTTTAAAAGTGTTGTAACTTGACCTCAAAAAAAGGTTGTCCTAGCAAACTTACAAAAAATTATACTAAATCATGTTTGTCAAAAGTTGATACAAGATTAAGAAAATTTATTACTAAAAGTTGAAAAATTTAAAGGCTTTAATGCTGCACTATATATTTTCTAAAAAAGGCAATAATAAATACACAGTATTGAATTTCTTTAGACTAATACAACAAATGTGACATTGTAATCAATTATTTTCTAGCAAAAAGAATAATTCTAAAGTTACTAGATAATATTTTATATTAAGCATTTCTATGTTAAACCTGTAATGGATATGATGTATTGAAAGGTTTCCTTGATGTGCTGATTCCTGTGTGTTGATTTATCCAATTACAAAAACCGTCATTAATTCAATCTTAAACAGTAAGAGTTTTATATTTTTAATTTTATTATATCTGTTCATATTGATTGTTTGACATATGTGTAATATTTAGGTGATTTTTATTTATTTATAAGTGTTTTAAATGTAAAGAAAAAAGTATTTATCATTCCTAAGACTAGGTTGGAAAGATAGTGAATCCTGATGCAAAACGCATTTTGTTTACCCGACACTACCTAAAGCAACAATCATACTTTTGTACACCTATCTATACAACAAATATAGTAGTGAAATCTGATGCAGAACCCACTATTTCAATTTAATCAATGCCATAATCTAACTTTTACATATGTATCCTAACACTATACAGATACAATCCTGCAGATCCTGCCCAGATCCTATTACTCATGCAGACTTATTTTTTTTTTGATTCCTTGATACTATTATGACACAATAATTGTCCTTTGTACATAATCTGTAATATGTTGCTAACAAATCCTGATGCAGAATCTATATTTTCACTTGAAACGGTATGTTTTCTTAATACAATACCTGAAACTCAATTAGTCCAGAACGTCACTCCACTAGAAGTTCCCAAGTTGAATAGACTTGAAGCTCCATTAGTAAAGAATGTCACTACAACTAGAAGTTCCCCCGTTGAGTAGACTTGAAACTCCATTATTCCAGAATGTTACTGCACTAGAAGTTCCCGAGTTGAGTAGACTTGAAACTCCATTATTCCAGAATGTTACTGCACTAGAAGTTCCCGAGTTGAGTAGACTTAAAATTCCATTAGTCCAGAACGTCACTGCACTAGAAAATCCAAAGTTGAGTCGATTTTCAGCTCCATTAATTCTGAATGTCACTGCACTAGAAGTTCCCAAGTTGAGTATATTTAAAGCTCCATTAGTCCAGAATGTCACTGCACTAAAAGTTCCCAAGTTGAGTAAATTTGAAACTCTATTAGTACTGAATGTCACTGCACTAGAAGCTCCCAAGTTGAGTACTCTTGTCACTTTATTAGTCCAGAATATCACTGCACTAGAAGTTCCCAAGTAGAGTATATTTAAAGCTCCATTAGTCCAGAATGTCACTGCACTAAAAGTTCCCAAGTTGAGTAAATTTGAAACTTCATTAGTCCTGAATGTCACTGCACTAGAAGTTCCCAAGTTGAGTAAATTTGAAACTCTATTAGTACTGAATGTCACTGCACTAGAAGCTCCCAAGTTGAGTACTCTTGTCACTTTATTAATCCAGAATATCACTGCACAAGAAGTTCCCAAGTATAGTATATTTAAAGCTCCATTAGTCCAGAATGTCACTGCACTAAAAGTTCCTAAGTTGAGTAAATTTGAAACTCCATTAGTACTGAATGTCACTGCACTAGAAGTTCGCAAGTTGAGTAGACTTGAAACTTCATTAGTCCTGAATGTCACTGCACTAGAAGCTTCCAAGTTGAGTACTCTTGTCACTTTATTAGTCCAGAATATCACTGCACTAGAAGTTCCCAAGTAGAGCATATTTAAAGCTCCATTAGTCCAGAATGTCACTACAACTAGAAGTTCCCCCATTGAGTAGACTTGAAACTTCATTAGTCCTGAATGTCACTGCACTAGACATTTCGAAGTTGAGTACTCTTGTCACTTTATTAGTCCAGAATATCACTGCACTAGAAGTTCCCAAGTTGAGTAGACTTGACATTTCATTAGTTCAGAATGTCAATGCACTAGAAGTTCCCAAGTTGAGTAGATTTGAAGCTCCATTAGCCCAGCAGAATGTTACTGCACTAGAAGTTCTCTAGTTGAGTAGATTTGAAAGTCCATCAGTCCTGAATGTTACTGCACTAGAAGTTCCCAAGTTGAGTACTCTTGTCACTTTATTAGTCCAGAATGTCACTGCACTAGAAGTTCCCAAGTGAAGTATATTTGAAGCTCCATTAGTCCAGAATGTCACTGCACTAAAAGTTCCCAAGTTTAGTAGACTTGAAACTTCATTAGTCCTGAATGTCACTGCACTAGAAGTTCCCAAGTTGAGTAGACATGATGCTCCATTAGTTTAAAATCTCAATACACTAGAAGATCCCAAGTTGAGTAAATTTGAAACTTCATTAGTCCTGAATGTCACTGCACTAGAAGTTCCCAAGTTGAGGAGACATGTTGCTCCATTAGTCCAGAATGTCACTGCACTAGAAGTTCCCAAGTTGGGTACTCTTGTCACTTTATTAGTCCAGAATGTCACTGCACTGGAAGTTCCCAATTTGAGTAGACTTGAAACTTCATTAGTCCTGAATGTCACTGCACTAGACATTCCCAAGTTGAGTATATATGAAGCTCCATTAGTCCAGAATGTCGCTGCACTAAAAGTTCCCAAGTTGAGTAGATTTGAAGCTCCATTAGTCCTGTATGTCACTCCACTATAAGTTCCCAAGTTGATTAGATTTGAAGCTCCATTAGTCCAGCAGAATGTCACTGCACTAGAAGTTCCCAAGTTGAGTAGATTTGAAGCTCCATTAGTCCAGCAGAATGTTACTGCACTAGAAGTTCTCTAGTTGAGTAGATTTGAAAGTCCATCAGTCCTGAATGTCACTGCACTAGAAGTTCCCAAGTTGAGTACTCTTGTCACTTTATTAGTCCAGTATGTCACTGCACTAGAAGTTTCCAAGTTGAGTAGAATTGAAACTCCATTAGTCCAGAATGTCACTGCACTAGAAGTTCCCAAGTTGAGTAGACTTGACATTTCATTAGTTCAGAATGTCACTGCACTAGAAGTTCCCAAGTTGAGTAGATTTGAAGCTCCATTAGTCCAGCAGAATGTTACTGCACTAGAAGTTCTGTAGTTGAATAGATTTGAAAGTCCATCAGTCCTGAATGTTACTGCACTAGAAGTTCCCAAGTTGAGTACTCTTGTCACTTTATTAGTCCAGAATGTCACTGCACTGAAAGTTTCCAAGTTGAGTAGATTTGATAGTACATTAGTCCTGAATGTCACTGCACTGGAAGTTTCCAAGTTGAGTAGATTTGACACTCATTAGTCCAGAATGTCACTACACTAGAAGTTCCCTAGTTGAGTAGATTTGATAGTACATTAGTCCAGAATGTCACTGCACTAGAAGTTCCCAAGTTGAGTAGACATGATGCTCCATTAGTCCAGAATGTCACTACACTAGAAGTTCCAAAGTCGAGTAGATTTGAAGCTCCATTAGTCCAGAATGTCACTGCACTGGAAGTTTCCAAGTTGAGTAGATTTGATACTCATTAGTCCAGAATGTCACTGCACTAGATGTTCCCAAGTTGGGTAGACCTAACACTTAACTACTTCACAATGCCTCTACACTAGGTGTTGAACCCACTTTCTTTTCTTCCCCTAAAACTACCTAATACAATAATCTTTTCTGGTATATATGTGCTCCAATATTATACTAATGAAACCTGATGCAGATCTAATTTTATTATCCTAAAATTATTTAATCTAACTATTTTTTTATATAAATGTACTTTTGCCTTATACTAGGGAATCTGAAGGAAGATCCACTGTCTTCTTTCTCTAATACTACCTAATGTAAATAACATACATTTCATATCCTTTGTTTAACATATTTGAGTTAAACTGTCTATACTAATAGTTTATTATTAAATTTTGCAGAAATTGATATTAATAGCGTTCTGTTAAATACTAGATCATGTTTGTATGCAAGTACATATAATTATATGTACACATTTATTTAGATACTATTTTCACGTATGTAATATTAATTACTGAAAATAATTTTTGTAATGTTATAAAATAAAACTTCCGTTAGTCATTTTTATTTATTAGATTTTTGTTCATTTTTTACAAACTTCAGGTTTCTCAATTACTACTCTAATTTAATATGTATATGTTATTTTTAACTGATTCTTTTTAACATTTTAGATTTATTTAAACTTATTTAGAAATATTTTACAAAATCTACTTGGATTGTTGTACATGAAATGTAAGCAAGACTTACAACTAGAGTTTATTCTAAAAGGACATGCCAGCTAACCATATAGGGACTTTCTTATACATCTTTACATAAATTTAAATCTAATTATAGAAATTTATTACTTGTCATTTATAATTTTACATTGCCCAATAATATTGAAAACAGTTGTTATTTTTAATATTAATCTGAACATGGCAGTCTAAAATTGAGTTTTTATTCTTGTTCGTTTTTTTAAAATTAATATATTTTAATCCGAAGAAAGAAATAATTATTGCTATGTCTAATTGAATATTTGCTTTCTTTGCATAAGTTTACTTAGTTTTCTTTATTTATTGGTTTTTCACTTCATATTCACCTCAACAGAAAATTTTAATTTCTTTAGTTTCATTTGTAACACAAGTTTTTTATAACTACCAATGCATATACATTATGTAAACAAATTTTTTTTTGTTAATTGTGTTATAAAATTATGTCTTGAATTTTGTAGTCCATTACGTTCGGTGAATCTTATTAATCACTTCAACAATCGTTTATGACTATCCAAAGTTCGGATAATCATAAACGATTGTTTAAGTGATTAGTAAATTTATTTATTAAACCTTATTTTTAATTACGTTTTTTAATGTTATTATTTTTAATACAAGAATGAACTAAACTGTGACATATACTGAAAGCAATTTGAGTATAAAACATATACTAGTACTTGTTCTTGTAGAAAGTATATAGAATACAATAGGATAAAACAAACCCTGATAAACTAAACCTAACAGATAACCTACAAATGGATAGCAACTGAGACATCCTACACAACAAATATAAAAGCATCCCAATACTGCCTTGCTATATTGTACAACAAGAGCAATATTCAGGCCTGCTTTTAACTAACAACAGGCAAAAAATTATAACCTACAGACAAAAATTATAACCTACAAACAAAAAATGATAACCTACAGACAACAAATCTACAAACCCTACATACAACATCCAACCGTCCCAAAACTCTTTTTACTTACTACCCAGAATACCACTTCTTTACTTCTGTGTTAAAGTCATGGTTTAGTCTGTCCAGTTAGTGGTTAGGTCCAGTGTGTGTCAAAAGTATTCCGAAAAAAGTCGCAGAATAGCAACAATGTTTTAACCAATTATCTTGTATAGTTATATATTTCTACTGAACATCGCACAGTGTATAACACAACTTACTTTCAGAGTTAGGAACACAATTTCAGGTCATCATGTAGTGACAAATATATTAACATTAAACACAAATAAACATGTATTGGTTAAAATTATAGATGTATACAGTATTTAATTTAAAAATCTGATTATTTTAATATTTCCTTTAAAAATTTATAAAAATATATTAAATTTAATTGTTTAAACAATTGATTTAGAAATAGTCTGTGTGAAAGTTTTCTTTAATAAATTTTTATCACAATAAAAACAATGTAATTCATTATGGTGGAAGGTAATGTAAATTTCAAATTTTACATTCAAATTTTATTGTTTTTTTTGTATTATAAAACTAATTATGAAAAATTTAATGTATTCAACTGTATTTAACTGTATTCAACTTTAATGTAAAATAATTATGAGAAACAGATTTAAATCAAATTGCAACAAATTAGAGAAATGTAATGAAACAGAAAAAATGGGGATGGTAGGATAGAGAAACCGATACCGTTTACAGATACTATATCAGCGACGAGCGGATCTGAGCTTCTATTCCATTACATTTCAGGGAACTCCATCACATCTTTGCATTACTGGGAATCAGAAACAGGAGTGGTAACTTAAATATATCTTAACACTAACTGAGGGGTGGGCTTCTCCGGATCTGAAAACACCTGAAAATTAAAAAAAAACAGCTGAAAACATAAAGGTACCTGAAAGAAAAAGTACATAGAGGCCAATGAGGCCCATGATAAAACCACCCTGATATCTGAAGTGTTAAAATTATTTAAGATAAAACCTTTTTGCTTTTAGTCATCTTTAAAAAAGGAAAGAAAATCAAACAAAGATAGTGATGGATACACTGGTTAGCTGACATGTCTACTACTTGCTAACATGCACGGAACTTTCAGCACGACAGCGAAACGCGTAACTATTTGTGTATCGAGTAAAATATTTATAACGGCCACGGACTTAAACTAAGACTGACCTGCTGTCTGCAAGCTCTGGGCTTCAGACTACAAAAACCTGAAACAAATAAAAATGTATCCAAGTAAGATTTGGGTATTCAAAGTTTGTTTAAATTATAAAAACATGAAGTTTTATTTAAATAAAACATTACAAAATAAACTGCTTCACTTCACAATTTAAAAACTCAATATATACTAGGTCTGTTCAAAATATATGCGGACTGTTTGAATTTTGCGGCTCAAGTTAGTTTCAGGACAATCCGCTTAGTGTCGCTAGGTTCATATAAAGTTGCCAGCTGATTAAAACGCTGTATTTCAGTCGCAGATATCTTCATTTGTTGATGAGTTACACGCAGTTTAGTAAAGTGTTTTTTTCGTTTGTCAGATTGTAAAATGGACAGCCTGAAGAAGCAATGAATTGCTGTGAAATTTTGTGTAAAACTAGGGAAATTTGCAACAGAAACATTTGCCGTGCTTAACACGGCCTACGGCGATGTTGTCATGAAGCGTACTGCATGTTTCAAGTGGCATGAACGTTTCAAGGGTGGCCAACAGTCGATTGATGACGATGAGCGTCCTGGACGTCCTTCAACATCAACTGACGACCCACACGTTGACAAAATCAACACCCTGGTGCGCGAAAATCGACATCTGGCCATTAGGGAGCTTTCCAAAGAGTGTGGGATATCAGTTGGATCTTGTTACGAGATTTTGACCGAAAAATTGAAGATGCACGCGTCGCTGTGAAATTTGTGCCACGCCTGATGACCGACGACCAAAAATCCAATCGCGTCCGGGTTTGTCGGGAACTGCTTGATCGTTCAAATGAAGGAACTTTTTGTCAAGAATTATAACCGGTGATGAATCATTGGTGTATGGTTAGGACATTGAAACGAAGGTCCAATCATCCCAATGGATGAGTCAAACGTCCCCAAGACCCAAAAAAGCTTGCCAAGGTCGGTCGAATGTGAAGGTGATGCTGACAGTTTTTTTTTATGCTAAGGGTGTTGTTCACTACGAGTACCTCCCTGAAGGCTCTACAGTCAACCAGATTATCTACATTGAAGTATTGAAACGTAGTTCCGACGCAAAAGGCCAGAACTGTGGAGAAGTGATAACTGGTTTTCCATCACGACAACGCTTCACTCAGCACTCAGAACTCGTAAGTTTTTGGCCAAACACTCGATCACTGTTCTTTACCACCCCTCCTACTCACCTGACCTTGCTCCTTGTGTCTTTTTCTTATTCCCAAAACTCAAAAAACCCCTCAAAGGAAGAAGATTTGAAACTATTTTCGAGATTAAGGCAAATGCGACGAAGAAGCTGAACGCCATCACAAAAGAAGCATACCAGGACTGTTTTAACAAGTGGAAACACCGTTGGGGTAAGTGTGTGCATTGGGGAGGAGAGTACTTTGAAGGAGACCCAGACGTGTTAACTTCCAAATAAAGTACATTTTTTGTGTGACCTCAGTCCACGTATTTTTGAACAGACCTCGTATAGGTAATGGTACTTACCTAGGGATTAGTATTAAATTATTATGTTATTCCAATACTAATTAGTATAGTGTTGTTATAATAACTGATGAAGAAACTAATATACTATACTTTACACTATATTGTTACCAAGCTAATATTGGGATAAACTGTTTAGTTCCCCAAATGTAATTTTTAATCTACAAACAAATTATAAAGCTTTTGTCTGTAAAAAATAACTTTTAATGTGAAGTGTTAGGTGATATCAATATTTATAAAAAGATAAAGTAACAAACAAAAAAGGTATGATCAATCCTATCGTTTAACCTTTACTTTATTGTAAGGATAATCAGATGAAATAATGCAGTTATAGATACTGTTACTTAACTCCTACCCACAACTCCTTTCCCTTGAAAATTTTATCTTTATAAGTTTTAATGTTTTATTAAATTCCTTCTAGTAGCTCACACTCTTCTGATATGTATCTTGTACAAATTTTCAATCGCTAATAAAAATACATTTTTTTTTCATCCAATCAAGTTCAAATACATTTCTTCAAACCTATATTGGAGGCAATTGGTGTTTATACAGTTTTTTCAAATATTTATTCAATAACTAAACTATATAAATGTGGGAGACTATTGGGATTCGAACTATGAATCTTCATGCTCAAAGTCTAGCGTAATTAGGCACTAGGTCAACTTTACAATACCAAGAAATTTTTTTCTCAAAGACATATACGAATCTTTTCCACCATCTGGTTGTCTTCAAAATCTCCATTGCATAACCTTAAACTGTTGCCATGGTTACTACAAAATATTATAAATATTGCTGTAAGGTTGAAAATGAATGAAACGAATAAAATAAACAAACTAGAAATAAGCAAACTGATCATTTTTTTCTTGGCCTCAATAGGAATTTTCTTTAAAAATTTTTTTTATATTACTTGTTACCAATAGTAATTTGTAATTTTTCCATCCTGAGATGGCTATTAAAAAAAAAGTTACTAATTGGTGTAATATATTAAAATTACACATTTGCTATTACTTGCAACCAGCCTTTTTGTTAACTAAACGTTGTTAAATTGTTAACTTACACTTGGAGGAAATGTTTTCATCTTACGACTTCTTCAGCCTCGTATTTTTGCCACTAGGAATGCTGCAGTTGTGCTTCCTCGGTACCATTATTTTGAATGTTAGAAGTGATGTGATCGAAGAGTATGTATGATCTGTGCTGTGTTTGTTCATTTAAGATGTCATTTTTATGTGTTGCTATGTCTATATATTTCATACTGTTCTAGCATGTTTAATTTATGGCCTTTGTTGCATGTGTGGAGAATGCTCACGTTATTTTCCATGTTTATGGAAAACAACACAAGCTCTTTAGATGTCTATGTGATTCCATCAGATGGAAATGAGACAGGAAATAATTAGCTTTTGTTCAATAACAATGCAAATTGGTTCCTAACAGTGAATCAAACTTTGCTAGGCACAATGTTTTCAGTCTAGAACATTTTTTTTATCCTCTCAAAAGCATCAGCCAATTTTTACCTGTTTACATAATGAAATGGGAAATTTAATGCGTAATATTATTCTAATGCAGAGAAATAAAAATTGTAACAAACCAATTTTTAAAATTGTATAAAAATGACTGTTTTTGAAAAGCCATCTTTTTAGTATTTTTTTATTTTTTTGAAACTATTAAAATGCGTTTTGTTGACAGTTATGTAAATGGTGGTACAAGTTTGTAAATGCAGGACAAAACATTGAAAGAAAATAATGTAAGAATATTCTAAATAATTTAATTAAATATTATGTTGAATCGTTCAAGTAATTTTTAATCCCATAACAATTTTACAGAATTATCATATACAGGGTGACACACGGGAGACGGACAGTTTTGAACTGCGTAGTACTGAGGGCGCTGTGGTCGTGGTGGGGATAGTTCTGATCCTCACAACACGCCATTTCATTTACTCAGTCACTATGGAGCAGTGGGACTTGCAACATCGAGTGTTTGTCTATGACTGTTTTGTGAAAGTGGTGAGTCTATTATTGCTACGCAGCGATCATTTCGTGCACGGTTTAATGTCGGTCGACATGGAGCTGTTCCGAGCCGTAACACAATCCTCAGATGGGTGGAAAACTTCAGATCAACTGGAAGCATCCTGGCCCGAGACACTTCAATGACAGTTCTTAGACGCATGTTTCCTGGCCGGATTATCTCACGTTTTGGCAATGTTCCTTGGCCTCCCAGGTCTCCCGACTTGTCAGTATGTGACTTTTTTCTGTGGGAGTGCCTTAAGAACTGTGTTTATAACCACAAACCACGAAATTTGGACGAGTTGAAGAATGCAATAATTCAAGAAATTGCTGCCGTACCTGCAGAGATTTTAGTCCGTGTGATGGAGGATTTTGAGAAGAGACTTGAGTCCTGCATTCGAAATGATGGTCATCACCTTAATGACATTATTTTTCACAAATAACTTTGTTAACTAAAATGGCAAATAATGAGCTTTCATTTTGTGTAAATAAACATGCATTAATTTTAAAGTTGGCTGAGTATTATTTCATTAAAAACCGTCTGTCTCCTGTGTGTCACCCTGAACTATAATAATTCAAGTGTTCAAATGTTATTAATTTAAATAAAATATTTTTATGGTTTAAAGTATATTTACTTTATTTGGCTTTTAACAATTTTTTGTCACTAAACACTTGTAAATATTTACAAACTTGCCTATAGTAGCACTTACTTATATTTGTTGAGGATGGCCGTTTCAGGAGATGTGTTATTGAATTTTCATAGTTATATTTTGGTTACGTTACTTTTTTATATTTAGAAAATTATATAATTTGTTTTCACTCTAGTTTTAAAAATCTTTACCAGTTCAATGCTGTCCGATTCGTGGACTGGGCCTGTTCTGTTCATTTAGTGACAGTTTTTGCTTGTTTTGTTTTGTGATCTTTTTATTTTTAATGACGACTAGTTTAAAGTAACTATGTATGGCTGTAAAATTTTGCTTTCTGCTCAGTAAAAAGTAATATAAAATAATTTTTTATGTCATTTTCTACTTAAGTAAACAAATAAAATTTGTATTTTAGTTTCTTTTGATTTTATAATTACAATTAATTTAAATATGTATATACTTTTCAAAATAACAATATTAAGTGGCAAAATAGGAAGCGAATTTCCTTGCAATTTTCCATTTTTGTTTTTATATATGGTGTTGGTCTATTGTTTTTGTTTGTTACTATTTATACACTTTCTTTTTTTCGTCCCTTGCGTTGCGTTGTAATTTCTTTTGGTTTCCTTCTACATTGTACGCTCGTAAAGCTAAGTTCAATACCATAAATCCAGTTTGTCTGTTTAATTTATTCTTTTTTTATCCTAGAACATTATTTATGATATTGTGTGGTAAACATGGCAAAAATTTAAGGTTGTACAATGGAGGTTTCGATGACAACCAGATGGTGGCAAACAAAAATTCATATACAACTCTGAAATAATCATTTCATAGACACCCCCAGTTTTTATAGTTTAATTATTGAATAAATATTTTTTTAAACTGTATTAACATCAATTGTCATCCACTATGGGTTAAAAAAAATGTATTTGAACTAGATTGGAGAAATATTAACGTATTTTATTAACGATTGAAAATTTGTACAAGATATATATCAGAAGAGTGTGATCTAATAAAAGGAATTTAATAATGCCGCTGAAACTGATTAATTGTTAGCAGCAGCTTAGAAGGAGATGCTATAAAAAAAGCAAGTGTACTAGTAAATTGCTTGGTTTTTATTGGCGATATGTCAATTGATGACAAACCTCATTTCAAACATATATGAACTGCTCAAACAGAGGAAATTATTCAGATAATGCAAAACCTTTTGCTCTTAGGTTATCAACAGACTAATTGTCTAATGTCAGAGATGGGTTAACTTAGAGCTCGGGGCGGCGAATTTCAACTGAAGATTTGGGAACTGAATGACAAGTAATATACATTTTTTATTTTATATTTAAAATCACTATAAAAATCTATATACATATGTCAGAATAACAATATTAAGTAGCAAAATAGAAAATGCATTTTCTTGCAATTTTCTATTCTCTTTTCTATGTATGATGTTGAACTATTATTTTTAGTTGTTATTATTTATATGCTTTTTTGTCGCTTGTATTGTGTTGTAGCTTCTTTTTACATTCTCCATTTGTGAAGCAAGGTTCGATACTATTAATCCAATTTGTTTGTTTATTTTATTGTATTCATTCATATTTAATCCTTAAGCATTATTTATGATATTTTGTGGTAACCATTGCAACAATTTAAGGTTGTACAATGGAGGCTTTACATATAGATCTTTGAGAAATTTATTTCTATCTATGGAAAGTTGGCTCAGTGCCAAAAAGATCTAGACTTCGAACACGAAGACACTCAGTTCGAATCCAGCTAGAAAACCCAAATTTTTATGATTTAATTATTGATCTGTAAAAAGTGTATTAACATCAATTGTCGTCCACTATAGGTTAACAAAAATGTATTTGAACTTAATTGGATGAATAAAAACATAATTTATTAACCATTTAAAATTTGTACAAGATATATATATCAGGAGAGTATGACCTAATAGAAGGAATTTAATAAAAAAGAATGTCGAGTTGACACATATCGCTCTTTTAAAGAACAACTTCAAACTGATCCTGATTTCCTGTCGAAGGTGAAGATGAGAAATGGTGCGATGACCTAGAAACAAAGCAACAATCGAGCCAATATAAGGCGTCATTGCTACCCTGTCCAGAATAAAGTTGTCAAATCAAATATTAAGAAGATGGTCATTTGTTTTACAATGTAAAAGTGGTAGTTCATTCAGTCTACCAAGAATGATGTTATTCTAGCACTTTATTTGAAAGTTTTAAGAAGTTACAAAACAGTGGTGTCAAAAAAAGACCCAATTTGTTATAGACAGGGGTCTGGTTTGTCCACCATGACAATGCACCTACACACATAATTACACTGTTGTGTATGTGTGTGTATATATATATATTTACTTGTAAATAGTTTTTTTCCTAAATAATAACTTCATAAAGTCAGTGCAACGGAAAAATATGGATAATGTGAAATATCACGATATATATATATATATATATATATATATATATATATATATATATATATATATATATATATATATATATATATATATATATATATTTAGGTTAGTTTTGGTTGGTAAAGATTATTTAGATTTTTTGGACTAGGAGACTGACAGACTTACCTTGGTAAGAGTCCACTCTGTAGTTTTGAAATAGAAACACATAAAAGCACTTAATGATATATTTCAACCACACAGTGGTCTTTGTCACTAAATAATAAATATTTATTTTATTTCATTCTCTCATATTTCTTTTTGTGTTTTCTCTTCGATTGACAAAGATCACTGTTTGGTTGAAATATATCATTGTTTAAGTGCTTTTATGTGTTTCTATTTCAAGACTACAGTGTGGACTCTTACCAAGGTAAGTCTGTTAGTCTCCTAGTCCAAAAAATTTAAATAATCTTTACCAACCAAAACTAACCTAAATATATATATATATATATATATATATATATATATATATATATATATATATATATATATTTCGCCATTTTAATTGTACTTCCATTGTATTAAGGTTTTTTAAATATTGTTAATATATACGAGTTGCAGATGACATTTTTGTTTTTATAAAATCATTTATTAATCAATGTACATATTATAATGAAGAATATTTATAAAAATAATGACAAGCTTTTAACAAATAATTAAAAACCTCTTGACTAATCAACAGTTAAAACAAAGGTTTTGGTTAACTGTTGGCTGGTAAAGAGGCTTTTGATAATATCAATAATATTAAAATGATGACAACCTTAGGCCTATTTCATCATAAATAGCCTTGTTTATGAAGTGTGTACTCATTAATTAAATATAGCCTATATAATTTGTAATTGTTTCTTTAGTTTTGAGAATAAGCCATGACGTAGATAGCTGAGATGTCAACTGACATATTATATAAAGTTATAAGTTATTGGATATTTGTCTTGTGCAGTTTGTCAGAGCTCTGATTATATATTACTATAGTGGAGACCCGATAACCCGAACTTCCGCTTAAACCAAAACTAAAATTAGGAAAAAATAGCGAAAAATAACACTGAATAAGCGTATTATGTACTCAAAATTACAGTTCCAAAGAAAGACAGTCTATCTAAACAAAACAATGTTATAATATAACATTTAGGAAGTTTACTCAGGATGACGAATGTAATAATTCATACTGAAGGTTTACCTAAAGAGGAAAGCCACTAAACAAGAGCAAAAATGCTAATAAAGTATATTTGAGTGAAGACCTAGGTTACAGTTGGCTACACAAATCTTTTATGGAACTTAATCCCAATTTTAAAGTTACTTCCCGACACTACACCGATACAGTTAAAAAAAACCTATTCCTAATTTATGCTTTCAAAAAACTCGTCAGGACATGTGTGCTACTTGTAATTTACTTCAAAACCAGATACTTAATTTACCAAGTAGTAAAGCTTTAAATAAAACAAATTAGACGATAAGAAAACCAACCTAGCTAGAAAGGTGATAAATCTTGACCCTATATCATACCAGCTAGAAACAGTGAGTCCTGCACTATTTCTGTTAATCTACAAGTTTTTTTAATACCAACTTTTACACACTGAAAAATGTATTCTGTGCGACAGCTGTCATGCTACAAGGCATTTAGGCGTCCACATCGAGAATAATAATCAAGGACTAAAGTTTATACGGCATGAAGGAATCGGCAGCAGAGGTGACAATGAAATATTTTCTTGTTTACTTAAAGCAGTCACTCTTAGAATAATAAACAAAACGAAAATTGATAATATGGAGCAACAAATGTGGAGGACAGAACAAAAACAAACTTGTGTTTTTCTTTTAAAAAATATCACTTGGCCCAATATTTACAATTACTTATATGACACTTGGTCCATTTCAAAAGTGCCTCGCTTTGACTTACAACAATTATATCATATTAATAAGTTAGTTATATATTTTATGCATACAACTTATTAACCTGACCAGTACAAATGATTTTTGTATTTAAAAGGTATTTTGGGAAAATACAGCAAGTTTAAAATACTTTTTCTTATAAATCTCTTTACTAACTTCTTGGCACGATTTTTACTTACGTATCACATATGTAGTTCTAAACTATATAGGCTCATAAAAACCTGTTATATTTTTTTGTCGCAGTGAAAAAGACTTCTCTTTTGAAGGAGAAATAACGTATCCGCTGATGTCGAGGTGGACTGTTGTTCTACTTAACATAGAAGGCAGCTGCAGCATCCGAGTTCTCCATCAAAGGCAGTGCAGTGTCTGAGTGGGATATCCTCTGCTCGATGTTGTTGTCTTCCTCACCTTCACTGTCATGAGATGTTGTTCGGTTCTTTCAAGACCATTTCAACGATCGTCTGATTGTTTAAACTTTCATGATCGTTGCCATCAGCTTGTATCCACATCATTTACATTTGCGTCCTCACAGACAAGAATATTTTCTGACAGCTCCTGCTCTTGTACAACATCGTTTCTGTCTGCATGTTGATTTGAATTTTCTTCTACAGTTAGACTTGGCCAAAGTTTATTCCAGGATTTTTTCAACTGTAGATTCCCACAATTCTGCCGTCCAATAAATTACATTTTTAATATTTATCATCTTGAGCTTTTGAATCAATGAGAGGGTTTTGTCTTTATCTTCCAGTATTAACTCGATAACGTTTTCCTGTAAGAGAACTTAAGACGCCGAAGTACATGTTGACCCATGGGCTGAATGAAAGGAATCAAGTTGGATAATAGGAAAATAAACTTTGTATGTTCACAAACTAACTCATCGTGTGAGGAATGTGAAGTAGAATTACCTAGAAAAAGTAAGCCATTTTCTTTACAAAATTGAATGACTAAGGAAACAAAGTGGGTATTTCAAACCATCCCTTAAATAGTTGTGAGGTCATCCAAGGATTGTTGGAGTTTTTGGAGATGATAGGTAAGGCATTTACTTTTAGGTTCTTGAATGCCCTTGGTTTTGCTGCTTTACCAGTTACCATAAGGGTTTATAATTTCTTACTGCATTACTACAGGCTAAAATCGTTAATCTTTCCTTGTTTATTTTTAAACCTTTTTTAGCATTTTTTCTGTTTTAGTAGCCTGACCTTTTTTTGGCAATGCCTTAAAGTGAATCCCAGTCTCATCTGCATTATATATTTGCTGCAGTGAATAGTTTCTTAGGTCAGCAAATGTATTTAAAAATTCAGTTGCAGCCGCCTCAGTACACGATAGCAGTTCCACGGTAAAAGCTAACTGTCATATGCCCCAACCCATCTTAAAACGATCAAGCCAGCCTGTGCTAGCAGAAGACTTGTCTCTGTTAATTAACTGTAGAGTATTATCTTTACGCCTAGTAATCGGGATATCTTTTTCTCTCTCTTGAGAAAACCAAACAGAGCACTGTCAAACTTCTCCAGTGGTGTAAAATAAATACATTTGTAAAATTAACTAATTGTTGTATGAATAATAATTATTTTCAATTTAATAATAATTTTTATAAACAAAAAGATGGTACAACAATGGGAAACAGCCTATCATCTTTTTTAGCAGAGCTTTTTATGAGTAATTTTGAATTAGGATTGAAAAAGAAACTTAGCTATTTTCCTCATGTCTGGATTAGATACGTTGATGATATTTTTAATATTAATCAATTTCAAATAGATCCATTTCTATGGATCATCAATGATCAACATCCTAATATTAGATTTATTCATGAAATCGAAAAAGATAAAACATTTACTGTTTCTTGCATTAGAAATAGAGATAAATTAGTATTTTATATTTATAGAAAGCCAACATCCAATGATAGATTTATTCTAAAAGAATCTAACCATTGTAACCGACACAAATTTGCAGCTTTCAATTCTCAAGTTAATATGTTGATTAATATTCTTTGAGTAAAAGACGTTTAGATAATGAATTAGAACATATTAAAAGTATAAGAGAATTTAATGGTTATGATCGTAAAATTATTGATAATATTCTTAGGAAGCAAAAGATTAGGTTTTTTCAAAAAAAATTAACAACATTACCTTTGGAAATTAAAGAAAAAAGCCGATTTATTAGTTTACCTTTTGACAGTTTTAACCAGAGGGTTGGAGGGAATTTTTAAAAAATGTTGAGTTGCGTATAGAAATCATAACCTTAAAAATTTAATAGACAATGTTAAAGATAAAGTTGAAACACTTCATAAATCAGGGATTTACCAAGTTAATTGTAAAGATTGTGATAAAATGTATATTGGGCAGACAAGACGAAAAGTAATAACTAGATTTAAGGAACATATTAGGGATATTAAATACCAAAGATTTGATAAGTCTAGTATTGCTGCCTATATTTTAGAGACCAATCACAATCTAGATGTTTAAAATGTTAAGTTAATTAAGAATGTTAGCACTAATAAATTGTTAAATAGCTTCGAAAGTTTATACATTAAACATAAACCTGACAGTTTATTAAATTCTGATAGAGGTCTTATTCATTCAATTTTATATTCACTTGTTAAGTAGGATTATGATTTTTATATTAAACTTAGTGTTGGTTATTTTTCAAAAATTTTAATTTAGAATTCATTGTATGATTAATTTATATTTAAGTAAGTTGACGTTGGACATCTTATTGTCACTTGATGGGTGTGGCCGCACCTTGGTTAAGAGGTGAGGCTGCAGCATTCGGAGTGGAGGTAAGTAGTTCCGTAGATGCAATAAGGTATTTTTGTAGCGTTAATCAGTTTTTGTATGTTATCCCTCTGAGGATGGTAACTGAAATGTACATAAGGGTAAAATAAATAAAAGTTTGTGGTTAAGACGTTTTTGTGTATTTATTATTAAATTCAACCACAGTATATTCCTAATAAATAGTAGGTATTGGGTTTTAACAGTTAGGTTCTAAAATGGGATAATATGATGAAATAGGTTGTACAGTCTGTAAACTACATTAGAAGTTATAGACTTCACCATCAACAATTTCAGGAGTTTTTGGCAGAGCTGAATAGTGAATATGCAGATGCGATTTAATATTCTGAAGTACGTTGGTTTAGCCGTTGTGAAAGATTTTTTAAACTACGTATGGAAGTAGAATAATTTCTATCAATGAAAGGCAGGAAGAACTTTCAGACTTACAATGGCGGTTTGATCTAGCATTTTTAGTTGAAATGACAGGTCATTTGGATCTAAAACTCCAAAGAACAGGGAAATTTGTTAGCGATATGTACTCTGACTTAAAATGTTTAGAAAATAAGTTAAAACGTTTCAAAGAACACATAAAGTACAAAAACTTTGAGCTTAAAGATAAAGCCCAGGATTTTTCTGTTGAAAAATGCATTGTTGCAATTGAAATTATACAAAAGTTTTGCGTGAGTTACAGTGAATTGCATAGTCTTGCTAATGAGAAGACTGTTTCAAAGCCGTTTTGATTTTGAAGTAGAGGTGAATGAACTGCAATCTAATGATATTTTAGAAGACTCGTTCAAGAATACTAATAATATTGCATTTTATGCTAGTGTTCTGGATTTATTCCCAGAACTAAACAAAATTACAGTAGGTATGTTCACAATTTTTGATAGTGCCTACATTTGTAAAAACTTTCAAACACGAAACAAATTAAATCTAAAACTCTGTAAGGTTAACATAAAAAAGTTGGCATCCAGTATGCAAGTCCAACCTTCTCATCAGTCATTATGTACGAAAATTTTTAGTTCCACAGACATTTGAAAAAAATATACTGAGAGCAACAATTATGCTATTACTTTCTTGCTTTATTTCAGTAAAATTTTGTCAATATTTAATGAACATGTTTTATTTCATTGTTTTAGTACTTCAAAACATTATTAAAGAAATTTTTAAGTTACAAAATTGTCAAATTTGTAATCAGGAAGTAAGTAGCCTATTTTATAAAAATTGCTTTTAAAATCTATTAATAGCTGTTAGTTTAATACACCTTTTGTATTGTATTAAAATCAGTTACATTACCGATCTAAAATTAGGAAATATAATAAAATTCATAGTTATTTTATATTTGCGGCTGTTACAGATTGAACTTGAGGGCCCTCAAGTACAAAAAAGATATAAAGCTTATCGAAGTTTTACTCTTATTATTTTTATTGGTAAAAACCAACTACAAAATTTACGTAGTTAACCTTTTGTATAATGAATGTATGAAATCCCTGTGATGGGCCAGTGTGGCATGAACTTATATTTACAAATTGAATTTTGGTTTAAACTAGTTCAGCTATAATTTTACACAACTGTTTTATTATGTTTATGTAATCGTATTATCTCTATGATGGCATTGCTTATATGACGTGCTAAGTTCAAAGCTGTTTGGGGCTACAAGTTGAAACTATAAACCAGTGTTAAATGTGCAGGCAAAGTATCTACGTTTTAGTACTAAATGTAGTTACTTTACATTGGTGCTATAATAATGGGTTAGTTACAAACTAAAAATTCTGAAAAACCTCACTCAAAGGAAACCATTTATTCAACAAAAATATCTAAGCCAAAAGACTAAAATTAACACTGCTGTGTGCATGAATTTATTTCTAGGTATAAATAGAAACCTACTCTTTTTATTATTGTATGTATTACCTACTTTTATACAGATCAACAACAAAATATTCATTTTAATTTTTGTATAGTTTAAATGCTTTTATACAGTTTTACTACTATCCCCTATAAAATAAAGAGTCATACTCACAAACTCCTGAGAATAAATGACCGTGGCAGCACATCGGCAAAGTTATGTACATGAAATAATTCTACTATTAGGATCATAAGAGGTGTATCAGGTAAATATCATCTTGTAGGTGCAATTATAAATTGTAATTTTTACACATTTATAGCGTATTATGAAATTACACATAGTCCAATTAATCTTTTGAATTTTGTAGTCCATTATATTTGGTGTGAAACTTAATAACTTTACATTAGCTTATGACTATCCAAACTTTAATTTCTTTGTAAAAACTTACTGAGACAGAGTGTTTTTAATCGCTCCGTGGTGATCTTCATCAGTGTCTCTAAAATTAAAGTTCAGATAGTCATAAACTAATGTAAAGTCATTAGTTCAATTGCAAAAAAATTACTAGGAAATAATATAAACACAAACATTGAAAAACTATAAATCCACAACTAAAAGAAAAAAAAGTTTTAAATAATTGTTTTGGCCAGATAAAATTGTAGATGCCACAGCTAGCTATATTATACACAAAAATTGAAATTTAGATCTATTTTAAAAAACCCAAGTCTCGTAAAACAAAAACATAGATCCTGTACAGAAAAAGGAATTTTATTATTATAAGACGTTAACTACAATGTATTACTTATAGATCCGTTTTAGTTTAAATAAAAGAAATTTAAAACACTCTCTTACAATTTTAATACCTCTTACAAGAGAAACTGGCAACATTAAAAAAAAAAAAATAACAAGGATGAACAGGCCGAGAAATTCTATTAAACAACAGACTACATAATGAATAAGATTTTATAATGTAGTCCATGGCTTCTTATAGATATTTGCATAATTATGTAATCATTGGTTTATTCTTTACTGATCTGTTACTTAAATTTTGTGTAGGCCTAGGAGAAGAAATGTCCCCACTAATGATAGACCCATTACAACATAAATAGAACAGCAGTCCTGACAACTGAACAATGTATTTACACCAATAAAAACATCGTTAGGATTATAATAAAAAAAACACAAATGAAACCTTACAATCAGTTTTAGATTTATATTAAATTAAAATAAAAATTGCCTTTGCAGAAGAATAAAGAGAATAAAAAATAATAAAACTGCCTTTTACTAAAAAGAATAAATAAAGACTAAAAATCAAAAACTTTTGTATCGCTTTTACCAATTTCCATCTATAACTTTAAGACACTTCTGCTGATGAAAATTAATTAAAATCAAATTGAAAACATGAAGAGAATATTACTACAAACAAGTTTAGTCACCTGTTACAGATTTGAAAATAACCAGTCACGTTCCACTTATAAGAAAAGAAAAATGGCAGATAATAAATATAAAGACAAGACAGAAAGGAATTCCACAAGGATGGAGAGGCAAGTCATTTGATATAAATGCATTTTCTTAAAACTGAAATCCAAGTTTAATTTGCATAAACCAATAAAACTCTATTTTTCAACAAACATCACTCGGTCTCCATAATGATGACAAATGATAGCAGCAAAGTATCTGTACAGCAGTGCTGACAACCTGAAAAATATATTTACTTTAAACGTTTAAACTAGAAATTAGTTAAGATTTTGGTAACTGATTACTGGAAGATGTGGATTCAAGGTGACAAGGAACAAAATACCATCACTGTGAGTTCAGTGCAGCATTATTATAAAGGAAATGGAGCGATGATATGATGACGGCGTTGGAGAATAGACATCATAACTGGAAGAAGTTCATGATCATAGGTTCATTTTGTACACTAAATATTCTGAAAATTATCCAGGATTAGCAAAAGAGGTAAGGAACAGTCTAGTAATCGGACAATATTAATTTAAAAAATGCAAAAACAATACTTAAGATATAGAACACTATTACAATACTCTTTTTAAACTCATATTACATGAGATATGAGCATAGTGACTGACAGGTTGATGTAACAATATATAATAAGAAAATTTAAAATGTTTAATTCCACAAAAAAAAAAAAATACGAATCACAATCAGCCACTACCTAACATTAGGGTTTCTAGATGCAACCAAACCAGTAATGGCCATTTCTTTAAACTCTATTGAACAAAATATATATATTTTGACAATTAAATCTGAATTAGTTTAACAGATTAATAAACATTAAATATAAACTTCAATGAAAAATGAATATGAAGTATAATTTCGTAATAGCCCATATTTGGAATGTGTTATAATACATTCAACGAAATCAACAAAACTATCATGCCAATAAATAAACTGATTAATAGACAATTTTCAAAACTCGCCTGCTAACAATATAATGACAATTCTAAGGAAAGCAGAGATAAAATACATTCACCCTATTTATAATAATCTATACTTTATTGGCCGTATTTGTAAATTAAATTACCTTTGTTCCTTACAAAGATATATAAAATTTAAAAACTAGAAATAGTAAAAATGTTTACCTGATTAATATTACAAAGACGCAGTGGTGATGACGATTGATGGTGGTGATGTAGGTGTTGATGGTGATGATTTATGTGTTCATGTTGGCCGCTGATGCTGCTAGATTCTGATAATGGTGGTATTATAGACGTCAGTGGTCTTGTTGATAAAAACATAATTACCTAAAATCAGGAAATACAATATTCATTAAACAAATACACACGCACACACAAAGTGTTAATTTTGTGTGTCCAACACTTACAGTAACATGATAAATAAAGCAATAAAATATACATAAGATAACAAACAAAAACTAAATGAAGAACTAGATAACATTACAAAAATAGCAATAGAAAATGGATTCAATAAACACCTTATAAAAAACATATACAATAAATTTACAAAAAAACCTAACCTCAACACAACACCTGAACATAAAAATTATCATAAAAAAATCTACCTAAAATATAAATACGCCAATAACAAAATAGAAAAAATAACAAATAACACTATACTCCCACATACAAACCAAATAATAAAATATCTTAATAACACAAACCACAAAACAAATACAGAAAAACATAACCTATCAGGAATCTACAAAATTACATGTAACGACTGCAATGCATTTTACATACGAAAAACAACCAGATCATTTAAAACAAGATTTGAAGTACATTACAGAGCATTCAAAAATAAAAATACAAAGCATCAAATGTAGCAGCACACCTAATATCACATAAACACGAAATAACAAATTACGAAAATAACCTAACCATACTTGAAATAAATAATAACCCAATAGAACAAACTCACTAGAAAAATACCAAATCTATAAAAACATACACAGAAATTTAATGAACCTACAGACAACATACTATTCAAAAACAATACACGCAGCCCAATAAGAAACAAGTATGACATCAACAAATACCCTCATGGACCAAACAACCACACCAGAAAAATAGAGAAAATTAATTCAGTGATTCGACAACGGTCAAGTGACCGAAAGTTGCCTCATCACATAAGGTAAAATTATTGCACTTAGTGGTGGAAAAATTGTTTACAAATAACACTAATAATAATAATTATAAATAAATAAATATATATATATGAAGTTAATATATTACTATTGTAAGTAATTTTATCCACCATTAAGTGCAATAATTTTACCTTGAGTGATGAGGCACTTTTCGGTCAATTGACCATTGTCGAATCACTGATGTTTTTCTGTTGTAGATGTTCGGTCTGTGAAGTTGGTGTTTGTTGACGTTACGCGCACTTTTTCTTGATCTGTGTGTATGATATTTCTATATAGTATGTCTTCTGTATATGTTGTACAGCATATACAGCATAATACAACATATACAGAAGACATACTATATAGAAATATCATACACACAGATCAAGAAAAAGTGCGCGTAACGTCAACAAACACCAACTTCACAGACCGAACATCTACAACAGAAAAACATCAGTGATTCGACAATGGTCAATTGACCGAAAGGTGCCTCATCACTCAAGGTAAAATTATTGCACTTAATGGTGGATAAAATTACTTACAATAGTAATATATCAACTTCATAAAGTCAGTGCAACGGAAAAACAATGGATAACGTTAAATATCAAGAATATATATATATATATATATATATATATATATATTCTTGATATTTAACATTATCCATTGTTTTTCCGTTGCACTGACTTTATGAAGTTAATATATTACTGTGTGAGTAATTTTATCCACCATTAATTCACCACAATTATCCACCAGTGATTCGACAATGGTCAACGACCGAAAGGTGCCTCATCACTCAAGGTAAAATTATTGCACTTAATGGTGGATAAAATTACTCACACAGTAATATATTAACTTCATATATATATATATATATATATATATATATATATATATATATATATATATATTAGGTTAGTTCTAGTAGAGCTTAAAGCTTATTTAGGAATTTTTGGACTAGATAGGAGACTGACAGACTTACCTAATGGCAATAGTCCAAAACTGCAATCTTTTGGAAATAAATAAATAGACACATAAACTAAAATATGCTGATGCTGTCCGATTTTTTTTTTTTTTTTTTTTTTTTTTTTTTTTTTTTTTTTTTTTTTTTTTTTTGTAATCTGTAATTTGTAAGTGCTTTTGATGCTACAAGCAGCCAAAACATTTCAACTGTGAATATTCATAATTCCTGTATATATGTTGATGATGTATTAAAATACGTCAATTATAATCTAACAATATCGAAATCTTGTTGCTGTTCATGACGAGCTGGTTGTAAATCACTTATTACACTTTTGCTATTACTTGCGACCAGACTTTTTGTTAACTGTTAAATTTTCAACTTACACTTGGAGGAAACATATAAGAGGCTGAAGAAGTCGTAAGACAAAAACGTTTCCTCCAAGTGTAAGTTAACAATTTCACAACTTTAGTTAACAAAAAGTCTGGTCGCAAGTAATAGCAAATGTGTAATTAATAATCTAACACATCAAAATAATGCTGTTATGGATGATTTAGTTTAAGAAAACAAAAAGAAAACCCTTAAGTCTATCACGATGTATTCAGCATGCTTTAGAGTACTTTAAAATTTAATTTGTTCGGACCTTGAATCACTTTGCCTGCATTTTTTTTTAATCTCTAGCTCGTCTAAAAGTTGTTTACTTCTTTAGACTTAGTTTATATGTTTGGGATTTTGTTTTGATTACTTGAGTTCATAAAATAAATGCTTCCCTAAGCATATGTCTTTTATTGCAGTTAATGCTACTCAATAATGCTGATGTAAACATACAAGAATGACGAGTATATTCATATATTGTTGACAATAATAGTTCACAAATAATGCAGCTGTTTCTACATCTTAATATTTATTAAACATCAAAGTTAACAAGAGTTACTTGCACACAGGACTTGTGAGTGTAAATCTGTGTAATTATAAACAAACTATCCACCAAGTCTGACAGTTTCAAGATAAATCCATGAAACATTACTGAAAGCATAGGATGTTCGAGTTTCCTATTCTGATATCATGAGGGTGAGTTTGGCAACTTACAGCTATGGTCTCAATGGAAACAGCAATATTACGCACATTCAGTTTTCTTTTGTGAACAAAATATGCTTTCGTTTTTGTTTTAAAATTGTGGTCCAATAAATTGTTGGTTAGATAAACAAATTGTCCAATTAACAGGAATCCCCTGTATTGAACATGTGACTAATGTTAGATATTAAAATCAAGGCCAACTCTAGGACAGATGTTTTCGAGGGGGAGGAGGGTATCACAAATGGTAAGGAAACATGGGGTGGAAAACTTTCAAAAATAAAGGCCTGGGATTGTATTTATTAAGCTATTCTTGTACTTAAAAGTCGCAGGAAATTTTGGCATTTTTTCATCAAAACATGCATTTTACCAGAAATTACATAGATAATACCAAAATTATTATTTTGTACATAATGCAAAATATTGTTCAACTTTAATCATTTCACCAAACACCTCGGCCTGACGAGGATGACGCGGAGTTGTAGTACACAGACCGTTAGTACAGCCGAGCTACGGAACTAGTGCGCGACTTGTAACATGCCAGTGTTTATGCTGGGTGGAACTATCAATGTTATTAGATGAATTACTATGTGTAACATTAGATAAATGTAAAAACAATAAACATTGCTTTAAAATAAAAGTAAAATGAAAAATATATTTCTAAAAAAAATATTACCCAAATTCTCGGGGGGGGGGGGGGGGCAATTACCCCTACTGCCCCTCCCTTGGAGCCGCTCTTGATTAAAATACAAAGCAATGATGAAATATACAAATATTTTACTGCGTTTCTTTATATCTATTCATGTTTATTCCACAAAACTGACTGGTTTAATACCAAGGTTACCACAGACAAATTTAATGAAAGAAATTTAAGCTTTCACAGAACTAACCTAAAAATAACAAATAAGAATCCTAGCATTAACTAATAAAATATTAATGCACTCGTCTACTTACAACAAACAGCTGCTACAGCAGTTCATGGGAAGTGTTCTAATACTCTATAAAGCTAAGAGTATTTACAGTCTGCTTATAAGTCCCACCATCTTTGTCAGCTTGTTTCACCAACCTTTAAGGTTCTAAAACTAAAAAACACAAATTTTTATAATCATTGCGTTTTATCATGTATATAGAATTTGACTATTGAAAGAAAAATTTTAAATTGTCATGTATTTATAAATATTAACAATTATACATATTTTACGATTTATTGAACGTTAAAATTTTCCCAATCGTCATGGCCAATAAAACCTATAGTTTAGTTTATAAAAAATACAATATTAAATAAATATCTAAAATGAAATGCAATATTTACAATTCCACGAATTAACAATTAACTACTGAAATGGTTTAAACCTACAACTGCATTCAGATGAATATTATATGCATTTCAGCAATATAGTGATAGAGTGGTTGTAGAGATGTAAAAAATTTTCATTTCTTTTGAAATGATGTAGCGCTCTCTCTATTTAAAAATCAATTTAGATTAGATGATTCTATAAGTTGTTGACCTCGCATACAAAATAATGATTTCATGTATATAAGATTTATTTGGCTGATAAAGCTTTATCCTAATGTTGTGATAAGGAATTGAAGACCTACAGATCTGTCAAATCTTTCTTTTTACTAACTTGCTTAAATACTCATGCTAGACTAGTAAAATCAGAGAATTATTGTGCACAAAAATAAAGTTTTCTAAATGAAGTTCAACCGACGTGAGTAGAAGTGAAAAATTCAATTCCTTTGTACGCAAGATGTTTTAACAGAACAAAGTTACTAAATGTTGCTTTAAGACCTCTATTTATCTAACTTCTATATATTGAAATTAACTATTTATCGAATTATTTCTGAGTACCTTGAAATTTCAATGGAAAATTGTTTCTGCATATCGAAAAGAAATTCTATATATCGAACTTAATTTTAGAGAAAATAAAACTACTGCACATACTAAATATTGAAAATAAAATGTGTAACAAAACGTGTTATTGAATGTCACGTAGCCCTCCCGTAACACACTATTCATTCAGAAACATTGAGAGAGAGAGAGAGAGAGAGAGAGAGAGGGGGGGGGGGAGCAACATAACAATATGTTGACATCTGTTAAGACTTTGTACGGGTGGTTAGGCGTGACTAACATGACTAATGGCTCTCTCATACACTCTTACTCATTTCTTTCAAGGTGAACAAGTCTCGTCTTTGGTTATTGGTTAGTGCGTGGTCTGGTTTGCTTAGATTACTGTGTCGGTGTTCTTTTTTACCTTTTAACGTGGACTGTTTGTTACGTTTATTAACATTACTGTAATTTTGTTGAGTTTGGTTTTGAGTTTTTGTTGACGTTATGTCCAAAAGAAAGTCCTTGAATATCACGGAAAAGGTACAATTATTAAAAGACGTTGATAGTGGAGTAGGAAAAAAGATATTGCGCAGAAGTTTGGCATTCCACCCAGTACAGTGTCGACGATAATAAAAAAATAGCGAATCCGTTTTAAAAAGTTATAAATTTGTAGGAGGGAACAGAAAACGTTCAAAAATATGTAAATACGATGATGTTGACGAGGCAGTTTTCAAGTGGGTGAAAATGGTACGAGATAAAAACATGCCTGTTCCAGGACCTCTCATAAAAGAAAAGGCAATTGAATACGCGGAAAGATAAGGACACAAAGAGTTCCAAGCAAGTTCGGGATGGCTAGGCAAATTTAAGAAGCGCCATGAACCAAGCCACATACAGCAATCATTCAAGTTTCTATAAATTGAGAATTATTCCAGTTTATATTGTTTACAATAGCGCCAATTAAAAATATAATTAACAAATAATTATAAAAGCACAGTAAAATTAATCAAAAAAGTAGAAATTAACAAAAAGAAGTGCAATAAGGGTTGTACTTCAAGACAGTTATTGTAAACAAGTAATCTTGGAACAAGAGATTTAATGACCAATTAAGAGTTGTAAGGCTAGAATTCAAGTGAGGCGAAAGAGAAATGGCTTCAACGCATAAAAAGAACAACAGAAGCAATATTAGAGAGTATCTAAAATAAAATTTTTGTAACTGAAGTACATCGTAATGCCAGTGGTTTGTGGCTAAAATTTTCAGTTTGTGGCCAAGATGTTGACCTACAAAAATTTTATCTTGTTTATAACTTTAGTTATGTGTTAATATCAGTGACGGTTTACATCATTCATTAAAATATTTTATAAACGATTTGAAATATCTTCTACTGTCTAAGGACTAAGGAGCCAGAAGATGTCCAATTTAAAGGGATTTTAGAACCATGAAATGAAGAAGTGTGAATTTTTGGCAAGCCATTTTATGTCAAATTTATTTATTGAATTTTAGTGAATTAATCAAGTTGAATATTTGTTGAAATTTGAAATTTTTGTAAAAAACATAAACCATGATTTCACTCAGAATTCAAATGTTGTAGAAGGTTAATATGAGAAATGTATGTTTTCAATGTCCATAATGGTACTGTAATAATATTTTACTAAGAAACTTTAATTTCATACAAAAACAAATTTTAAAAACTAAATTAATATAGTTTTTAGATAAATTAAGTAAAGTCTATCTTAAAATTTCAGAGAAGCCGTCACCTGTAAAATTAATCCAAATTATAGAAATGGGTTCAACCAAAAGTTTATAGACATTTTCAATGACACAAGTTTATGAAATGATGAAGAAGACAATACAATAAATCTAATTGACTACCTTCTACTCATCATGATGTTACAAAAGCATAATGATAATTTATGTAATAGCAGAGTTCAATTTAGAAATTATTTCACAAAAGAGCATCAGAATAATTACTGAAGTAAGTAAATATAGGTTGTGTCAAAGTATAAGAATTTAAAAAAATACAATTTTAAGATGCAAAGAACAGTAGTATTATATATAAATAAAACAAGCATATTAGATTTCAGTCATAAATATCTTTTGTAAAATAAAGTTTTTAAAGACAATTATAATAATTCTTGAATTTTGTAGCCCATTACGTTCAGTGAATCTTATTAATCACTTAAACAATTGTTCAAGTGATTAATTATAATATACAATAAAATACAAAGATTTTATATTAGCAAATATATTAGATACCTAATTTAAAGTCCTGAAAAAACTACTTCAAAATAATAAATGTACAAAATATTTTGGATTTTTTCAAACTAATTTGCTTAAGAAAATTTGAACAAGCATTATATATTTTAAAGAAGGAAATTATGATGAATTTAATTTTTTAGAAATTTCAAGACATTATATAAGTTATTTTTATAATTGTTTTAACAATAACAAATACAACTAATCAATAAAATTTATCCTTCAATTTTTAAAATTATTAAATTAATAAGTAATAATTACCTAATTTAATTAATTACTTAATAACGTTTAATACTATTATTTATAATAATACTTATAAAATTATTAACTTGTACTCAACACAATTCAGTTGCTGTGACCACAGAATCCGAAATTAATTTGTACCTATTGGGTCGCTTGGAATGAACATCATTTAATCCATAATGTGTTTAAAATAACACAGGGGCCTACAAAATGGCAAATGGTCAGATAGTAAATAAGTTTCAGTGTTCCTGTTAATATGTATGATTTGATGCGACTAAAAACTGACATAAATTACTATATAAAACTGACTACCAATTATATCCAAAGTCGATGTGACATTAGCTGTAGGTAGGTGTTAGTAAATGAATAAATCACCCTTAATGTCGTTGTGGTTGTGCTAAACAGAGGGATACTATTAGGACTAGATCTATGAAACGTGGACAGACGCCTGCGCCAAACCTTAGCCTCCCCCTCACATCGTGTCAAGACAAGAGTTTTCCCGCAAAGTAGTATATATCAAACACAACCAAACATTAAGAGAAGACCGTTGTAACTGGCTAACTTTTGACTACGAATCCACAACTGCTGTAGGTAGGAGCAGACGGCTCAAACATTTTCCTTCTCCCTTAGTACAATCGAGTAGTTCACATATTTTGTGCAAACAATGTTTACTCAGTCTGGTAGTAGTTCCTTCAACTTGTGAAATTGATTCAAGTAATAACTTATGTAATTCACTCAAGCAGCAATTTTCATTAGCCATTTTGCTGTAGAATGTAATCATATTTTTGTAAAATAAAACACTACAGCAACCAAAATTATACCGTATAAAAAGAAACAAACAATAAAACCAAAGTTTTACCCTTGCTAGTGACAACTCCAAAGTAACAGTGTTGACGTACCAACTATTTACTATGCACTAAAGTAAAAGATTATTCTAACCAAAGACACCGGAAACTACTACAATGGACATGCATCTTATTTATGTCAAGACATAGATTTTTCTGTATCTAATAGGTACCACATTAAATGAACTTTTTTATTATTTGACGGTTAAAGTCAATATATACTAAACCATTACAAAAGGCACAGCCCCTTGAACTTGGACCTTAATTACTTGATATTGAAGTTTTACCACTTTGAAAGTTAACAATATTCTAATATTGTCTGTTCCCTATGACAAACGAATGGATTTCTCTGTTATGTTCTTCAGCCGAGATATTTATGAAACATATTTGTCAACATATAAATGCCTACACACTGTATTGACAAAAATATTTCTGTGTGTGGGAGTATTCGCCAATTAAATTTTTGAAATAGACAAGACATTCATGTAAAAAATTAACTAAAAACCAAAACTACAACAAAATATATTAAACTCATATTTATTGGATTAAAACTGTGAATTTATTGCGCAAGTAAATATTTCTATTTAATTCTGTCCCCCTATCCTTGCAACATCTTTAGTACAGCTTTTAATAGCAACATAACCGTATTAAAGTCAAAATCTTACAACTGAATGTTTATTTGTGGTTTTATAACTTATCATGTTAGATCATCAAACACTAAAAGACTCAATCAATTGAATTCATAGACTAAGGTTAAATGAAATATCTCAAACATTGTAGATTATTAATAAAACAATATTAATTAAGAAAATATATCTTACCATTTTAACTTGTGTTTCAAATGTTGGACTGTGTCAATAGGCTGTGTTGTCTGTAGCCCTTGTCCATGCGTTGAACTTGCATGACAATATTTCCAATTCGCGTCAACGGCTGCACACTGCAAAATAGAATATTCATTAAACAATAGTTACTTAATTAGTATAAATAATAATTTATACATTAAATAAGATTCGCCGAACGTAATGAACTACATATTTCAAGTTATTATTCTATGGATTGGTTCCATAGAAGATGCAAATATCTACAAATGTTGAAGGCAGGTGTTCAAATCACTTGTATTCAAATCATTGTAAATGTTTGACCAATATCTGTTGAACGTTTTAATAATTAGTATGAACAAAATTATACATATTATTAATGTGAAAGTGCAACGTATTTAATACAGAGTATTTAATACATGGACTGTACACAGCAATTGTCGCCATTGTGCTGGTTATAGTCCTTGCTCTTGATTGCCTTTGTCCCACTCTTTCTCGGGACAAGTACGCAAGGAGAAGTTTGTTGTTTGAATTCATTTGGAGTTTTTAAAGTGCTTTATTTTTTTATAGATTTATTATTTTCTATAGAGAGTTTAGTTAGAACCTTTTGAAGTGTTTAAAATTAAATAATCTTAGATTATGAAAGAATTAATATTTTTTTCAGAACATATTTTAAAAAGCATACATTTCAAATAGTCGTATTGTAGTTTATAAATTAAGTTTATAGATGTTTTGGTTTTGATTAAGGACACCGCCACAGATTAGGTTCCTTCTTTGATCTGTATTAAGAATTATGTCTTAACTAAATACATAGGAATCATACGTTTCACATTAGAAGAATTAATTATCCCAGTTTGAGACGACCTAGCAACGAGTGCGCTCTACTATTTAACGGTCTACCGCTGCAGCTTCGCCTATGTTAGGTGTGGCTGAGTTGATGTTATCTTTTAGACAGTGTGTTACCTTTTAGACAGTCAATAAATAGCTCCATAGCAGTAATGATGATCGCCAATATTACTATTAGTCAATAGTCCTCAACCACATCCTCCGAAATAAACTACTAGCAGTGTACTTTCAATTGAACTTTAACAAATATCCTTTAAGACTCAAAGGAATTTACCTTAACTTAATGGCTTATTAACATTCGGTAAGTAGTTGATCTTTTTATTCCACGTGAATACGATTTTTTTTTATTGGTATTATTTTAAATTATTATATATTAATAATGTTTATAAATAATCTAGGATATATTAATATTTCGGTTGGAAAAGTGTTGTGGCATACCAATATTTTTAAAGTAATTTTTCATGTGTAAGATTGGTACTCATGACATTATGAATAGTTTGCTGTGAACGTTTTTCAAAAACATTTTAAGTCCTTACTATTATAAAAAAAAGACAGTACAAAATATACAATTTTAAGCTTGTACTCAACACCCAATTACATTATAATTCACATAAATCATGACCAAAACTATTAAAAAAAAACATCTATAACCCTAATCCTATCTCATCTAAATAAGTAATCTATTATGATTGAAATTGACAATAGTAAATATCTACAAGAACAGGCTGTCTCATTGAACAAAAAAATAATGTGTGCTTCTAAAGGTAAGTGTGACTAATATATTTTTATGTGTAGAGCTAGCAACTCAAGCTAAAGAAGGAATAAAATTACACAATTGGTTTTTTTATTGAGGTAAATGAAAATTGATATAAGTTAAAATGTTATGACAGTTTTTATTCAAATATAATTAATTTTCTTTCCATTCTGCAAGACATGGGAGGCAACTACAAATTTCAAATTATATAAAGTTTTCAAAATACCAAATGTAACAAATATGTTTGAGCAATAACTTTTTCAATATTCAACAATGGGGATAGGTTGTAACTTATGTGAAAAAAATTTGTAAAATGGTAGTGTAAAGAGAAAAGTGGTTATAAAATTACAAAATTCACTCAAAAACCTAATTACAATTTATGTTTACATTAAATGTGGGTTATAACAAGGGTGTTGAGTTATAATTTCTTTCTTGTTTAGATTGTAAAGTGAAAAGTAAATATAGCATATTCATAAATTATCTTTTGGTTGGCTAAGCAAATTCACATTTTAAAATATTTTGTTTGCAGTAGAGTCGCTTTTTTAATCCTTGGCATTCCAAAAAAAAAATTTTAACGCAAATTTTAATTTTTTAAACAATTTTTTTTCTCTAGGCCATTGTTAAATTGTCTTTTCCTTGGCTAAGCAAATTAACATTTAAAAAACTTTTGTATTCTATAAAATAGCTTTATTAATCCTTGGCATTCGGAATGAAATGGAAGTTTTAAATATTTCCCTGGGTCCAATAACAAAAACAGAATTCACCCTACGAGATAATACACTTTTATAAATACCATAAATAATGCTGACAACGTATGGCTCTATGATGCTTAAGTTACTGCGACGTGATGTTTACTAGGCCCCCCTCACGTTTGTGTTCTGATATATCGATATGTTACGTTAATTTCGATTTTCACATTACTTTTTGGTATATCACTAGTATTTATGTAATAATTCTACTTTTTTTACAATATAAAATATCATTCCTACAAATTTTTTTATAATTCATTAATTTTATAACATTAATACTTCAAAGTTACAGTGTAATAGAAGTATTCCGTATTAAGGTTTTTTTCATCAACTTAATTCAACAATATGAACTATTATGTACAATTGTAAGTATCATAGTGCGAAAAGTATTAAGTGTGTGACTTCTCGTATTTTCTTGAATTTTGTAGTACATTCCGTTCGGTGAATCTTATTAATCACTTAAACACTAGTTTATGACTATCTCATCTTAAAATTTAGTAAATTTAAGTACGTATTCATTTTTAACTTTACTTCCATGTTTATAATTTACAAAATTAAACTGTGTTTTAAGATAAATACTCATTGTTCATGTTTTGACGTTAATGGTGGTTTTGCATAATTAATTGAAGATAATTTTTTTTATTTCCGTCTGTTTCTTAATTAATAGTAAATTATATATTCTATACTGTTACAGTATATATTAATTTAATCACTTAATTACAAGTTTACCAACAAGTGTTCTGTGTCCAGTCACATGTTTTGTACATAATAATTTACTTTAGAAGGTTGGCTACACTACCTTAATTTAGCGGCAGAATGTTATTTCTGTAGGCCACTGTTGGAGTGAGGTGTGTGATAATTTTTAATGAAATATTTTCAGTTTAGTGTCTTTAAGTGTTTGTTTCGTCCTAGTAAGTAGTTTTCTGGCAATTGGTTTGTGCGCGATTTTAATGTAATAAATGTATAAGGTGTGTGAACAAAAGGTATGTATGTATAGTTAGCGTGGTGTATAATCAATCAAATGAACGAGCCTACGATATTTTGGGAATTGTTCAAAACCACAAAATAGGATATATCCAGAAATTTTATAATTTTATTTGCCTACTCTGAGCAACAACAAAAGGTGTGTATGGTACGTCAGTACAGTTGTGACGTCTTGATACATTTGTATCACTCCGCGCCTATTCACAATTTCTACCTCAGCGCAATATTTTTTACCCTACTTTAAATTGAAAAAATTAACTTTCCAAGGTAAAAAAAAAAATTTCTTGTGAATATCGTCCAATTTGGTGGTTTTGAACAATTTCCCAAAATATCGTATGGTGCCGAGCTACTGCATTTCAACCAATAATTTCAATGAAAATAGCCTTTTAACGTGTTTCTGAATGTTTCATGGAAATATAGGCCCGGTTTAACAAACTAAACAATTACCAAAAAGTTGATATTCTTGTTCTACACATTAAAACAAATAATTAAAATAAAAAATTGAAAAAATCCAACATCATTGAGACTATATATTTACCCATTCTTCATTACTTTTCTAAACATTTTGCTAGCTTCTACCTTGAAAATAAAGATGTTATTGAATGTAAGGTTTTCAGCTTGCCAAGGAAGATGGTTGAATATGCTATTTCTCAACTTATCAATTTTTTTCAATAAGATCACTACATTAAAATATAGTTATAATCATTTAATTAAGATAAATTTTCATTTTAACCAAATTAAAAATCATCTTATCCTATTAACAGATACTCTCTTAGCTTACTTAATCACCCAAGAATTCTAGTTCTGTATGTAAAAGCATGAGAAATTAATTTATTACCTATATTCAGGAAGGCGTTAAAATTACGGTTGAAATTTATTAGGGCGGCCCCACACGATATTTTGGATTATTGTTCAAAAGCACGAAAAGGTACGATATCCACAAAAAAAAAATTTTTTTGCTTTGAGGAAAGTTACTTTTTTGGAGTTTAAAGCAGGGGAAATTTTTTCTGGCGGAAGCACAAGTTGTGAATAGGCGCGGAGTGATACAAACGTGTGTGACGTCACAATACACAATATTTATACCTATTTTGGGGCTACGAGAAGAAAACATTTTGCACTAATTTTTATGCTTTGACTAATTATTTCGCGTGGATATCGTATTTTTTCGTGATTTTGAACAATATTCCAAAATATTGTAGGTGGCAGAAATAGCAAAAATCAACGTTAACTAACCCTCTACCACACACAAAGATTTATTAAAATCCCGCAAAACTACTTACCAGAAGCAAACAATCACTTACAGACACTATTTCACGCACGAAATTCACTTACACACCCTATTTCACGCACAAAACAGAAATCATTGCACTTAAATTCTACACACACCTATTTACAGACAACCTGCAGATATAGGATTCTGCCGCTAAAATAAGAACATGTAGCCAACCTTCCAAATGAAAATTATTACGTACAAAACATCTGGTCGTACACTGGTTTCCCAATCATTAAGAAACAGACTGAATGTAAAAATAATTATTATATATTCAATTAATATTGCACAGCAACCTTAATAATTCAAAACATTAACAATTAGTATTTCTTTCATAACTAAGTATAATTTTGTAATTTTCCAACATAGAAGTAAAGTTTCGAATATGCACGCAAGTAATATTTTTCGAACTATGTTACTTATAATTGTATATATAACTAAGCTAATGTACATATACTACGCAAATAATTACAAATAGACTGACTTTTATCTTCGGCTAGTATAACAAAACTACCTTCAAAATCTAAAACATAAATGGCGAGTATTGAAAATATTATATTTCATTTTCTTGAGATATATTGATGAAAGAATAGTAATACTTTATAAAGTTCAAAAATGTTATTAAATGGATTATTGTTCTATTTATAAGTTTCATAGAGTACAAAAATATTAATAGATTTTGCTGGCAGTGAACGTATGTTTACAAGCCAATGTTTTTACCATTTTCATTTCCTGGGGATATTGTGCGATAGGGAGTTAGAACATTCCTTGGCATATAAAAAATTTACTTTCCTCAAAGCTAAATTTTTTTTTGTGGATATCGTACTTTTTTGTGCTTTTGAACAATAATCCAAAATATCGTATGGGGCCGCCCCAGTAAAAAATTACCCAATACAGATATACAAGATTTGTTATTTATTTTATGCACATTCCATTGGGGGTGGGCAATCTGCTTATTTACCAAAGTTCCATAAAATACCAACTACAATTGTGACATCTTGCCTCTACGCAACCTAATGCGCGCGCAACTAATGTGGAGAAAGTCCTAATGTCTAACCTAATGCGTAGCAAACTAATGCCTGGCAACAGTTGTTTTCTGCTAACCTAATGCGTAGCAAACAAATGCCTGCCAACAGTTGTTTTATGCTAACCTAATGTGTAGCAGACTAATGCGTGCCAACAGTTGTTTTATGCTAACCTAATGTGTAGCAGACTAATGCGTGCGCATCGGTTGTTTCCTGCTAACCTGGTGTGTAGCGTGTAACAAACTAATGTGATTCAACAGTTGCTTTCGGCCAACCTGATGTGTAGGAAGTTCCTAATGTCTAATAACTCTGCAAGAGGGATGTTGCTATTGATTACAGACCTAATTAATAATTCCTTATATGTTATCATTTATGTCAGTTTATAATTGATTTTTACGAGTATAATGTCCGTATTATTTTAGGCGGTAAAATGCTTCAGAAACTGATTTCGATCCATTAAAATTGTTTCATTGCAACATAAAAATATATTAAATAATTTTAAAAAATACAACCAACTTCAAAGAAAAGAACCCGTAATATAAAATGTTTACTTACTAAAAAAAAGAAATAATTTTCCAATAACGAAAACATAATTTATCATAAGCTTATTACCTACAAAAATGTTGTACTTAAACTCATATTTACAATCTGAACGTGAAAATTATTATAACAAAACTTATTTTATAATTAAGGAGATATCTGTTATATTTTTAAGCACTACCATAATCACACTCCATCTCGCGTAAATCATTCAAAGAGGGTTGAATTGTTGACAAGCTGTATATCTGAACAATATGTACGAAACGTATGCAATCACATATTTTTTATCACATATTTTTTATCACATATTATTTATATTTGCTTCCGCAAATACAGATCCACTACAGACCAAATCGTCAAGTTTACACAAGCGGTCAAGGATGGGTTTAACCATAAACAATCAACCCTCGCTGTTTTCGTTGATTTCAAAGCAGCATATGACAAAATCTGGCGGCATTTGCTCCTACATAAGCTGAAACGCAGGGGAGTGACCGGTAACATGCTCAGGTGGATCAAAAGCTTCTTATCTCACCGCTTTATCAGGTGCAAGTTTCAAAACAGTACATCTTCTTACCGCCAACTACGACAGGGTCTTCCCCAGGGGGCGGTGCTTAGCTGTTTATTATTCAATGTCATGATAGACGACCTTCAGCAGGCTATTGAATCAATTTTGGGAATGCAGTGTCTCTTTTTTGCTGACGATGTGGTTTTATGGGCAACAGGCAGCGGCATACAACGCCTCCAAGATGCAACTAACTCCGCACTTATCAGCCTAGAAAAATGGTCAAATCAAAACAAAATGGAGGTTAGTGTGGAGAAAACCACTGCCCAACTATTTACACTCTCAACTAAACCAGGCACATTTCAGGTCCAATACAGGGGCACAAACCTCCAGCAAACAACTCAATCGAGGTATCTCGGCATTATACTAGATACCAGGCTTTCCTTCAACAGCCATGTAAGGTCTACGGCTGAAAAAGCACAAAAGCGCAACAATCTACTGAAGCGATTGACGTCAACCAAGTGGGGGGCAACACAGGATGTCCTAAGCACGGCCTACAAAACATATGTCCGTCCAGTGATGGAGTATGGGAGCGAAGTTGTGTCTCTCTCCTCTAACAGTACTCTATCTAAATATGACGTGGTCCAAAACAATGCCCTAAGGACGATCACTGGAGGTGCCAAATCCACCCCCATAGTGGCGATGCAGTTACAAGCAGATATAGAACCCCTGGAATCCAGAAGGGAGAAAAGCACTTTAAAATTTTGGGAAAGAGCTAGGCGAATAGACTCCAGTCACTGGAGTAGGTACAGACCAGCAACTCAGAGGTTGAAAACACAAATCACCCCCCTAGTGCACGCCGAAGCACTAAGAGAGAAGTATAACATCTCCACCCCGAGCCCAGCACCACTGCAAAGTTTCACTGAGGTAGTCGACGCTCTGCCAAAAGTAAACCTTCAGCTGCTGAACCCTTTAAGCAGTAAAAAGGAGACCAACCCAACAGAACTAAGGAAAAACGCTCTCGAAACCATTCATAATCTTTACCCGAGTAACGAGTGGCTTCATGTCTATACAGACGGTTCTTACATACCTGAAACTAATTCTGCTGGGGCAGGATCCTACTGCGGGTTTTTCCAGCAATCTTCAGCTGTTGGCAGGAACTCTAGTAACTTCGAGGGAGAAATATGTGCTGTCACTGAGGCGGCCAATAATATTGAGGCGCTAAACTTACAACCAAGCAGTGTTGTGTTTCTTATAGACTCACAGGCTGCAATCTCTGCCCTAAGCAACAACAAACCCACTGAAAGCCTGAATGCCTCGAACTGCCGCAAGAAATTAGCCAACCTTATTAGCAGGGGCTGGGATGTCAGCCTACAGTGGGTCCCCAGCCACGTGGGCCTTCCAGGAAACGAGAAGGCGGACGAAATGGCCAAAAAAGGAGCAGAGAAGGAGCAACCTGAAACTCTCCAAACCCTTGAAGCAGCAAAATCCCAAATTGACTCTACCATATCCAGGCTCACTAAGAACCTACTAAGAAACGCATCCACGGGCAAAATATGGGCAAACTTAGCGATCCCAGGCCACATACCTGGTCATCTGGAGAGAAGTGAAGCTGTTGCAAGGTTCCGCCTGGAAACCGGTCACGACTATCTGCAGGCTCACCTACACCGGCTTGGCATAGCCGAATCGGACGTGTGTCCACTCTGTTCCACAGAAATGATGGTGGCAAGTCACCTGCTCACCTGCCCAAAACTCAACCATGCTCTTTACGACATCACTGCTCGGTACTGGGAGGCTCGGCGTCAAATGGCCCAACTGCCACAGACGGGCGTTGGATAATGAATGAATATTTTTTATCGGACAAAATCTAATACTGTATAGTATTTTTCGAGAACTATTGTCCCGCATACTATCATAATGTCGAACTCATGAAATTTTTGTTTCCTGAGATGACGCTATGGTTAACTATAACTAACCATGGGAAATCAAGTAATAAAAAAGGTGATTGTTTCCGAAATGTCTAGAATAAATTTGATTGATTAGCAAATACAAGGTATGATTGCGATACTGGCTTCAAATGTAATTACTTGTACTTTTTATTGAAACTAAGTTTTCAATAATTAAATAGAAGCTAGCAGGGAAAACGGATTTTTTGTTTTAATTATTATTAATAATAATATGTAATAGAATAATATGTAAATAATTAAGGGAAACACGCACTTTTTTATATATAAATATTTAAGTTCTAAGTCACGTTTTACAATTTACCAATTTTTAAAATAATTTTCTCGAAAAAATACCCTGGTCTACATATTTATTTTGTATAGGTACTTTAAATATTTTCAAATTAAAATATATTTTTAAATGTTAAAATGGAATACCTAACTATGTAAGTCTAATTATAAATATTTCAGGGTAATTGTTTTTACCTTAAGTAAATAAGTAAGCCTTGAATAAAACGAGTTTTATTTTATATGTATTTATGTATATTTTTTTAATAGAAATCTAAGAATTATTCATAGCCTATATTTACACCTAATAATCAATACATTAGTTAGCTGTAGCCCGCATTAGTTGAGACGGCTGAAGCTGATGTTTTCATTCAACTAATGTGCTCGCATTAGTTCAAGCAACAGTCACTTGTAACCTAATGTTTGACATCAGTTGTTTTAAACTGATGTGTACCGGCAACTGTTGCGTGCGAGCTTCTGCATTTTTACCTCAACTAATGCGGGCTACAGCTAACTAATGTATTGATTATTAAGTGTAAATATAGGCTATGAAAAAATATACATAAATACATATAAAATAAAACTCGTTTTATTCAAGGCTTACTTATTTACTTAAGGTAAAAACAATTACCCTGAAATATATTTATATTAGCCCTACATAAGAAATTATTTTAGGTTGAAATGCAGTACTCCACCACTATAAGATATTTTGGGAAATTGTTCAAAACCATCAAATTGGACGATATCCACAAGAATTTTTTTAAAATTGATGTAGGAAAGTTACTTTTTTTCAATTTAAAGTGGGGTAATAAATTCAGTGCGGATGTAGAAGTTGTGAATAGGCGCGGAGTGATACTTACGTCACAGTGCTGCGCATAAGGTTGTACGCATTGTCCGCGGTACGTCACGCGACCTTAAATGTGTAGATATTTGCGAAACAACTTCTACAGTTAGGATAGATTTGGTTTTCAATTTATAAAATACTGTATAACTATATTAAAATATACCGAAAAAGTGTCAAGTCAGGTTAGGTTTGGTTTTAATTTTATACATTGAAATTCAGTTGTAAAATCACGAAGCATTTGTATAACTCTGCGCCTATTCACAACTTCGCTTAATTTTTATACATATATTTAAATATACTTATAAAGTCTCCAGTTAGGATAGATTTGGTTTTAAATTTATACAATACTGTATACCTATATTAAAATATACCTAAAAAGTGTCGTCAGGTTAGATTTGGTTTTAATTTTATACATTGAAATATAGTTGTATCACGAAGCATTTGTATCACTCCGTGCCTATTCACAACTTCTACATCCGCGCTGAATTTTTTACGCTACTTTAAATTGAAAAAAAGTAACTTTCCGAGGTCAATTTTAAAAAAAATTCGGTTGAAATGCAGTACTCCGGCACTATACGATATTTTGGGAAATTGTTCAAAACCATCAAATTGGACGATATCCACAAGAATTTTTTTTAAATTGAAGTAGGAAAGTTACTTTTTTTCAATTTAAAGTAGGGTACTAAATTCAGCGCGGATGTAGAAGTTGTGAATAGGCGTGGAGTGATACTTACGTCACAGTGCTGCGCATAAGGTTGTACGCATTGTCCGTGGTACGTCACGCAACCTTACGTGTGTAGATATTTGAGAAACAACTTCTACAATTAGGATAGATTGGTTTTAAATTTATAAAATACTGTATACCTATATTAAAATATACCGAAAAAGTGTAAAGTCAGGTTAGGTTTGGTTTTAATTTTATACATTGAAATACAGTTGTATCACGAAGCATTTGTATCACTCCGCGCCTATTCACAACTTCTACATCCGCGCTGAATTTTTTTCGCTACTTTAAATTGAAAAAAAAGTAACTTTCCGAGGTCAATTTAAAAAAAAGTCTTGTAGATATCGTCCTATTTAATGATGTTAAACCATTTCCCAAAATATCGTATAGCGCCGGGCTTCTGCATTTTTACCAAAAATTCTTGTAGATATCGTCCTATTTAATGATGTTAAACCATTTCCCAAAATATCGTATGGCGCCGAGCTTTTGCATTTTTACCGAACTGAAATTATACCACTAATTACAGACTAAAATTAAAGTGAATAAGAGCACTACATTTGATCCAAATAAAACGTATAGTGAATCATTTGATTCAGATAAAATGATTCAAGTGCATAAAGTATTTGATTCAGATAAATTTCATTTAAACAAAATTACAAATCAACTTACCTCATGTTAAAAGGAATCAGCTTACATTAATGCCCATACATTCTAGTTCCATGTGTAAAACCATGAGAAATTAAATTATTGCCTATATTCAGAAATGTGTTAAAATTACTTAGAAATATTACATTGTTACACTTACCTTTATATTATTGTGCAGTAAACTGACTGACAAAGACTATCACAATCGTTCTTGCATTGCAAGAGATTAGGAAAATATATTCTGTAAGAGGCTCAATTAACACCGCAAGGTTTCGCCTTCTTAACAGATTTATACGCTTAAAGAATCCAAATTTGGTCCATATATAGAGAAGGTTTAACCTTCCCAAATATTTGCAAATTTACGACAACTCTTTAAAGAAACGAACGCCTGGAATATTTGTTGAAACACTTCCAAACGCAGCCATTTTGTCTTCCTTAAGAAAGTAGTGGCAACAATTGTTATTAGTTAGTGGTGGGGGAAATGTGCTGTGGAGGCAACGCAAATGGCCAGTAAATAATAAACTAAAAATGATGTAAACGTTGATACATATATTGAATAATGAATATATAAACCTACGTTCGTTCTTAATGTTATAATAATATAGACCATTTTACAGATGAAGTAATATAACTAAATATATTTAACATTACAAAAAAAATCCTTTACACCAACACACTCTGACATATACTATAATACTACAGTTGCTTATAGTAGCATACATTTCGTTTAATACAGACGGCCGTTCCTAAAGGGTAATTTTCAGTTAGCCATAACATTTGCGGCAGGGGTAACATTAAATGCAAAAACAATTCTAGTAAAACGAATTCTATTAATTTTAAATTTTCCTAAATAAATTTTAGTTATGAAATATTGTAATTGATGTAGACCGTATTTTGAAGTTTTTTAAAAAAAGTATAAAATATGAACCCATATTTCATTCACTTAATCTTTCAGTTATTGCGGAATGTATAGTAATTGTTTAAAAGATATATGAAATGACTTGAATAAAATTTAATATATGCGGTTTTATTGTTTGACACTTTGTAATATTAGTTGTTTATTATTACTTTTGTGGAATTAGAGTTATTACTAATATTTTTATTGTAACATTATACTACTGTCCTTTTGACATTGTATACTATATATTTACAACAGAATTATGATATGTATTTGAATAAACTTTTTTATTACAGAATAAAATTTTTAATAATTTATTTTAAATTTTTTATTTATATAATAACAATTTTAGTTTACAGATTTGGCAAGATAGCAAAACAATTTTATTACAGATAATATATTACAATTGCCAATCGTGGTCTATCGCCTGTCGTCTGCTTAAATAATAAACGCTTAAACGTAGACTTTTAAGATATGGCGCTCGTAAATTTCACAGCCTTGTTTTATTATTTTACATGTTATGAAATGTGATTTTAATAACAAAATGTATTCAGTAATACCAGTTTTCATTGGTTTTTTAAAAATTACAATAATTTGTCATGGGCACGCTTTATAAGGCAAATATTTTCATAAAGACAGTGAAATAGCTTTATAAAAATTGATTGTAAACGATGATAAATACTGTTGTATTTTTTACCGTCGTAAATTTTTATTTTAGAGTTCAAATTTAGTTTTAATTCTACAGGACTTTTGATTTTTAAAAAACGTACCTTTCATATGCTTTTTTTTTAATGTCGAAGTATGACCGTTTTGGAGGTTAGAATCAGTGATTCTTCTGACACGGGAATGTTAAACAAAACGCAACGATTACTTTTGGGATTATTTGTTTTGCTTTTAGTAGACATTATTTGGGTATCGTCATCTGAATTGACAAAAGTAAGTATGTATTACAAGGTTTAAATTTCAATTTTCCTTGTGTCAAAATAGTATAAAATTGTTATCCAGCAATATGGTAACTTCTAATTAATAAATATACTAAAATGATCGCATCCATATAGTTAACTACCATAAATCATTTGTTGTAGGACTATATTTTTTTTCTTTCAATATACCTAAACATGTATTTCTTTTCGTACAGATAATGGTTCTTTATGCTCAATGATTATTCTTGAACAATTTTATTGGTAATTATTTACATTCCACGCCTAATCGATATTGGTATAAGAAATTAAATGCAGTGATGCTGAAAGTCTTCAGAAACATGGAGATAATATAGAAATCTTGGTGACGATGCCTCAAAACTTGTTAATTTTGAAAAGAAGACAAACTTTATATTTGTTGAATCCATCTTCGTGTGATCTACTAGTTTTCACTAAAAACACTTGTAAAAATGTTACAACTAGCCTATAGTAGCACTTACTTATATTTGTTGAGGACGGCTGTTTCGGAAGATGTGTCCCATTGTATACTCAGAGCATAACTTTGTAACTCAGAAAGTTACGGTCTTAGTTGATAATGGGACACATCTCCTAAAGCGGCCGTCCCCAACAAATTTAAGTAAAACTTGTAGGTTTTGTATTGTACATCTTTTTTGCACATCAGGTTTTTGTATGAATTACACTTTTTTGTATTAACTTGGCAAAAAAACCACTACTTACTGATTTATTCAGCAGGCGTGTTTTGCGTTAGATCAGCACATTATTCAATGCTGTGAGTCAATGCACTACATACACTCAATACACACTGTATATATATAGTGCTAAGTTATATAACATAGTGCTGAAATTAAGTCAAGTTATCACTTGAACATACATTGCCTGTATGTCATACTTGCCTGTAGTATCACTTACTTTTTTTGTGCAATGAGGACAGCCTTTTTGAAAAATTTATCCCATTGTCAAGTCATATCGTAACTCACAAAACATATCAGTATTTGTTCAAGTGTTTTAGTGTAAAACTAGTAGCTCAAGTTAAAGTTGTAATCAAATAACATCTATTTTATATTAACTAATATTTTAAACATTTCTTTCTTTCAAGGTCATAATAACATAGCTATTTTCATTTGTATGAAATCAGTTCTAGTCGTTATATGACAAGGTTTTTGTATTGTTTTTCAGTATATCTATAGCACAGAACAGTTTGAGAAGCCTTTTTTCAGTACATATGTTAAGACTTCAATGTTTACACTATACCTCTTAGGACTGTGCTTCTGGCCCCCCTGGAGAGACCAGTGTAACAAACCTGCAAATTATATGGTAAACAGAGTTTATTCTTAATAAATTTTATATCTGTAATAGTACTAAATTTGTATTATATTCAGTAAGTTTAACATTAAAAATTTGAAAAATTAATACATAATAACGTTTTAAAATAGATCACCTATAAAAAAAGTGATCTTTAATCTATTTTGGGCAAAACAACCTGGCTTGACTGTTCCAAAATTTATCTGTGGGACAGATTACCCTTCTATTTTAGAAATTAATTAATTTTACACAAAAAGATAAAATATCCCATGTTTCTTAAAATGTATAAATATGTCTAAATTAAAATTTCTGGTGATTTAATTGATTTTGTTATTAACAAATAAAAGACATACACAAAACTAACAAATAAATCATTAATCTTGGAGTTGTAAGTTAGATTTTGTAGTGGCAATACTCACTGATGATGATGATGATGATTTTGTCATTGAAATGAGTCTGAGTAAATAAATGATTAATTTGTGAGTTGTGTGTATGTCTTTTATTTGTTATTGAGATAACCTCACAAGCTAAGCTCAAAGAATAGTTAGTAACTGATTTTGTGTTTGAGTTAAAACAAACAAATATAAAAACTGTTGAGTTTCTTTAACACATTCATAATACACTAGTAGCTCCAAATTACATAATGGACATACAAGCTCTTAAGGTCTGTTTGTAGAAAGAGGTGTAACAAATGCCCAAAATCCTGAATAAGGTTTGGGAAAGACCTTTAAAGAAAACTTAGGCAGAAAACATTTTGAAGAATAGTGGCTCGAATATTTTCCTAGATAATCTCAGCATGGTTTTAAGAAATGAAATATTCTCAGGACATGAAGAAATTTGTGTATTGTTAGAAGCATTATCTCAAACATTAATTCTCAATAGTAAATAGGAAAGTTACTGCACTTTCATAGAAAATTACCATTTTTGATTAAATATTATCTCACATGAGTACAATTGACAATAAACTGTAACGCCACCTAAACGATTATAGGTTTAACTTTTTTTACTTAGTAGCTAGAGAAGAGGCAGGTGTTAATTAATCTAGACACAGTTTGATTAAAGTTCATAAGTATTATTATTATTACTAGTAAACTTACATTTGGTGATGTCCATTTATCATATAACTAACAAACTGACAATTACTACTAGTACTGTCTTCTGTAGCTCTCAATCCTTCTTCGACTGTCACTTTCTATCTTTTAAGACGTCCAGGTAGAGATTCTTTATTGAGTCCCTTCATATGGTATTCCCAGGAATGCTTCAAGTTAGTCCACATAATAAAGAATCTCTCTCATTGGTCTAGATAATATTCAAAGTGATTTTGTTAGACCTTGAGAGCTATCCAAACAAACATATTTTATAGAATATTAATAAACATTAGATTGGTTTAAACAACATTGAGGCTGGTTGGGTAGAAAGTAGAGGAGTTATTAGTTTTGAATTTTCTTTTGATTTTATTCAAATCTGCATAATTTTAAAATTGTGTACATAACATGAATTTTTCATTCTGTGTATAGAATTGTACACATTAATGAGAAATTACACATAATAATACAAATTGTGTAAAAGAAGTAAACTGTCAAAAGCTTCATTATTGTCTCCAGGCCTTGATAGTGCTTGTAGATTTAGTATTGAAGATGATAGAAGACATGATTGGCAAATTGTTAATTCAGATTTATTTTTCAGTACATAGATCCAGACTTGGAGGATGAGAGTTTCTACACTGAAGCTAATACAAGCTTGGTAAGCAAAGTTTGTCAATTTAATTATCATATTCAAAGTATGTTCTTAAAAACGCTTAAATACAGTGTCTTATTTTCTGCAAAATGTGTTATTTTTATTAATCACTTAAACAATAGTCTACAACTATCTGAACTTTAAATTTTGTAAATTTATTAAAACTTACTGAGACAGAACGTTTTCGATCGCTATGTGGCGATCTTAATCAGTGTCTTCTGCTTGGAGATGACGGGTCAAGCGGTGACAGTTTTAAAGGCAGGTTTTCGATAGTATCAAAGATTTTGTGTGATTTGTGTTGTGTTTGTTCGTTTAATATGTATGTACTTTGTGTTTTTGTGTGTCTGTAAATTTCATATTGTTTTAGTGTGTTGAGATGTGGTCCTTTTTTGTTGATGTGTAGGATTTCCAGGTTATGGTAAACGTCTGTGTATTTGTGTCCTGTTTCTTTTATGTGATTGTAAAATGTTGAGTTGGTATTTTGTTTGTGTTCCTGGACTCTTTGTTTAAAGCTGCAACCTCTTTGTCCAATATAGAATTTGTTACATTCGTCGCAGTACAGTTTGTATACGCCTGGTGCTTGCAGTTTATCTTTGTTGTTGGTGTCGTGTTGTATTTTGTATTGTAACTTGTTATTAGTTTTGTATCCTATTTTTTGAAATTTGCAGGCTATTTTGTTTGTTGTTTTGTTTATGTATGGTAATGTGATATATTTGATTTCCCTGTCTGTAGTGTTAGTTTTAGTGTTTTTTTGTATTTTGTACCATAGTTTGTCTATTATTGTGGTGTTGTATCCGTTTGTGGATGCTAAATATTTAATTGTGTCTAGTTCTTTGTTTATGTTTCCTTGTTTATGTTTTCTGTGGCCATTGGGACTTCCTTAAGTCTATAGAGCATGGATCTGAAGGCAGCGTGTTTGTGTTGGATAGGGGGGTTTGAGGTGTTGTGGATAAGTGTGTCTGTTGTTATGGGTTTCCTGTAAATGTTGAAGCTGTGTTTTTGTGTGTGGCTTTTTGATATTGTTAGGTCGAGGAAGTTTAGGAATGGGTTGGTTTCAATTTCTGAAGTGAAGTGGAGTTGCCTCCGTATAGTGTTATGATATCATCGATGTATCTATGCCAGTAAATGATTTTGTATACGTGTGTATTGTTTGTGAGTATCTTAGCTCAAACGGTAACACTTAAACTGAAACAGCCATACAAAAAACCAACACCAAAGACCAAGACTCACTTCAACATGACATATAAAACCTAACCAAAAAGAAAAACATAACCAACAAAAACATGAACAATGAAATTTTAGCTTTAAACAAAGAGTCGAGGAACACAATCAAAACACCAACTAAACATTTTACAATCACATAAAAGAAACAGGACACAAATACACAGACATTTACCATAACCTAGCAATCCTACACATTAACAAAAAAGGACCACATCTCAACACACTAGAACAATATGAAATTTACAGACACAAAGTACAAATATATTAAATGAACGAACACAATACAAATCACACATACTCTTTGATACTATAAAAAACCTGCCTTTAAAACCGTCACCGCTTGACCCGACATCTCCAAGCAGAAGACATTGGTGAAGATCGCTACATAACAATCAAAAATGTTCTGTCTCAGTAAGTTTTAATAAATTTACAAAATTTAAAGTTCGGATAGTCGTAAACTATTGTTTGAGTGATTAATAAGATTCACCGAACGAAATGGACTACAAAATTCAAGAATGTTATTTTTAATATAGTGTAATTGATGCTCAAAATGATAATTACATTTGGTTGTAATTATCTTGAATTCATTGAATAAGCTATAATTAAACTTCAAAGCCAACACCCTGTTCCATTACATAGTGAACAACCAACTTAACCTACCCCCACTACACTCATAAACCTCATGACGACAACCTTTATACCTTGCGCGATGCCGCCAGTAGAAGCTTTTCTTTGTAAAAGAATTGATTGTTTCAAAACACTTCAGCAAGTAAGCCCTTACGTATTTTCTTAGTTAAGTATAATTTAATTATAGTATAATTAAATGTTCCATTTGGAGACCAGAATCTGTTAATTTAAAAATTCAGTTAATTATTTTGAATCTATATAAGCAGTTGACATTTTACATAGAAGTCAAATTTGCTGAAGATTTTGTGTGTGGAATTTATAATATTTAATTATTTTATTTATTCCCACATTTCATTGTTGCAAAAAAAATATAAGTTTGATGATACAATAATCCACCAGTGTCTTATGAGCATTTTTTCATCTGACATGGTATCGCATTGTCACTTCTGTTAGTTCCAGGACCATCTGTATGTAGTGTTATCTTCTTCAAAAGCATTAACATTGTCATTGCTACTTCCACCCCTAAGAGGTTTTATTTTTAGATCTTGCTAGGAAATAACTTATATGTTTCCCTTATCTGTTACCAACCACTAATGGATATTTGCTTTCCTGTATACTCACACCCAGGAGTATTTTCTACAAGCTGAAACAAATATTCAGAGTCTTTGTAGATTTTAAGAATTCCCACATTTTTTTAAGATGCTGTTTAAACACATTGTCTATTCAACTCCATCTTTCAAGTTCTATTTTTTTTAAAAAGAGAAAATGAACTTTGATCTATTTCAAAATGAGTCAAGAAAGTAATTACTTTCATAGAAATTTGTATGAAGGGAATATTAACCAAAAATACATAATCCATCAGCTGTAACAAGAGACAGTACGGCTAGAAGGGATTGTTACACTTGTAACATATCAATATAATATATATTATATTACATAATATACAACATATTATGTTCAAATATTGTAGTATAAAAGAAAAATGTTTATATTAATATTCAATGTATAAAATAATTTATGGTTACACTAATTTTCCAATTACAATAATAGAAATATTCGATAACACAGCTAAACACCACTCATGGCTGTCTTTGTAGATGGATGTATTTTGCCAAACTTAATTTCCAGAATGAGTAAATGCTACTAAAGGCATTTGCCTACAGTAGTCTACAAGTGATCGTTACACTTGTAACATATCAATATATGTTTAAATATTTTAGTGTAAAAGAGAAATATATGTTTGAGTACAGTTTTCTGCTATTCCTAACAATTAAATATTGTTTTCTGTTGACGCGTTTTGGAGTAACTCCTATTTCAAAACTTAAATCTTACTTCTAACAGAAATGAAGATGAGTATATTAATAATTTCAGCTTAGTCAGCCGGACGATGATAGTTGAAAGATTGGAGTGAGTACGATTTAAGTTTTGAAAATGGTGTTACTCCGAAACGCTTCAACAGAGGAATTTATTGAATCGTTAGGAATAGCAGAAAACTGTACTCAAACATATAGAAATATTCTTAACAGAAATGAAGATGAGTATATTAATAATTTTAAAAGAGAAATATTTATACTGATATAAACATGAGTTTGTTTCAATCAAAGATTATCAAAGGTTTATTAATCAATGAAAGATTGATTATCATTTATACCTATTTTGTTAGCATTTAAATTTTCTCTGGGGAGTATAATTACCTCTTGTCTTTAATTGTTCAATTAATTCACTAAATGTATCTTGATATATCTTTTTAAATGGCCTATTCAGATTATGTTGAGATTATCTGGTTGTTTATTATAATGAGGGTTGACAAGAAGATAAACTTGAGTATATTGGTTATACTCCCCTGAATCCAAATATAGGCTATGAAAGTTTGAAATGTATCATTCGTCTCTGGGCCGTCCTGAATGTTCTGAACCATTTGTTAATTTCATATTGCTATTGTTTATTGAAATGTTTTTTTTTATGTGCATGAGACAAATTTTAGGTTGTAGTTTAATGTTTCTGTAAGTATTGTCTGATTCTATTGAGTGCACATACACTCAGTTAAAAGTGTTACTAAATTTTCTGTCGCTAATTATAAAATTACAACATTCCAAAATTGCACAGACAACCACAACCTAGATAAGGGATGGCCAACTTGCAGCCTGCGACTGGATTTAACCGGCCCCAGACGAATTTTTAAAACATTTGATTATTGATTTATTAATAAATGTAAAACATAAAAATATAGATAGATATAGGTTGAGTGCGGTTCTTACACTCCAGTGAGAGCTCTGTGACTTGCAAAGTTACCCATTTTTTCAGACAAGGTCGGTAACTGGTGCTGCATTTTGGAGTCAACTGTCTGAGGAGAAATATCCCAAACTATGTGACTTCGGTAGGAAAATAGTTTCAATGTTTGGAAGCACATACCTTTGGGAATGCACCTTTCAACAATGAAATTTATAAAATCAACTCCACAACAGATTTACAGACAACCATCTTTGAGACTTATCAAAAGTTGCAACCACTTTAATTCAAATTGATTTTGATGAACTGATGAAATATTGTGCCCACCCACAGTGTTCTCATTAAGTGAAGTAGGTACATTGTTTTGGATGATTTTAAATTTAAATTAATTAGAGTTGTTTTCAAATACAATGTTCTGATAAGTGTAAACAACATGATTAAATAACAACTAAAAATTTAATGTTATACTTATTTTGATCCTATATAATATCAAGAGCACAGTAGTAAAATATATTGTAGTGAAAATATTGGAAAGAACCCCAATACAACAAAAATACGAATACAAATTTTTTAATAACATGTTTTATTTCTTGTTTTTGATTATTTTTGTGGTATTGGGGCTCTTTAAAATATTTTCATTGCAATTATTTTGATCTTTTGTACATTGAGCTTGATATTAAATGTATATGAACATAATCTACGTAACTTTTATTGATTCATATTATTTAATATACAACGCATACTATACAATATACGTATTGCCTACATATGGATCTAAGTGAGGAATTAGTTGTTCGACCCTCGTCTTGATTGAAAATATTCAAGTGGCCCTTTGGGGTTAAGAAGCTGGCCATCCCTGATCTAGATATTCTCCACATCAAAAGAATCAAACTCTTAAAATGAACAAATGTGCAAACTAACTGAATTAACATTCACTCTTTGGCCACATTTTTGAACACTTGGCTGTAAAACCACCTTAGCCTTGATTAACAATATTTCCTGGCAGTCAGCTAGACTCTAATGTAGATTGCCTATTGCACTCAAACGCGTTTTGTCTCTATAATGATTTTATAAATTTACCCTAATTTTAAGTTTGGAAAGTAAAAATATTAAGTTTAAACATAAAACAACTTTTATCATTTTTAATTTCTTAATGATGCAATATTCTTCTTCTGAAATATCCTTTCTTAGGTCATGATTTTGTTCTATTCGGTACTTAAATGCTTTTACATCTTCACAGCAATTATTTCTGTATTATTGATGAATTGACTGAGTTATAATGCAGTTCTAACTAAGTACCAGAAATATAGACATTATTAGAAATAAACAACAAAAAAAGGTAACAATTAATACTGAATTTTGTATAAGTTAATGACTTTTTTACTTTTATGCAAATAATTCTCCAAAGATGTTTTAACAGTAATTAATATGACAGCAAGATTGGTTACTTGTCTAAAGATTCTCACATAAATTTATACGCCTTATCTTTTGACAGAGTTTGTCATTAGCTTTATGACTGTGTTATCTGAAATGAATAAAATTGGTGTAGTTATTGTAGCAGTGTATGTAACATTAAAATTCTAATAGCAAAATATGTACAAGTATTTCTACCATTAATGTACTGATAAATATGTTAATGGATAACATGTGATGATTCATTGCCTTAACCTGGATTTTCTGTTACACTTTTTAGCAGGCAATAGCATTTTGTTATAAAATATGAAATAATTAAAAAAAAGTTCTGATGACACTGCTTTCAAGTAAACACAGTAAATCTTTAGACCAAAACTTTATGGTTTTGAATTTAACCACTATTTTTTAAATTCTTCTATTAGCTCACACTCTCCTGATATATATCTTGTACAAATTTTCAATCGTTAAAATACGTTTTGTATACATCCAATCAAGTTCTATTTGGTTCCAAAAGTTTAAAACATTTTTTAAACCTATAGTGGATGACAATATATTAGTATAGTTTTTTCAAATATTTATTCAATAATTAAATTATAAAATTTGTAGGGTCCAACTGGATTGGAACTGAGAACCTTCATGTTTGGAGTCTAGCGCGCCTTAGCACTGCTCCGACTTTCCAATGCACCTAGAAATATAATTCTCAAGGATATGAATTTCCCCTCCCTCTGGTTTTCATCGGAACCTCCATTTTACAACCTCAAACTGTTGCCATGGTTACCAGATAATATCATAAATCCTGTTCTAGGGTAACTAAAATAAAAGTTTTCTTTGTTAACTTCAGTAGGAATTTACTTGAACAAATTTTTTTTATATTGTTTCTTATACAGCCCCTTTAGCTTCGACTAGTTTTGAATTAGTGCCGTTAGATCTGAAACTCAGTTCTTGATGTAATCTTATTAAAACGTTATCGGAAGAATTTATGTTGATCAACACATGTTGAATACATAATGATTGATTAATAAGATGTTATTTTATCAATTTTACTTTAGTTTATATGACTATCTGAACTTTAAATTTTGTAAAAACTTACTGAGACAGAACGTTTTTGATCGCTACTTGGCGATCTTCATCAGTGTCTTCATTTAAAGTTTGGATAGTCATAAACTAATGTAAAAGTGATAATTAAGTTTCACCGAACGAAAGGACAATAAAGTTCAAAAAGTTATTTTGTTTGGATACAGTAATTTAGTTATACAGTAAACCTCATTGAGTTGAGCCAAGTAGGACCTTGGTTGATATGATATAATGAGTATCTAAGTTAATCGGAGAATTTTAAGAAAAAAATGAAGTAAATATACTGTACTGTATTTGCAATAATTTCCTGGTATGATAGGGAAAACCAACGTTATGCAACAAAAGGAAACATAAACAAAAGTATAAACTCTCAGGCCCGTATCTAGAGACTTGCTTTGGGGGGGGGGGCGATCGATGCATTATATATATAATGTGTGTGTGGGTGTGGGTGCGCACATGCGTGTATGCAAAAACATAGAACAGAAAAAGTTCTTTCTACGCTTGCGTTAGAAATCGGTAACGTGATAAAGATTCGTAACAAATTAGACTTTTTAATAAATAATGATTCCCGTTTCGATAACACTTATGGCTAGAGAATATTATTAATTTCATAATAAGCTATTATTATAAAAATGGTTTATTAATTAATATAAGTAGTTATTCTTCCAACACGAACAATTCCGGAGTCAACTGCGAATATTACGCTTGCAAAATTACGTATTGAAAATCATATGTTCGAGACTAAGCTTCACTAGCGCTATCTGTTGTTAAAACGTTTAGAGGTTTACGAGGGTATGCCGAGGAAACGCGTCACATTTTCAAATTAAAAATTAAAATTTTATTTTTTATTTACAATAAAAGACGAATTAACTTAAGTAAAAGTCTAATTTAATAGAAAGTCCCAATTTAATAATATATTGTCGATTTTTAACCCAAAGTTCTTGAGGGTTGGGGGGCGATCGCCCCCCCCTTGGATACGCGCCTGACTCTGTTGTAATGTCTACTTTTTTTATGAAAGAACCTTTTTATGCTGTGTTAACTTCAAGTAATGTTGATGTGCTACGGTATCTGCGACATTTTCTTCATCTGTATCATCTCTATTTTTGTATTTTAACTGATAGCAATAATTCCATTTTTCAGTAAATGTTTAGTCTTCAGTGATGTTAACTATGAGGCATTTCAAAAAACTTATTCGACTTATTCAAACTTTAGTTATTTAAACCTATTAAAAAAAAAGATCAAATGGCTATGCATAGATAATCACTGGTGCTGCTGCCTTCTCAGTGTACATGTAAAAACATATAAAAGATTATAATTAAATAATATTTTTATTTAATGTCTGTTAATAACTATTCATTTTTATATAGGCTAATGACAGGTCACAGATAGTTAATTCATGGTTTTTAAAGTATGACAAACAAAAAAATCATGAATTAATTACCTGTGAATTGTCATTAGCCTATATAAAAAATTATAATTAAACTTTTTTGTGATTTTACATGTACCGAAAATGATACGAATTATCCAGAGATCCGAGCTAAAGAGGTTCTACCGCACATTTATAACATCAGTTAACCTCATATAAAATATTATTTGGTAATGATATTGTTTGAAATTATTTTTAATGATAATTGACTTTTAGTTTGAGCGACTGGTATAACTTAACATTTAGCACATATATTATGCGATATCTCAGCAGACCATAATATCAACGATCACTTATGGTACAATATCTTTTATTTAAGTTTTGACATCTGTACTGAAGTTCAGATAAGTTCAAATAATGGATAAAGTTGGGTTTACTTTGAATGACAGCTGCTCTGCATTCACTTTATTTGACTACTGGTTATACATTACCAATTTCTTTTCGTAGCAACTGGCAGCCGTTCAGGAACATATTGATGTAAACTCTCCAAAGTCCATTAGACACTTGCTGTTAATAATTTTGACTATAGCATAATTCATAATTATAAAAATGATATTTGTTAGTCTTTTCTAATTATTAAAATTTAAAATGAGTTTTACTAGTTAATAAATTTAGTATTTGAAATTATGCAATGTTTTCATTTTGTAAACAAATAATTATATGAATTTCAACTACTACTATAGGTAAAATTTTTTAAGCTGCCACTTGGGGACTACGGGCCTTGCCAAGAGGACGAGGGAAGAGGGGAGGTGCTCGCAGGTCATTTTCAAAAACATCGATCCTTGGACTTCTGCTGACTCATAGGGTTGATTCGTTACTTTGTTACTTATTAATACTTTTTAATGCATAGTAAAAATAACAACAAATGAAAACAGGGCATTCACGGAAGCTTGCTAATAGGATTGTCTACGGGTTGGGACAGGTAAGCCACGATATGGGATGACAACAGTGTCTGTTGTTTTATAGATGACTAATACACAATTTTTACCTAAGAGTCAAGTGCCAGCTTATAAAATTTGACCTATAGAATGCAATTGAAGTTAATATAATCATATTTGTTTAAATTAATGTTTATACCCTACTTTACTTTTGAACTTTTGTATAAAAAGTGTAATTTGAAATAAAAACTCAACTTTTTGACCACATTATAGAAAAAACGGATTAAAAACCTTTGCAGCACATCCAAAAAACTCTATCAAACAACCAACCTTTGCACTGACAAAGACATGAAAACTGCATAGTATGATTAAGAACATAAAACAGTGTTTTCATTATTGAAATGTTTTGTTTCAGTACATTTTTCATAAATTTACTTAATTACTAATTCAGTAAGTTAATTAATTTAAAGTAAACTCTACTTTTGTAAAATTGTAAAAAACAATAACCATTGGTTGTAAAACCGTTTAAAAACATTTGAATTGTAAACTACTTGTTCTTGAAACAGTTACTTATGAAAGTGTCCTACACAAGGAAATACATTCGTACAAGTTTTGATTGATGTAATCATTTACAGAGTGATCCTACATTTGTTCCTATCAAATTCCCAGAACGTGGAGATCGTAATAATTCTGGTACAGAGAGCGATGAGTCTTCTGTAAACAGATCTGTTCGTTTCAGCAAACTGGCAGAGGTAAAAACAAATAGCTGTTGTTGCTTTGCATTTGCAAACTGTGTGAAATGTTCAGTACCAAAGCAAACTTGTTTGTGTTGCGATTTAGTACACCTCATCTTTTTTTTGTTGTGGTCATTTCCTTCTGCTTCTATTTTGTTGTGCTTTTATGATCACTGGGTTGTTGACTTGTTATCCTGTGTGCTTGCTACATTTAGCATTAGTTTTTTTTGCTTATATTTGTTGAGTATTTATGTGTTCATTGTGCTGTTTGTTTTTTTATGTTCAGTATTTAACATTTACTAGGGCACATCTTTAATTTATTGAGATCGGTTCGCTTTTAGCAAAACAACACGAATCTGTACATTTATTACATATTTTCTGTTTTATCACACAATTTTACTATCTTCACTAAATCTAAACAATTTTTCTTAAGATCTTCACTGAGGGGAGTCTTTGGCTCTTCAGGTGCAAGAGGTGTTCTTGTTTCTAGAACATGTCTACTTAAGAATTACATGATTCAACCATATACTCGTATTACTACTTGCAAAAAAAAAGTAAAGATCAGGGAAAGAGAGAGTCAAACCCGTTAAAGTAAGAGTGATATAGTAGAGCAAGATGAGCAGTGACAAACAAACGGACTAGAAATGCTTCTGATCGTCTTTGTTATTGAGTCATAAATAAAAAAAATATTTTCAATATCTCAAATCGGCATTTGCTTTAATCTTTTAATTCATTCAAAGCAACAAATACATAAATAAGGCATATCGAAATCTTGTTGCTGTTCATGACCTGCTGGTTGTAAATTATAAAAAGTAATAGTGTAATTTGTAAATAAGGCATAGTTGATAATTAATTATTTTTCCAGTAAATTACACCGCTCACACATATTTTAAGACTTATAGAAAACAAGAATCGGAATCGGCACTTTAATCAATAGAGAAACGACGATTGCTCAATACCATTAGAATTGACGATAGAGAATCAGAATCCCTAGTAAAAATAATGGAGAAATGGTTAATGGAGGGAAGGAGACTTAGGGGAAGGTCTTAAACTCAATTAATAATTAAAAGGGAAAATTTAGAAAAAGGAAAACCTGTTTAAATAACTAGCAGGAACAGATGCAAAGATGTCAAGAGTCTTCAACCCGTGTTACCTCAGCAAAGACTAGAGTAAATCTACAAATCTGGCCAAGGCATGCTATCCATGTACTTTGTATTTTGGAATTCATAAAAAAAATTGGATGGGATTTCTTACATTGAAAATTATAATAATTAATAAATTTATTTTAAAGCATAGAAATTACATAATCCTAAATAGAACTATATTAGTAAATGCATTCAAATTATTAGAAAATGTAGCATCATGTGAAAAAAAAAATTTAGCTTTTGATTTAAAGAGACAAATTTGGAAGAAAAAGTCATTTTATAAGAGAAAATTGGAGTTTTAAGTTAAACACATTTATTGAAAATAACACCCAGAGGATAAACAATTCAAGGATCACCAGCAGCTTAGGTACAGCTGTCATTGAATAACTACCACAAAAATGCAGCTACAAGCATTGCAACAGGCCTAGCTACCTTGTGACCATGTAGTAATTTTGTTTATGTAGTCCTACCTATTTTGTATTATTTTATTTATAATCCGGTAAGTATAGTTTATTTATTATTAGCTATTTGTGTAATTGGGTTTGTGACCCCATATTCTAATTCCTGGACCTTTCTGCCTATACTTTTGCTATTTTGGGATAGCTCCTTTAATATCTACTGACATCAAACATGTCACATATTTCTGTACATATTTTTGTGTTATTTTGGAATGGCTCCCTTGAAATCTATAGACATTGAATTTTGATACCTCTGCTCCCTCTTACCTTTACTCACTTCTCCTACTCTGACGACGATAATAACATTCCTTACTTTACCGGTCGTGGCCGGAAGTGGTAATGACCTAAGTTGGGGATTTGATCTGAAAATTGAAACGTAAACTCTGCAAATTTTAATCTCTTAGGAAATTAAATTCTTAGATTTGTATAAAAACCAATTAGCCTAGAATTTGTGTCTAGCAAGTTATTCTTTGTATATTTTTAGAGGTGTTATCTTCTTAAAAACCTTTTGATTAAGGTAACTCTCAAATTATATGTTATTAATTTAGATAAAACTAATATCTGTTGTTTGGAAACTGAAACATTTTTTAAAATTTCATGTGACATTTTCCGTGCATATTTCTTTTACGGAATTTTTGTGAAATGACAACATTCTTTCAAATTTTTGACATTTAATTCAATTTTGCCCATTTAAAACTATTAATATTCCTCTTTATGCAAAATTAAATTAATTACTTTTATGACCTCATTTTATAATACTTTATATTAACAAGCTATTTTCAACATATATCTACCTGTAAAAATGTATGTAAAACCCTTTTAACTAAACAAATACGTATTTTAATACATAGACCCTGAATTATTTTTTCTTAGAATTTATTTGAATTTGATTCTCTTTTTTGTATTAAAAAACTTTTTTGAATTTACATATAAACATATGTTCTTTGATTGAACTTTATCATATTTAAACAAAAATTATTAACAATTTTTGTTTAAATATATTACTAATTAATTTCCTGTTATTTATATCTGTTAGAATATTTTCAATATATTTTAATTATATTTTTAAATGGTCCTTTTCTGGTTGAAACCAGCAATTTATTACAATGTTAAAAATTTGTTTTAAATTCATTTTGGTACTTATCTATACACAGATTCTTATGAATCTAACAAGCATATGATTTATATTAAATATTTCCCTGCAAATTTATAACAATTTTTTTAAAATAAGGCAGATAAAGGGCCTATCCTTAACTCACCTCTATATTCTTTACTTAAATAGCCTTTTTGAAATACGAAGCATTATTTTAATTAGTTTTTTTATTTTATTTATTGTCATTAGCTGTAGTTTATATTACATATTTTATTATTATAGTGTACTTTTTGACGTAGCCCATTTGGTTCAAGATGGCCGATCGTTATTTGTTGGTCGAGGGCGGAGAGGGGAGCAGAGCTTATCTCACGCCTATATATAGCTACCACAGAGAACGATTGGTGTCACTCTAGTTTGTAACTTCTTGTTTGCTAGATTGTAATTTTGTAGTAAGGCCCTCTGATGATGATGACATGTTCATCGAAATGTACATAAGGGTTTAATCTTAAGTAACTTGTTTTATTTGTTACTTTTGTGGTATTGGGGCTCTTTCCAATATTTTCATTGTAATATATTGTACCACTGTGGTCTTGATATTGTATATTAAAATAAGACCTTTAAATTTATATCTTCTGCTCTCTGAAAAAATGTGTTTATTTAATCTGTCTGTCTTTCTCATATAATTAAAACTTTATTTTCATGCATATAACCAAATTGAATAATATTAAAATAACTTATTACTCATCTTTAAACATGAATATTATTTTAATTTGAATAAAATAAACTTTTATACTGAATGAGATTTATTTTAGCATTTTGTATTTTCTTATTCTTCAATTTTATCAAAATAATTTCTTTAAACATAATTTAATCTTTACTATTGTATTTCACATCAAAGAATTTCATATTTTTATTGGCAGGTCAGTTTAGTTTGTATTATTGTACTCTAGATTATAATTTTGTAATAAGACCCTCTGGTGATCATGACATGGTCATCGAAATGTACATAAGGATTTAATCTTAGGTAACTTGTAATATTAGTTATTTTTGTGATATTGGGTTTTTGCCAATATTTTTATTGTACTTCATATTGTATAAGTTTATATTAGTTTAAAATATTATTTCACTTTATTGTTGTTTATGCTCTCTTTTAACTTCTCTTTTTTCTTTTACGTCTTACATTGTGATTTATTTGCCAAAACAAGCATGTAAAATAATTTTAAATGAAATTAAGTAGAAAATCAATCCTAGTTGGTTACATTTAATGTTTGTGAATAAAGTATGAAAATATAAGGTTCTTACGTACTATACAGAGGCCACTATTATACCACGCGGTGCGGTGGTTAGGTTAGGTTATCATAAATATGTTACTATTACTTGCTTGTTACATTATGAATTGGATGTGGGAAGTGCTTGAAGAACTAGAGGTATCGAGGTACCGCCGGAATATATATATATATATGGCGATTGGGAGTGATCATGTCTGGCGACAATGCGTTATCTCAGTTCTTACTATTATCGCTTTTTTTTAGGAGGCAGAAAACAAGAACCGATTGTTATAATGACAAGTAATTTTCACTGTGAGTCAAATAAAGTCTGCCTCGTATAAATATTTAGTGTTCTTACGTCCCCTGCAAAATAACCTCTAAAAATAGCAGCCTCCGTATAATACGCAAGTTCCAAATATAATTTACAAATATTATTTAGTATGTTTAGATATTTAGATTTAAATAGCAAACGTTAACGTTAACTCTATTATAGAGATGAAAATAAGTTTTATTTTGTTGTTCGTAACATTTTAGAAAAAGTTCCTTGATGTAATCATCTTGAATTTACTGATTAAGTAGTTTAAAATTAGTTATTTTAGAAAACATTTATAAGCCTTTTCTTGCATTGAATAAGTATAATTTCGTATATTTTGACTAGGTAAGGCACATGTCTGAGTCAGATGCCACTGATGCTTTACTTGCTCGACTCTCGTATCAAGCCAGTTTACGTGCTGGGGAAATTGCTCGGAGAGCTGCAATTAAATTATCCATGGATCAAGTCGCTAAAATAGCACTTATGTTTTGTCTTCTGGTAAGTTTTTTTTATATCATAAATAATTGTGGGTGTTTTATTAATAAAAATGTTTTTCTTAGTTTGTAACAGTAAATTTAGTTAATACTAAAATTACTATTTTTCTCAAGTGCAAATTGTACACACAGTCTTGGACCTAAAATCAAATATAGGGTAGGGTCGACCCAATCTACCTGATTGTATTGTCGTTAAGCTAGTCATCATTAGGAGGTAAGATGAGTCAATGTGTTTCATGTATTTTCAGCTGGTAATTTTCAGATGTATAGCATATGACAAATATCATTATTTTACCATGGATATACAGAAAATCCATAATTTTTACAAGTTGCATTCATGTTCATTAAAATTGGATAGAGAGGGCAAAATAAATGGAAGGGTGAAGTAAGTAACAAAATAATGGTTGGTTGTGAAGTCTGTATCTGTGAATGTTTGTGTTCAGTGGAAAAGCATGTACAAGTAATCATTGCTTGATTGTTAGGCAAGTTGGAGATACAAAAGTAACTTCACTTACCTCCTACTTATAGGTAATACAGTGAACTCTCTATAATCCGCCCCTTCACATATCCGACCCCTCCAATAATATGGCATTTTTGTCAGGAAGGAAGATGTAAACATAATCAAAATGTAAACTTAACTTGTATGTTTTTCTCTGCATTTCGATGTCAGTGAAATCTTTACACCACCAGCTCGTGATATACAAACTATTTCGAGCTGTATGTTGTTGTTGTAGTTAGTGAAAGTGTTTGTTATTGAAATGCAAGTGAAAAATGTCTACTGTAAATGGAAACATTAAAATTTTTGTTTTTATCTTTAAAGGTAAGATAACCTTTAAGTACAGACCAGTAAATCCATTCTCGTTTTATCATTTTAAGTACAGTACAGGACAGTTTTCATTATTTTTTTGTAATACACATAATGTACGCAATACCCAGAATGAACATTGTGTTTTTAATAGAGCTTCCAGTAATCCGCCATTATCCCCATATCTGCCGGACTAGTGAGGGTTTACTGTATTCAGAAGGATTATCCTTCTATATTGTGTGAAGGTGAGAATTATAACTTCCAAAAGCAGTCTAATTTTAAAAACAATTCAAGTTTTTGGTTTTTTTATCAATATCATAGGTAACATTCATAATCATAATTATTAAATATTATTGACCAACAAAATCTTGATAACAGTCATTGATATTTATCACTTACACCTTGTACTAGAATTAACATGGTGAATCTGTATTTTATGAATACAGTTTATAAAATTTCATTTACCATTTCCAGGTGAGAAAAATTATCAAAATACATTCAGTTTTTAAGGTTCTGAATGAGAAAATAAATTTTTAACACTTTCAAACCAACGCCTGGGTAAAGATTGGGCCATTTAGTTAACGTTAGTTGCCTACGCCCGTGTGTAGCTCGGGTTCCCTTATTTATTTCCACAGTAACGTATTTCCTGTGTATTCTCAATTTCGTCGATATCTATATTGGTTATTCTACTTTACATGTCTTTATCGTTAGGCCTTTCAGAGTTTATTTTACGAACAAAGACTTATTTGGTGAAGTGTGGCGACCGAGAGCAAATAGATATTTGTTTGACAGATGTTGGTTTGGTCAGATAATGAGTGTTTTATTAGTGTGTGTTGTTTTTGTTGGAAGTTTGTTGTTAATTCTAAATCTTATCTATCTGTCATTTTGTTTGTTCAATTTGTAGTTTGTGTGTTTTTTTTAGGCTTCCGATTGTGTTGTTTTTTACTGTAAATTTATCTTTCAGTTATTTAGTATCTTTATTTTATTGTTAGAGATATTATGTTATAGATATAATGGCTAAAGACACTTTGAGAAGCAATTTAGTACGTGATATGTTAATTTTAGATAGTAACAGTGAGAGTGAAACTGATCTTGACTGAGATACAATTGATATATCTTTTATTGATGAATGGAATTGTAAATTACCTGGTTTTAGAGTTTTCTAAATTTGTAAGAAATTATTTCTCAATTAATTTTTTTTTAAATTTTAAAACGATATATGTATAACATGTAATATTTATTTTCATTTCAATGTATAATGAAGTGGATTGATGTACAGTGTTATTTTATTAAATTTTTTTTTTTTTTAATATAAATATTTTAAACGAGAATAACACCATATATATGTGAGTAATCAATTCATATGTATATATTTCCTAAAAGCTTGTTTTATTTTCTTTACAGTGAAGTATAATTTTTTTTTAATATTATAACTTAGCTACTTGAGGTAGAGTTGTACTCATCATATGCAACGTGCTGAGAGACATTGTACATTAATTAATCAAGCAAAACTGCTAAAAAAGTCTTTTGTAGTGCACAGATAAGGCACTAAGCATCTGACAAAACAATAGACTGACGCCTTAGCTGCTGGTAGTAAAGAAGGATTAGGCCTTGTTTTATGGTAACTGTTTCATGAAGAAAGTGTTAATGGAGTACCATAAACACTTGGAAATTATTAACCAAACATTACACAACGTTCTCTGCCTCATCACTTTCAAGATGAACCTATAGGAGCTAATAAAGGAGTTTTAGTAGTGTCATACCAGCAAAATAGTTTTTACTCATCTCTAATAGAATGTATATTATATTTCGAGATATTACTATTGTGTAAAATATATTTAATTTTATATTCTTTTTTTGCAGTGGTTTACTGCTAATTATACATATCAGGCTGCACTGGCGCAAACTGAAACAGCTGTAGTCACATTGCTGTCATCTTCTTCTGCACTTTTTACCCTCTTTTTATCTGGTATATTTCCTTCCAGTGTTTTGGATAAGTTTACATTATCAAAATTAGTTGCTGTTTTCATCAGTGTTAGTGGCTTGGTGAGTCTAATAAAGCTATTCTGTTATTATTTGTTTACATTGCTAAGAGTTTATTAATGATTGTATTTTAAACAATTTTCATTTAAAATTCACACAATTTAAATAGGTTTCAAAAATTCATTATGATTTGTTTTTGTTAACTGAAAGATCTATTTAAAGTTTTACTAAATCAGTTGTTATATAATTCCTTTAACTGAGAAAATAAACTTCTTACAGTTTTGTGTTAAAATTTATTTATTTTATAATTTTTTTAATATTTGCTAATTAATAGATGTAAAAACTCTATGGTTATGTACTATCTGTGGTTTTATCTCCTATCTTGGGATCCTGTCTTTCTCCCCCGTAATTTGATTTCTTCTCTTATGTGTTTCAACGGATCTCTGATTCTCTTGTTTGAAATTCAACAATGTTGAAAATTTATCGGAAAGAGTTTTATTTATTTTTGCTTTAATATAGAAAATACAGTAGAGTCTCGATATTTTGAGCTTCTGTTGAATTCAAGCCTATTTCTATTTGAGACTATTTTATCTATTTGAAAGAAAATGATGACTCGGGCTCCCAAGAAATGTTTATAGCCATAGTTATCCAAAAGAAATGAGTCTGGCTTCTAAGATATGTTTATACCAATAAGGTATGGAAAGAAAATGAGTTAGGCTTTCAAGAAATGTTCATATAAAGTTCTATAAACTGATTTACTGTAGTCCTAATATCTGTCTTTAATATAAAAAATCCTATTTAACACTGATGCTCTCAGTTATTTTTGTAATAATTTCCTTTAAAGGTGATTAATTTGTTTAGCACTTGAGAGTTTTAAAAATAAGTTTCATTTGTGGTTAAGAAATTTTATTTATTCAAGTTTAAAATTACATCAAAGTTGTTTTAAGCTCCCATACTTTAAACTTGTTTATTAAATTAATTTCTAAATGCCATAAAATGCTTTATATTGGTTCGCTTCATATAGCATTCCAAAAACAATTTGATTTTTGAAAAAATCCCTTTCATTTTTCTTTTTAAAAGAATAAGATTAATTAATTTTAATATTGCAAACTTATAATCCTTTACTAAATGAATCTTCAATTCATTTCAATGAATGTTTAATTCAGAATTGTTACATGAACGTTTGTGTTACCTGTAAAAACCTCTGGACACATTATAAAATTCCGTTTGTCTCCCTCTGTTACAATTCTCCTTGTAGTTTTCAAGTGCTCATATGGTACATTATGATGGTGTTTGTGAGACAGGAGGCTATTCTTATTGGCCAATATTAAAGTGAGAGTGAAACAATAGCTCTGTTATCATAAACTCACCATTTCAGATAAACATGCCTTCACTATCTAACACTCCATTTCTCTGAAACGGCCGTCCTCAACAAATATAAGTAAGTGCTACTACAGGCAAGTTTGTAAATATTTACAAGTGTAGTGAAAACTAGTAGCTCATGTGAAGATGGAATCAACATATATATATATATATATATATATTCCTGATCAGGAATTTAATACCTACCAAGGTAAACAACTGTACCGTAAATATATTAACCTCAAAATCAAACTCCAGAATTGCATCAACAAAATACAATTTAATAAAAAAATGCCTAACTCTTAATATAACACCAAAATACGCAAAATTACAGAGTGATTCGACAATGGTCAAAGACCGAAAGGTGCCTCATCACTCAAGGTAAAATTATTGCACTTAATGGTGGATAAAATTACTCAAAATTGGTAATTTATTAACTTAATATATATATATATATATATATTTTACGTTATCCATTGTTTTTCCGTTGCACTGACTTTATGAAGTTAATATATTACTATTGTAGTAATTTTGTAGTAATATTACAATAGTAATATATATATATATATATATATATATATATATATATATATATATATATATATATCGCAGTATGTTTTCTTGTGTATTAATAAAGAACAAAAGTCTAAATACAAATACAAGAATTGTATTGTAAATTCAATTGTAGAAGTTTTTTCCGAATCTTAAACACTATTTATGTTTACTAATACTGAAAATAATTCATTTCTTATTTGGAATGTACTTTTGAGTAACATATATATATAAAAAACCTATGCATAAATTAGAGAGAACCTGTATTCAACCAAGTACTATTATAGGTGTTGACACATAAGCTGCAAATCTTCAATTGTAGAAGAATTGAATTGTAAATTCAATTATAATTCTTGTATTTGTATTTAGACTTTTGTTCTTTATATATATATATATATATATTTTAAAACAACATAGGTTATTCAAATACAAGAATATTTATTATTTTGTATTTTGCCAACGAAAAGCTTTGGATATAAAATAATAAATATTCTTGTATTTGAATAACCTATGTTGTTTTAAATTATTAAACAAGAAAACGTATTTTATATTTATAATATATATATATATATATATATATATATATATCCATTAATTTCCTACATGCTTGATAAGTTACATTTATAATAAAGTCTGTTAGTTCTAGGTAAAACTTCATAAAAAATTAATAACTAAAATTGAATTTCTATCATTCCAGAATATGTATTAAAAACTATTATTTAATTTCATAGCTAAGGAGCTTGCAAATAGCCATGCATATTATATGAATATCTTGGAAGATTATAAAATCAGCTTTTAAATCCTTATTTTAAGAAATGTTTTTATTAGTTTTTCTTTGTATAAAAAGTGTGTTGGCTTATTGCAGGTGCTAGTTTGCCTGTCTGACTTGAAAGTCGAAACAAAAATTCCAGCAGGGGCTATTCTTTCCTTAGTCAGTGCTTTTTTCTATGCATCTTACCTAGTTTTCCTTCGGAGACAAGTTGATCATGAAGACAAAATGGATATACCTATGTTCTTTGGTAAGTGTTTTAGTTGTAGTCTACCAATATTATTGTTTTTTAAAAGTCAACATCCGTAGTAATGTTTTTTTCTATAAAGAATACATAAAATAGATTTTTTTAATATAGTGTAGTTTTAAAATAATGTCAAATGGATACAATTCCAAAATGTAGTCCTCAGTTTGTAAATAATTTATTACATCTTTTATAGAATGAGCTACAGAAATGGTGCAAATCCTTGCCGTTTAGTAAATCTCTGTGGTTTATTTACTTTCATATGTGTAATAAATATAACGGTATAGGTGTTTACATGTAAGCTGGCTCTTGACCGATCGTCTGTACTAGCCTAGATGAAAAAATCACCTGCCGTTAAGCAGGTTGCACCAACTGTCCTTGCAGCCCTTGTGAAGGCGGTACAGTAGATGAAATACGAGATGCTGTAAGTGATGTATATCTACATCCATGGAAATGTTTGCAGAACGGTCTTTGTCCAATCTCCACCCATCCCCTGCCTAGAGTGCCACACCAGGTCCAAGTCCCAGCTTATGTGTCAACACCTATAATAGTACTTGGTTGAATACAGGTTCTCTCTAATTTATGCATAGGTTTTTTTTATATATGTTACTCAAAAGTACATTCCAAATAAGAAATGAATTATTTTCAGTATTAGTAAACATAAATAGTGTTTAAGATTTGGAAAAAAACTACTCAAGCCAAACGTATCGTATACCAAATTAGAAATTTCTTAACCATTGGCACTCGGATTTTTATAACATGCTTTGCTTCCCCGCTTGTAATTAAATTGAGACAAACTCTACACCTGGAAGTTACATTATTGCTTATGCAAAACCTTGTTTTCTCTTACATTATTTTAGTAAGCTTAGCAATTTTTATTTACTAATGTAGTATGTATATGATTTTATTACCTTATTTAGAGTTTTCCAGAGTACGATATTTTTCCATACTCAAATGGCAGAGAGTTTAGCTATTTTGCCATTTGCATATCTAATAGTTTCAGACAATTTTCTGAAGCAAAATGTCTGGAAAAATAACTGGAAGAAGTCTATCAGATTTAAAAAAATATTACTTACATTTCTAAGACCTTGTATTGCTGTAAATGATAAGTTATTGGACCCTACAAATTAATTTGAACACATGTACTACTAATCAAATTGAGGTATTTCATAATTACTGACCTCTCTGACAGGATTCATATCACTACTATCGCTTTCATTATCACTCCAAAAAGAAACTTAACTACATTCTGATAAATCAGGATCAAGTAAAAGATTAGGAAATTCAGAGTCACTAATTGCCTGTGAAGCCATGGCAAACTGAGACTAAGCAAATAACATGCAAACTGTAACTTACAAGGTAGCAGCAAACTAGATTTTGTGATGACTCACAGATTCAAAGGCATTTTAAATTTAGTTCAAATTATTGTCAATAGAGTGCAGCACAAAACGGTAAAAGATTGAATGTCGGGGGCCAGGATGCAGACGAATTAACCCCATTAGAAAATCTTGAATTTTATAGTCCATTATGTTCGGTGAAACTTAATTAATCACTTTTACATTAGTTTATGACTATCCAAACTTTATATTTTGTAAATCTGTAAAAACTTATTGAGACAGAACGTTTTCTATCGCTCATGACAAACTTCATCAGTGTCTTCTGCTTGGAGTTGTTAAGCGGTGACAGTTTTAAAGGCAGGTTTTTTATAGTATCAAAGAGTATGTGTGATTTTTATTGTGTTTGTTCGTTTAATATGTTTGTATTTTGTGTTTTTGTATGTTTGTAAATTTCATATTGTTCTAGTGTGTTGAGATGTGGTCCTTTTTTGTTGATGTGTAGGATTTCTAGGTTATGGTAAATGTCTGTGTATTCATGTCCTGTTTCTTTTATATGATTGTAAAATGCTGAGGTGTTCTGTTTGTGTTCCTCGACTCTTTGTTTGAAGCTGCGACTTGTTTCTCCAATGTAGAATTTGTTGCAGTTTAATTACGCCTGGTGCTTGTAGTTTATCTTTGTTGTTGGTGTTGTGTTGTTGTAAAAGTGATTAATTAGAAAATCTTAGCGGGTAACACCCGACCTACAAGTAAACCGCAACATACACTAAACAGGGCTCTCCCGACAGTCGAGTGGTTAGGGCTAATAAAACAAAGCACTATATTTTACTACATCATTATATTGCTGTATTGGAATACAACAACAAAGTATCAGATTATACTTCATAAACCTGTTTATGTATAGTATTGTAAATGTTTAAGTTGTTCGAACATATTCTTAGTTTTTAGTTACACCTTATTTGTAACCTATAAATCATAACTTGAGTTGATAGTGTTTAATGTTTAGAGACTATTGTTTTATTTCATTATATGTAATAAGAACTACCCATGTTTTATAGGCTTTGTTGGCCTGTTCAACTTGTTATTTCTGTGGCCATTTTTCTTCCTCCTCCACTACAGTCATTGGGAGCTGTTTGAGTGGCCTAACAGAAACCAGTGGACCTTCTTGCTCATCAATGGCCTCGTTGGGACAGTTCTGTCTGATGTTCTATGGCTATGGTAAGTTATTATCAGGTTGACTTAAATTGCATATTTATCACCATTATGTTGAAAAATTAAACCTAAATGTTTTGAACATACTTAGAATTACAACTATTCACATCGGATTTCTGATGTCAAGTAATACTGATGGAATCCCGTTACTGCTAGAGACCATATAGAATATTTCGAGGTAGATGTAGAGGTAGGGTATGTTTGAGGCTCTTAGGTTTTTGAAGTCAATAGATGGGTCTTGATAATGTATGAAAAGGTTTTGTTACATTATGATTGATTTAGCTGTTAAAGAAGCACTTGTTCTTGTAAAAATTGGTTGGTTCTGTCTTTATATTATATAGAGCTTACTTCTTTATCTCTTCATACACTACTGCTTAATACCATTATTAGCTAACTTTTTGACATGTTTGAATAAACTAAATATTATTAAATTCTGTCCTATGCTTGCTGATAATTAATTTGCTCATTTCCAATGATTTCACTGTGGATCTGTGTCCACTAAAATTCAGTTGTTTCAGTTTATTTTTCAAAAATTTAAGCAAATGTTTCAGCTCTATAAACAAATAGCTTTTAAGAATGAACGCTTAGTGGTTTGAACCACTTGTGGTGAACTGAGTATGGCCACTATAGAATCAGATAGAATAGCTTATCTCTTTTCAAGATGCCACATTCATAACCGACAATTCTAAATTCCAGCTTAATTTGAAGTTTGTAAAATAAGGACCACTGAGGTTATATAGTTGTCCACTCCAGGTTTGTAATATTCTGAAAATTCCAATTCAACTTTGACAACACTGGATTTCCAGCATTGGAACTCGTAAACTAGATCTGGTTCAAAGTCCAGCATTGAACAGTCCAATGACTACGTTCAGTCAAGCTTTCATAGTTTATCATACAATGCAGATTACGGCTGATTAAATATATGGTATAGTTTTGCTTTATACCGCACCAGGAAAAGGATATTCATTCATTTCATTATCCAACGCCCGTCTGTGGCAGTTGGGCCATTTGACGCCGAGCCTCCCAGTACCGAGCAGTGATGTCGTAAAGAGCATGGTTGAGTTTTGGGCAGGTGAGCAGGTGACTTGCCACCATAATAAAAGGATATTATTGTTTTGTTTTTTCAGATCATTGTTCTGGGTATGTTAATGAATATACTTATCTAATGGTTGATAATTTAACTCAATCTTAATTGCTGCCGGGGATGTGCTCACCAAGGCACCTCAGCATTCTAATTGTAGCAGATTGTTTATTTCAAAATTTGCATTGGCTAATGTAACAGCTCACCAGTCTTCATAAGGATATTTAAATATCCTACAATATTACAAACTGTGTACGTTCCCAATCAATTTTTCTAATGCAATTTTTCTAATCATAAATTTTTAATATTGCATTTTTCTATATATATGAATTTTTTCTAATGCATTTTTGAAAAGTGATTGCTATGGAAACTTACATTTTCGCAACAAATTCATTGTAAACATTGTAGTTGCGAGAGCAACTACTTACCCGGAAGGAGATTATTGTTGTTTTAAGAGGACTACAACAGTCTGCTCACCAACATCCCCCAAATCGACAAGCTGCGGAAGCTAATATCGTTAAGTTCAATTTGAAAGGAAGGCTGAAGAAAGCAATTCAAGTTCAGCACAGATACTTCGCACTGATCTTGCCGGTTTATCGCAGGGTGTTTTAAGTCAGTTGCCAGAGCAAGAAAACTTAAAACAGGCGATGAGAAAAGCATCTTGGAATGAAATCCCCCTTACCTTCAAACATTGGATGATCTTACAATTTTACCCGATCGGTATCAAGCCACACGACCAGGAGGTAAGTTTCTTTTAGCTGATTTACACACTAATAAAGATATAGATCAAGGAAGAGTTTTTGTTTTTGGAACAAACAGAAATTTAGAAATACTTGCTACAAGTCCTGTTTGGTTTCTTGGTGGTATTTTTAAGGTACCTCCGAGTATTTTTACACAGTTTTTCTCTATTTTGGGAACAGTGCAGAAACATGGACCACTACCAGGTGATGAAGTGCAAGTGTTTCCTTTTATTTTAGCAAACATTTTATTAGAAAATATCATTATTAGTAAAAATGCATTAGTAATTTTGATAGGGAACCACTGTGTGTGTTTGTGTCAGCTCCTTACTCTCTATTTGCTGCAGCCTTCAAATTATTGACCCTATTGGACCATTGGACAAGAGTAAATTCAGCTCGAAATTTCACCCCACTTTTCTATCAAGTGTTAATCCTAGTCCATTTCTCAGTATTACTCAGATTATTTGCTAACAGTAAAGTATAATGTTTCTTTAAGTGCAGTTTTAATTACGTATGTCATTTTCTTGGCACATTCTAAGAATTTTGTTTGTTATACATAACATTGCATTTTTATCTGATATTTTGATTAATCACTTCTATTTTGTGCAGAGCTGTTTGTTGTGTTGCAATATTCCATGAAGCTTGTTTAGTTTTGACAATATTACAAAAAAAAAAAATTCTCGAAAGAAATTGTGAAAACGCCTGAAGAAAGATTTGATAGCTGTTAAAATCATGCTGATAGTACTCAGTTTAGTACAATTTGAAAAATTCTATTAAACAAATTGACTTTCTATTCTATTGACTTATTACAATACTAAATGTAGTATTTGTTTTATTTATTTGTATTGTGCAATAACATTTGGCTGCTGATGTTAGTTGTGAAATATTATCAAAAAATGTTTTCATAAAAACTTGTACAAGTGACTGAATTATTGTTATTCTAGGATCGATTGAGAATTTTTTTATACCAATCTATGCTTGACATGCAGATAGTAGCTCTCCTGATATTTGCCGATTTTTAAGTAGGTCAAAATAAATCTTAGTAGTTACATTTTTAACTTAGTTGTCAAACATTGAATTAGGAATTTTGAATAAGAACTTTAACGAAATACAATAGAGTCTCGATAATTCGAGGTAGAAGGGACTGAGACCCCCTCGAATTAGCGAAAACTCGAATTACACGGAAATACGTTTCAGTGCATTAGAAAAAATAGGACTTCTAATTAATCTCAATACAGTAAAACCCCTTATATCCAGATAAATGTGGTGACAGGCCGATCTAAATTTATTAATAGCGAAAATAAAGACCAGTCCAGCTAATCATGATTGTCGTCATTGTTTCATTGATTTGTTTACTCTAAGAGAGTTTATTTTCTGATATGTCACGCACAAGACTAGACATTTGTGCTTTCTAAAGGATATTTGTCGACTGTCAAAACTTACATTGGATATAAAGAAAGATATTTATGGCCCATTAACTTTCTGTCAGACATCTAAACATAACTAATAAGGACATTCAAACAACTGATGAAGTTAGGTAATACACCAATCTGTGGAACACCAGTGAACTGAATGATAAACAGAATAGGGAGGGAGAGAAATACCATATTGATATAAACATTTCTTGGAAGCCTGATTCATTTTCTTTATAGCTATAAACATTTCTTGGACTCCCAACTCTTTCCTTTCAAATAGATAAAATATACTCAAGTAGAAAAATACATACTCGAATTTAACAGAAGCTCGGAAAATCAAGACTCGGATTTTCGAGACTACTGTAATTCCTAAGAATTGACCCAGATAGCTACTTTGCATCTGTTGTTTTTATATCATTCATATCCTTTCAGAGTAGAAATAATAAACAGTACTGTATTATAACTTGTCCTACTTTACCCTCTGTACTGTAATTGTGGCTAAGTATATATAATATCAGCTACTATCCCCATCTCGTAGAAGTTAAAACAACGCATGTCCTTTCCAGGCATTAACACGTTACGTATGGCGTAGATAAGATATGTTCTACCTCATTTCAATATTATTAATTTTATTAATATTATGTACGCAAATCCAAGTGATGATGAAGTTAGTTTCCATCTGTAATGTCTGCAACTGGTGACATTTATGCATTGTATGCAAGACAGCATCTGGCACTGGTCGACGATGTATTGTTTATCAGACCGAAAAATTACATCGGGAAAGTTATGTTTACAGTGGCTGGAATGTCTATTTACACAATAAATATGGTTGTATCAGAGGTAGAATATGTTTAAAACTAATAATAAATACACAAAAACCTCTTAACCACAAACTTTTTTTATTTTACCCTTATGTACATTTCAGTTACAAAGTAACCATCCTCAGAGGGATAATATACAAAGACTGTTTGTATGAATAATAATTATTTTCAATTTAATAATAATTTTTATAAACAAAAAGATGGTACAACAATGGGAAACAGCCTGTCACCTTTTTTAGCAGAACCCTTTATGAGTAATTTTGAATTAGGACTGAAAAAGAATTTTAAATATTTTCCTCGTGTCTGGATAAGATACGTTGATGATATTTTCGCTATATTTAATATTAAAGAATTTCAAATAGATCCATTTCTAAAGATCATCAATGATCAACATCCTAATATTAGATTTACTTATGAAATTGAAAAAGATAAACATTTACCGTTTTTTGATGTTTATTGTATTACAAATAGAGATAAAATAGTTTTTGATATTTATAGAAAGCCAACATCTAATGATAGATTTATTCCAAATGAATCTAACCATTGTAACCAACACAAATTTCCATCTTTCAATTCTTTAGTTAATAGGTTGATTAATATTCCTTTGAGTAAAAGATGTTTTGATATTGAATTAGAACATATTAAAAGTATAGCAGAATTTAATGGTTATGAACGTAAAATTATTGATAAAATCCATAGGAAGCAAAATATTAGGATTTTTCGGAAAAAATTAACAACATTACCTTTGGAAACTAAAGAGAAAGCCGTTTTATTAGCTTACCTTTTGACAAAGTTTTAACCAAAGGGCTGGAGGGAAATTTTAAGAATGTTAGAAAAAAACAGTCTTTGTATGTTATCCCTCTGAGGATGGTTACTTTGTAACTGAAATGTACATAAGGGTAAAATAAAGAAAGTTTGTGGTTAAGAGGTTTTTGTGTATTTATTATTAAATTCAACCACAGTATATTCCTAATAAATAGTATGTTTAAAACTGTAAAACTATTAACATAATACTCACAAATTCATCCATCATTCATCCCCGGTAACACTTTTACATGTATTTGTGATAAGTGTCATAACACTATCCTTGATAGTCAGTTTTTTATTTGGACAAATTTAATACAGGATTGTGTGGTTTCTATTGTTTTACCTTTGTGCACATAACAGACTGAAACATAAAGAAAAGGAACGCTAGTAAAATAATAAACAAAGATGAAAAGGCTGACAGAATTTGCAATAATCATGGTAACGAAAAATACTCACATAAAGTAGGAATCTAGCTCTACAATCTGACAATAAATACAAACTACTTTCATTAGGAGCGAAACTCATTTTAAAGAACTTGCTTGTTGTAATCATCTTCCATTAACTGATTAAACTATAGTAATTATTGCATAACTAAGTGAATACTTAGAACTTACTGACACATTTAGAAACAATTGAACCTGAGTAGAGTGTCAGCTTCGTAAATGATATGATTGTTTCAAAATGTGCTAGCAAGTAAGTTCTAAAGTATTCGCTTAGTTACACAATAATTACTTATAGTAATTTTAAAGCTTTATGTTTGTCACTCCACAATGGATTGGAACCGAAGTATATGTTCCTGGTTAGTGAATGGAGTGATTTCAGATGTTTGTCAGGAATAAATGATTTCAGATATATCACTTATTGGTTTAACATTTCCATAGTCCTACATTGTCTCAAATATTGCAAAAGAGTATTATTTTAGCATTTTATTTTAAATAAATAAAAGGGCTCTGTAATGCCTTATTGTAGAGTTCATTAACACGTTCATTGTCAATCACGCGATATCACGTGGCCGTTGCTATCCAAATTCTAAGTGAATTATTGTAGCGGCCACAGCAAAATTGTGCTTAATACTTATATTGGCCACTAGGGAATGGATTGACCTTTTTGTAGTGGGGATGGCCACCAGCCATTTTGTTTTGTTCTTATCAGCCAGTGCACACAGTGGTAGTGTTCGGATAAGGTAACATCTTAATAATTTTGTTTAGTTTTTCGTTGATTTAACGTTTTGAAGTTCGGGTTTTAATTATTTGAGTGTTGATTTTGATTTTTTAATTATGAGGGACCAACCAGGACCCTCGAAAAGGCTCAGTTAAATCTCGGATCGTCCAAAAAAACATTTTTTAAAAAATTAGAGGTGGAAGAGTTGTTATTAGATTCTGACCCACAAACAACACAGAAGAAACGAGGAGACCAAGTCCAACACAAGCTAACTAAATTTGAAAAAGCCAAACCGCGATATCTCAACACCGGCGAACAGTAAATGCAACTTCTAGAAAAGATTGCAAAAATTGCTATAAAAATAAAAAGAGGATAAACACCACAACTGAGTGTAAAAACTGCCCAGGTGCTCCACCATGTTTTGACTGTTTTTTTAATTGCATGATTGCAATGGTAAATTGTTTTAACATTTTGAAACCATTTTGTAAATTTTGAATGTATGAGTGAATTACAATCTAGTGTGAGTTTTTCAAATTTTGCCTGATTGTAATTGTCAGCTAATTATAGTCATTATAGTTAATACATTTAAATGACTTTTATTTGTAAACTATGTGCTCTTTTTGGCCGAATTATATATCACGAGATATCACATTTTTTGGCCATATGGGCAAAAATAGCATTATGTATGGCCAATCACGCTATATCACGTGATGGATATTAGAGACCATAATTCCTAAGTAAATAATAATAAAAGTTTGTAAATATTATATTTACTTATTTTGAGCACTATATAACTAAATAAAACAATAAAAAAAACTGGCCACCACACAAAATTCCAATTTCCAGCTTGGCAATGAATGTGTTAATCATGTATTGAGAATAGAGAGGCTGTCTGTTCTTTCTACAGTCAAGTCCTAAAAATTCATCCAAGAACTTCAATAAATATTCCTCAAACAATTGTTTAAATAAGTGTAGCCATTCATAAAAGGCCGTAGTTTGTGTCCTATAGATTTATTGAACTAAATAATAAGCTATAGAATGAAATACAAACTAATTGCCATTATTTATAAATTTAAAGAAGACTAATAATATATTTGTTTATATTGTTTTATAAAACAGAATCATTTAGGTTTAGCTATAAAATTTCTCAGTTTTAATGACACTATGCTAATCTTTCATTTTTTTCTTGCAAAAGGTTATAAATTTCTTAAATGCACAATGTCTGAAAATAAAAATCATTGTGGTTTTCAATATATTACAAAAGCATGTTTTGAGCATTAATATATAAGATACACTATCAAATGCTTGTCTATGTTTAGTGTCTGTTTCTAGAGATACAGGGATTGATTTGTTTGTTTATGCTGCTTGGTGCAGATATTTATGAAATCAGTTTCTAATCATATAAATTTGTGTAACCTGTATTGTGATAGGAATATTTGACTGATCTTTTACTGTGAATTATCCACTCTTTAATTAGTATTTACTTTGTTGTAATTATTCATAACTGAATTAATTTTAATTATCTTGACCACAAAAATAATTATTTTAACAAAAGGGCATCTAAATAATAAAATATCTACCATTAAATTTCTGAACAAACCAGTAATACAACACATAATGCCGATTTTTGCTTTGAAGCCTTTTTTATTAATAGGTAAACATATGTTTTCAATACCATATTTATGAAAACATTTAATCTTAATTTTTCTACAAATTGAATATATTGCAATAACTTTTGTTTAATGAACAGTGGGTGTGTTTCTTTTAAGATTTAATAAATGTCTGCTTTTTAGGGGATGTTTTCTGACATCATCTCTGATAGCAACAATAGCGATCAGTTTGACGATTCCACTTTCAATGTTGGCTGATATTTTCTTTGAAAGAGTAGAATATCCCGGCCTGTTTTATGTTGGCTCTTTACCAATGTTCCTCGCTTTCTTTGCTGTCACGCTTTTGGCACACTACGACAACTATGATCCTGCACTGGAACTATCTAAAAGAGTTTATCAGTTTGTGTGTGGACGAAACCGAGGAATCAGGTAATTAATAATTGTATTAATTCATATGGTAATATTTATTTTTATTAAGATATTTTCTTATATGAATTGTAAACAATACAAATAAATTAGTTTCTAGGAAGGCTATAAAATTCCCTGTGAAATAAAAATGCCCTCATTTTTCAAACATAAAAATCACATATATAAACAAACTTAACATGCGAGGACTATATGGAAAGTAACATTCATTTAGTTATAAATAAAAACCTGAAAGATGTTCAAGTATTTCAATATATGTTTAGAACATACAAACCTACACTATATGCCTAGGTAGTTACTCATCGGGTTAGAACAGTTATCATAACATTTTATGAGCTTAGAAATACTGTTGTAATAAATCAGCTGATTTCAACCATGTAACAACACTGCCTTAGAGTTTCATGTGTCTTTGAAGTGCTAAGAAACACCAGCCTCTCATGCTATGAAACAAGCAACAGGAACTTGGTAGCCACCCCAGAGTATTTGTGGGAGGGGTATAAACATCCCACTTGAATTGATTGAGTAGTTCTTGCGTAATGACAATAATATGTGGTTGTAAGCAAGAAGATGTCAGACATCGGCTTTCAGCAAAGTTTATTAGAGTCTCATAGTAGACTTGGGAATTATTTTTTTAGTTTCTTTCCATAAAATTTACTGAAAATACTCTATGCCTACGCCATAAAATCGTTGCAAATTTTTCCATAGTATGTAAATATAAATTATTATACTTGTAAAAATGTACTAATAGGTAAATTTAACAGGTATTAAATATAGGATAATCCAATGTTAAAATTACTGCAAATAGTTTTGAAATTTCAGTTTTTTCAAGTCCTTATATTTGTATGTAGTGGAAGTGGTGACCAGTAGTTTTAAAACTAAAACAAAAAAATATAAAGATAATTTCAAAACACAACAAAAGATTCCTATTTAAATGAAAATTTTATTTTTTAAAAGATTGCATAGTTTTATTTAAAACTAAAAAAACCTTATACTAATGATGTTGTTTAAGGTAATTTAAAAATGTTCCTAGTTCGTTACATTTTACAGAGATGGTATTTTTAAAATATCTATTTATTTTTAATACGAATAAATATGAAGTGAAATATTTGTATAAATATAAATGTGGTGTTATACTCAACCAATACTTCACTTGTAGTCCAATGTAACTAATATCAGATTTGATTTTTCACTGATAGAATTGCTGAATCTGAAATTGAACAAACTGAGTCACTCATAGGAATCAACGATAGCGAACACGAAGCTTGAATTCGGCTTGAACCTCAGACATTGCCTCAGCGAAGAAGGCAACAGAATATTTCATTGCAGTTTTCTTTTTTTGAACAATGTACAAACGTTGGGGAAACTTGTGATCTCTGAGTTACCAAAAGTTATTTATACCACTTACCTTAGCCTTGTGGGAGAGGGAGTGCTACATGTTATGATCAATCTTTCTTTATTACATTTGTTGTTTTTAAATTTATATTTTAGATGTCCGTAAAAATATTGTAAATGTAAAACAGTAAGTATTACAAAAAAAAAAAAAAAAAATTAACTTGAAGCTACAATAGTTAGCGGACATGTGTGTGTGTATGTGTGCACAAAATGCTAAAGGTATTTTTTTTTGTTTGTCAAACTATAAGTCTGAATTGTTTTTAAAAATATTAACCAACATATTATTTTTGAAAGATTTAACATAACTTTTAAAATAAATTTCAGTTTGTTATTTCTTACTTTGTCCGTTATATATACATAAATAGTCACACACACACACACACAATATATATATATATATATATATATATATATATATATATATATATATATATATATATATATATGAAGTTATGCAACGGAAAAACAATAGATAACGTAAAATATCAAGAATATATATATATATATATATATATATATATATATATATATATATATATATACATTTTTTTTTTTATTTTATTTCTCCCATATTTTTTTTGTGTTTTCTCTTTGATTGACAAAGACCACTGTGTGGTTGAAATATATCATTGTTTAAGTGCTTTTATGTGTTTCTATTTCAAGACTACAGAGTGGACTCTTACCAAGGTAAGTCTGTCAGTCTCCTAGTCCAAAAAAAAAAAAAAAAATATATATATATATAGGTGTATATATATATATATATATATATATATATATATATATATATATATATATATAGATTTTTTGGACTAGGAGACTGACAGACTTACCTTGGTAAGAGTCCACTCTGTAGTCTTGAAATAGAAACACATAAAAGCACTTAAACAATGATATATTTCAACCACACAGTGGTCTTTGTCAATCGAAGAGAAAACGAATGAAAACGTATTATATATATATATATATATATATATATATATATATATATATATATATATATATATATATATATATATAACCTCATAATATATCAAATATTAAAGAAAGGTTGATTGAATCAAAAAATTTATATCTATGTTATTTTGACAGACATTTGTCTAACAAGTGACCACCACCAGAGTTGCCATTGGGTTAATATATTACAGAATCACAGTGAAACTAGAATATTTGATTAAGCATTTCCATCCAGTATATTATTATTTTTTACTGTCTGCTTATTGTGATCTTATACCATTTTTAGTTAAGTTATATTTATTATGTAGTTTTAATATCATTCCTAACTTTTTAATGTAACAAATCATTCCGAATTCTTTGTAAATACAAATATTCTTAAACAAATTTCCATTTATTTTTAGCCTTAGTTTATATAACATGTGCCTGTGAACATTTTAATGTACAATAACTTTATATTAAATGAACATGTGATAACATGCCGTTTGTTGTAGCTACATATTTACGTAAATTTTATATTGTGACTTAATACAGTATTTAAAAAATTTAATTTAAAATTTTAGAATAACATGAAGCACTGTAATGAGTAGTTCTAACAATATGTTCATCACTTTTCAAATTTTGTTGATTATCTTTTATCATTTTATAAATTAAAGTTAATAAACTAATTTTTTTTTGCAACAGTTGTGAATCTTACAGTAGTTCAACTGTTGAGATTTTAAAACGTACAAACTTATGTTAAACTATTGTAAATAATTATTTTATTTGTTACATCTTTTATTTAGGCTACCTGTATACTATATACACGTTTTTATAACAACGTTTCTGTTTAAATAAGTAATATTCAAATACAGGATGGTTACTTTCAAATATGTTTAAAAATTTATTTAAGCCTAAGTTATAAAATACTAAATAAAGTATGACAATTGACTATTATTAATTGGATTTGTGTAGAAGATAACAAAATTATTTTGCACTTTTTTAGCTGTAAATTTTTATTTTAAGCATACGAAAAGGCAAATTATTTTCACTATGTGCGATTATTTCCAGATATGTTATGACAAAAGACAAATTATGATTTCCATTACATTGTTTAGTAAAGTATTTCATAACATATTTAAGGTTATATTGATTTTCAGTTGGTTTCATATTTGGAAATAATTAGTTTCAAAAACTAAAATTTTGTATAGACAGGAGATATGTTTATATCGAAGAACACCAAATGTAAATGACTATTTAAAGAAGTGCTTTTTTCTTTAAAATCTAAAAGCTCGCTGTAATAATTTTTAAATACCAATATTTATCTAAAAAGCTCTAAAAACAAGTAAATTTCAAGATTTATAATCATTTATGAATTTTCAGGTCTTATAATTCTAAGTCATTTAAATGGTAGAAAAAAAACTTTAAGTATATTCTGAAAAACAAACAGGTTTTTTGATATGAGCAGGCAACATTTAAACCAACCAAAATTCATTCATTCATCCAATAGATTTAATAAAGAAATTGTAAATTTTTTTTGTATTTTTTAATAATGCTTATAATACAATATGAGCACCTAAATGTTTAGGCACTATACATAAAATTGTTGTACCGCCGTAGGAAATCTAAATAACGAAGTTATGCCTCAAAATAAAATTTAGAAAGCCCTGCCCCACAGAAGAAATTTTAACAAATAGCCTTCCTCGGGTTGAAGCTGGTGCGCATACTTACAATAGAGGTTATATCTCTAAATTTAAAATATTGAAAGTTATATCTTTTTGCTTTGTTATATTAATATGAAAGGGTTACCTCAGTAGCTGCATCCCTTGGAGTAAATCCGATCGATCGGAGATTTGTCCCTCAGTCTCCTGCTAGCACTGCCACTTTTCCTGCCTGGTCCCTTACGACACTCACACTTTCGCTTCTTTTATCTGACTCACTATTATGACTTGGTATTTCAATTTAAAAAGACTGGAAAAATCAAGTACGTAGAGAACAGCTGATAACAAATGGGGACTAGTGTGCTGCCCTCAATGGCGACTAATGACGTTTATCCGCAGTTTGGCGGTAATACAAAACAAAAACATTACAAAAGAAACAATAAATTGGAAATTTTCTTATTCCAGTGACACATAGGATGGCCTAACTTCACATTTTAAATGAGGAGACTGTCCTGTTATTGTAATCATAATAGCCGCTCTGTCAGTTTTAGAGAAATACCATAAATATCCTGCCTTTATTTTAAAAGTGAAAATTAACTTCAAGAAAAGAACAAAATTAAATTGTTAAAAGCTACAGCCTTCCTGAAGCCGACCTGTAGTAAACACAATCATTGATTGGTTCGAACACGCCTTTGTTCAATTACAGTGTGTATAACACAGCAGTAAAAATTTAAATAGTTAACTTTAAATCTCAGCACACATTAGTTTAATAAAAACAAACTCACTAGTTCATAAAACAATGAGACTATTTTCAGCGATGATGTCGCCTTCCTCTGTGTCTGGTTACGACTAACACTTTTCATCAAGCTAATGTACAAGTTTTGTGCTCTGAGTTTAGATTATTTTTATACTTGACTTTTTATGTTTTATCTTGTTTGTTTTGTTGTTGTACAATAGCTCGATGAAATATGTTAGTAGTAGCCAAGCACTGAGGAAGGTGACATTGCCGCTGAAACTTGTCTGATTGTTGTATGAACTAGTGTGTTTGTTTTTATTAAACTAATGTGTAGTGAGATTTAGAGTAGACTATTTTAATTTTTACTGTTGTGAATAGTTCTTACTAGCTAAGCTCTAGTTTATTTATAGTCTAGGGAGTTTTAGCACTGCAAAATAAAGTATTTTTTATATTTGTAAGGATTAGTTGATAACAAACAGATATATTGTCCAACCTTAGCACACAAAAGTTATTAATAATAACAAACATCCTATGCTTAAATAATGTTATACTGCTTCATCCTGAAAACTGTCCGACTTGAACAACAGTTTGTTTTTAAATACTCCTGCCTTCCCATAGTGATATCCATTTCTAGCAATTGTTCCCGAAAGCTGAAAAATAGTATCATGAACAAGATAAAAATTTTACCAAACTTTTTTAGAAACTTAAACTTGTTCCAAGTGTAATTACATCCTAAAATTAAAGCTTTAGAATTTTGGGGTAGAAGGTATCTGGATGGGGGCAAGGAAGGTTGTGAGTGGAACAATGGCCTTTTATGACACCACCCTGTCAACCCTTGTCATCAGTCAACAATAGCTAAGCCTTAGCCCCCAGTCAAATGGTTTTAGTCGCATATACAAAATTCTTAGATAGACTACAGAAATTAAACATTAATTAATAGCTTACATTAAAAACTAAGGTTTATATATCTACTAAACTTACTCAAATAATCAGCTTTGTTTCTGCTCAGAGCCGCAAAAAACATAAATTGGTTGACATCTATAATAAAACTGCCCAATCAATTCATGAAATTAGCGGCCCATAGGGCCTTGTCCTCTTGAAGATTTTTTCTTGTTTTATACTGTTATATTTTTTTTACATTATCCTGTTGAAGAATGAATTTTTTTGATTTTTTGTTTTTTTTTCAAAATTTTTTTTTTACATATTAGGTCTAAACGGGATAAAAATTGTTGACTGCATTTATGAAATCGATAAATAACTCCTCAGTTGTTGGATGAAGACTTCTCCAAGTGTATTCTGTGAGTTATGTCTCTATATTAGAAGATATTTTACCGATTAGCCGCCTCATGTTTCTTTTTATTTTAGCCCAGTTTGATTCAATTCCCTGAGTGTGTATGCTACGATCATTAGGATTCAAGAAGTTACTTGTATCTACCTAGAAAGTACCTCCATGGGGGCTAACAACACTCCATTACACAAAGGTTGACAGTAGTGTTTTATTACCTGTGAAAGGGTCATACAGTTTTATTGTTTTCTGTAAACCTTACTTGCCCCCATTCAGATACCTTCTACCTGAATTTTGGGCTCAAATTTCCTAAGAGTAGGCTTTTGTCATAGTTCAGAACATGATTATTACTTCTATTGATATCACTTGGAAAAAATCCACTACTTATTGATATTTTCAGCAGATGTGTTTCGCACTAGTTCAATGCTGTGAGTCATAGACAAGACTGTTGTTCAGGAGTGTTTTATTAGAGTGAATCAAGTGATATTTTTTTTTCAATTAATACCAATAGAAGTAAATTAAAAAACTTCAAGATATACAAGACAAAAACTGAAAAATGAATATTGCTCTACATTTCTCCAGTTATTTTTTACTAATCTGTTTAAGTTAATTAAACCAGATAGTGCTTTATTGAAATTTATTTTTCACATTTTCTTACATTTTTGAACATGCATTTCAGAAAGCAGGGGTTTTATCTCCTAGAATTTAGTAAATACATGTACACCACTAAACCCCCAGAATTTAGTAAGTATATGTAGTTTTACTTTCTCCTATTCCAATGCGATAAAATGTGTTTCCTTTGTGTTTGAGTTTTTAAAATGTTTTTTGGCTTCCCACTCTGGAATTGCCCAATTATGACCACCCTTATGATAGACAAGTGCAAAGTTTTCAAATACATAGGGACCTGTATTCAACACAGGTTCAAATACAGTTTTGCTTCAACACAGGTCATGACTGTTTTTAGCATAATGATGTGTCTGCTGACTGTGTATAATGGACAAAAAATATCTTGCGTGTGCAAAAGTGGAGTGTGGAGACTGAAAACTCACTTGAGATATTTTTTTCTATGCATGAAAACTAATGGGGTGATTTGAAAAAAACAGAATAAGACTAGAACAACGTATCAAAAAGTATAACATAAAATAATAACGTTTACAAAATCTTGAGCACACAGCTGTAATTGTATGATTCACTGATATAGAAAGTATATACAACATAAAATCATTGGTTAAACTGACAAATATCATAAAATCTTAGGTGGATCTCCTCCTTTTCATTCTAATATGATTAAATTTTTGTTTATTTAGATCCCTTATAATATTAGATTATTCAAGCTTGTGTTTTGATTATACCAATAATTTTAGGTGACAACTTAAATGCGCTTTTTCCTTTTGTTTAAAACAAAACTTTTTCCAAAACAATTTGTTACAAATATTTTTACACTGATAATTATTTGAAATAATTTTCTTTATTTTTATGTATAATACTGTCAGAGTAGAAAACAATTTCAAAATAATATTGCTTTTCCCATTTGTAACACTATATATATTTTTTTATTAAAACATCCTGGAAAAATATAGTTTGTTTTTATTTTATTAAAATAATTAATCAGAAACGTCTCATTAAAGATATGTAGTAAATGCAATTCAGAGAAGCACAAATAATGTGTTCACCACTCAAATGTTGTTTATCAATCAGTGATGGTTACGGACATATGATCTTATACAATTTTTTTCAAATTAGGGATGGTCGATATTTTCTGTCATGGTGACTTGTCACTGATATTTTTTATCGCTGGTGGTATCAGTGACAAGATATGGAAAATGCCAGTTCCAGTGACAATAGATCGATCGGAAGTTGTCTTTACCGTGATTGGGCAGAAAGTTGCAATCGCTGGATGAAACGTTACTGATATTTTACCGCGGCTGTCTTTGGTTGATTTGTCGTTGTCACTGGCTCTGCTTTCAGCGCTCGGCTCATGACGCCAATCATGGTGCAGTGTTGTTGACTGAAAGGGTTGTCTTTATTGTGACTGGGCAAAATGTCGCAGAAGCTGACGGAAAAGTTACTGATATATTACCACGACTGTCATAGGTTGAGTTGTCGCTGTCACTGGCTCTACTCATTTATGTCGTGTGTGAGTGGACGATTTGTCAGGTTTCACACCAGTGACAGTGTTGTGTACAATAGACACAATTTCACACTCGATAGTTTGTTCTTAATGTCGTAAGAGTTTATTTTTAAATAAAATGAGCCAAAAAAATAAGAAAAGCGAGGTGTGGAGTCATTTCACCAGTATGGTATGCCTGCCTGATATTGCCATATACAGAGCTGTCTCAATATCCCTTGTTACCGGTACTAAAGTCACTGATCCAAGCCTGGTGCTGTCACTAAAATCACCGATCCATTAAAGTCACTGAATCGACCATCCCTAGTTCAAATCACTTTAATTTTATTCAAAAGTTGAGAAATTAAATATATTCATTTGGTAACTGTTGTTAAACTGCAAATAGATTTTTGTTTTCAAATAGATGATCCTATTGTATAGATAATGCAATAGGATTCTAATTTTTTGATCTGAATTTAATTTTATTCAACTTTCTGATTGCTGAATTAGTTAACAAGATATTCGTTTAAACCATGAAAGCACTAATGTGCTATTCTCTAAATGTTTGTCAGTGTGTGTTATAAACCATTAGCACGTAGTGTTTTCATACATTTATAATAATAAGATCAGAATAAAATTTTGTTTATTAGAATTTACTTTCTATGTTAATTTTTATAAATCATTGAATCAGATTTGTTTTTGATATTTTTTTATCTAATAATACATTCCAGTTTTCTGTTTAACAGGAATACAAAATCAGAAGTAAATGTTACCATGATTGTACATAAACATAGTTTAAAATCTCTAATATATTTTTAACTATGTAATGCAATTTTTAAATATGTTTCTGATTTATTAAATAAGAGTGTTTTATATTCAGCATACATCTTGTGAGTGTATTATAGTTGTGAGTTATGGTTTTTGTGCAATATAAATATATAGTATTCTGTTTATACATAGTAAATAAATGTTATAAAATATTATGTATTCGTACTTAAAAATAATGTAAATATTACAAATATAAAATAATCTGATTTCTTAAATTTCTTCAAAAAGATTTCTTTATCATTGCTTGTATTTATTTGTACACATCAACTAAATAGTGTGCCAAACATAAACTTCATATTTCTGGTTTTATACTAGCTTACTTTTATAGAATCACAGTAAAAGTTATCTAGCGTAATGTTTTTTTACAATATGTTACTTTCCTTTGTAGACAAATTCATATTCTCTTATTTTCCATTAATTCTTTCAGTTCTCGGTATTGAAATTAGCTTTTAACGATAAAAAAAACTTTTAAACAAGTATCTAACCAATAATATTGATTGCAGTATTAGTATAGTAGAGTCTCGATTTTTTCCCTCTATTAAATTCAAGCCTATATCAATTTGAGCCTATTATTTATTTAAATCAAAATGATGAATTGGGCTTCCTAAAAATGTTTATAGCCATATGGTGTGCAAAGGAAAAGAGTCGGGCTTCCAAAAAATGTTTATAGCCATATGGTATGCAAAGGAAAAGAGTCGGGCCTCCAAGAAATGTTTATGTCATTATGGTATGCAAAGGAAATGAGTTGGACTTCCAAGAAATGTTTATAGCCATATGGTATGCAAAGGAAAAGAGTCGGACCTCCAAGAAATGTTTATATCATTATGGTATGCAAAGGAAATGAGTTGGACTTCCAAGAAATGTTTATATTATTATGATATGCAAAGGAAATGAGTTGGACTTCCAACAAATGTTTATATTATTATGGTATGTAAAGGAAAGAGTCAGGCTTCCAAGAAATGTTTATATTATTGTGGTATGTAAGGGAAAGAGTCAGGCTTCCAAGAAATGTTCATATTAGTACGGTATGCAAAGGAAATGAGTCGGGCTTCCAAGAAATACTATTTATTAGGAATATACTGTGGTTGAATTTAATAATAAATACATAAAAACCTGTTAACCACAAACTTTCTTTATTTTACCTAAGGGTAAGTTTGTGGTTAAGAGGTTTTTATGTATTTATTACTAAAAGAAATGTTCATATAAAATTCTATAAACTGATTTTGTGCATTCTTAACCATAGTTCTGCAATAGGGCTCATTAAAACACCTATTTTTTAATGCACAGGAACGTACTTCCGTGTAATCCGAGTTTTCAGTAATCCGATAGGGCCTCTTTCCCATCTACCTCGAATTATCGAGACTCTATTGTACAAGTATTTTCTTTGAAATCAGTTTCATTATTGAAGTCATTAATATTGAGCTGTAAATAAATTTATAATCTATATTGTTGAGACACATAGTAAAAGCAATACTAAAAATGCTCAAACCAAATGCAAAATAGCACCACTAAATCCTAACAGCACACTTGGAATTACTCGACAGTTCGACTATTTTGTTTCCCCATCATTCTTATTATTATTTGTACATATTCCCAGTGCTGTCCCTACATCACTTTTTTGCAATATGGGAAAAATAACAGCACTAGATCTGATGGGTAAGAGTTATGATATTGATGGAATTTTGCCAGTGTTTTGGGCACAATTTTGCTAAATTTGGAGATGCTAGTCTTGTTGAGTTAACCTTCCATTGCATTAACTCAACCTCGGTCAGTAATCTCTTAGCGCTTGTGAACCATAACATAGAAGTCATCATATATTGCTTCAGGTATTGTGGTCTAGACTTTGCACGAGGAAACAATATGAGGATCAAGGCTAATTTCCTATTTGCTTTTCTTTACTTTTTTGTTCAGGGTTCATTTTTTCCTTTTCTATTTTTGTTTTACAGATTTATTTAAAGTTCATTTTTGTAAAACCATGGTGATCATGGTAAAACAATTTCTCCAGTGATCACCCTATTAAGTTTTTCAGTCTGCAACTTAATCATCCCTTCTTAAATTAACATCCAGCATCAGCAACTTTGGCGCGTTTTTTAACTGTTTTTTTTCAAAACCCAAAACTTTCTTTTTTGTGTTGATTTACCTAAATTATGGTCATCTGGGATCTTTCACACACATTTTTTGCTATCAGTTATGAGAATGGACCATACAATCTATTTTCTTATCAATACAGGAGCTTGAAGGTCGTTCACCTAATGGATTCTACATAACTTTATGTAGGAGAATTTAATCATTGAAAATTTTGTTTAGGGATGGAAAATTACAAATTCAAAATCATCTGCTTCACTGCTTGATAAGAAAATTAAACTTAGACATTTTTTAAATAGTGTTATTTTTCTTAGTATAGGTTTATCTTATATAATCACTTGCTACAGAAGTTTTCCACATACAGAAGGTATCCTTTAAAATGAAATTGTTTCTTCTACCAAGATAGCAGTTTGTAGGCCACCAAATGGTACTTGGTACTCTATGTAGGAACAAAGGAGGCTTTACAGAGCAACCTAGTTCCTATGTTGAGTTCAGAGTTATTTGCCTCAATGCACAGACAGAAACATAGTTAAGTGATAGTTATAGGTCCTAATGGACAATACAAATATTCAAGTAAACAGAATTGGTTTAATTTGTAAAAAAAGGTACTAATATTAGCTAAACAGTAATTTGAAAATTGAAAAAAAAGGGCCGTTTACAATAGTGATACAAGTACACACTAGGGAAATATAAATTACCAAAGCAATGCCAAAATTACCGTAAAGGTAACAGAACCGGTTTTAAAATTTAAAAAACTATCCTTATAAATATAGTAAACAAATAATTTAAAAAACAAAATACACTAGCAAGCAAAAGACAGTGTATAGCCACAAGACACCCAAACTGGTAGCACCAACATTTATCAAATGTCAGCGGCCAAATAATAGAGTCTGAAGTTTTGTCATTTTCAAATATAAAATCGTGTTATAAAAATCTCAAGATTAACAGCAAATCTATTTAAGCAAAGTTTTTAATTAAAATACTGTATTATTACATTCTGTTGCCATAGTAACGGAATATGGATTTTTATAAAATATTTTTATAATAGTTGGAAGTTCTAAAAAAAAAAAATATTACAGTACTGGAGGATGAATTGTTGAAATAAATTTACTTTGAAATTTCAATTTGATACTATGATCAAACCAAAACATATGTCTGCTGAAGACCTGTTATTTTCAGTAAGATGTAAGTTTTTTCTGTTAAAAATATAAGTACGAAACAAATGTTAAAAGTAGGCCTAAATTACTTCATCGAGCATGTACCAGGTAGGTAATATAGTTACGGTTATAGTACAAGTTTTTACCAGTTTGTCTGTCAACAGTATATTTTTTGTCGATAAGATACAAATACATAGGTCGATCCTAGTGGACATCCAAACACTAATGGGTCATATGCTCACCTTGTGTGAATTTCTTTAGAGGCCAGATACGTCGTCCGATTCAATATTGACCACCTACGGGCTGGATTACTTACACACCTCTGGTCCTACAAGCCGGATTACCGTACATACTACTGGTCCTATTGGACATCGTACCGTACATACTCCTAGTCCTACAGGCTGGATTACTGTACATACTACTGGTCCTCCTAGATATATTACCGTACATACTTCTAGTCCTACGGGCTGGATTACATACATACTTCTAGTCTTACAAGCTGGGTTACCATACATACTACTGGACATATTACCGTACATATTTCTAGTCCTACAGGACGGATTACCGTAAATACTTCTGATCCTACGGGTTGGATTACTGTACATACTTCTAATCCTACAAGCTGGGTTACCGTACATACTATTGGTCCTACTGGACACATTACTGTACATACTTCTAGTCCTACGGGCTGGATTACCGTAAATACTTCTGATCCTACGGGTTGGATTACTGTACATACTTCTAGTCCTACAAGCTGGGTTACCATACATACTACTGGACATATTACCGTACATATTTCTAGTCCTACGGGCTGGATTACCGTAAATACTTCTGATCCTACGGGTTGGATTACTGTACATACTTCTAGTCCTACAAGCTGGGTTATCGTACATACTATTGGTCCTACTGGACACATTACTGTACATACTTCTAGTCCTACGGGCTGGATTACCGTAAATACTTCTGATCCTACGGGTTGGATTACTGTACATACTTCTAGTCCTACAAGCTGGGTTACCATACATACTACTGGACATATTACCGTACATATTTCTAGTCCTACGGGCTGGATTACCGTAAATACTTCTGATCCTACGGGTTGGATTACTGTACATACTTCTAGTCCTACAAGCTGGGTTACCATACATACTACTGGACATATTACCGTACATATTTCTAGTCCTACGGGCTGGATTACCGTAAATACTTCTGATCCTACGGGTTGGATTACTGTACATACTTCTAGTCCTACAAGCTGGGTTATCGTACATACTATTGGTCCTACTGGACACATTACTGTACATACTTCTAGTCCTACGGGCTGGATTACCGTAAATACTTCTGATCCTACGGGTTGGATTACTGTACATACTTCTAGTCCTACAAGCTGGGTTACCATACATACTACTGGACATATTACCGTACATATTTCTAGTCCTACGGGCTGGATTACCGTAAATACTTCTGATCCTACGGGTTGGATTACTGTACATACTTCTAGTCCTACAAGCTGGGTTATCGTACATACTATTGGTCCTACTGGACACATTACTGTACATACTTCTAGTCCTACAAGCTGGGTTACCATACATACTACTGGACATATTACCGTACATATTTCTAGTCCTACGGGCTGGATTACCGTAAATACTTCTGATCCTACGGGTTGGATTACTGTACATACTTCTAGTCCTACAAGCTGGGTTACCATACATACTACTGGACATATTACCGTACATATTTCTAGTCCTACGGGCTGGATTACCGTAAATACTTCTGATCCTACGGGTTGGATTACTGTACATACTTCTAGTCCTACAAGCTGGGTTATCGTACATACTATTGGTCCTACTGGACACATTACTGTACATACTTCTAGTCCTACGGGCTGGATTACCGTAAATACTTCTGATCCTACGGGTTGGATTACTGTACATACTTCTAGTCCTACAAGCTGGGTTACCATACATACTACTGGACATATTACCGTACATATTTCTAGTCCTACGGGTCGGATTACCGTAAATACTTCTGATCCTACGGGTTGGATTACTGTACATACTTCTAATCCTACAAGCTGGGTTACCATACATACTACTGGACATATTACCGTACATATTTCTAGTCCTACGGGTCGGATTACCGTAAATACTTCTGATCCTACGGGTTGGATTACTGTACATACTTCTAGTCCTACAAGCTGGTTTACCGTACATACTATTGGTCCTACTGGACACATTACTGTACATACTTCTAGTCCTACGGGCTGGATTACCGTAAATACTTCTAATCCTACGGGTTGGATTACTGTACATACTTCTAGTCCTACAAGCTGGGTTACCATACATACTACTGGACATATTACCGTACATATTTCTAGTCCTACGGGTCGGATTACCGTAAATACTTTTGATCCTACGGGTTGGATTACTGAACATACTTCTAGTCCTACAAGCTGGGTTACCGTACATACTATTGGTCCTACTTGACACATTACTGTACATACTTCTAGTCCTATGGGCTGGATTACCGTACATACCTCTAGTCCTACCGGTCGAATTACCGTAAATACTTCTGATAATACTGGACATATTACCGTACATATTTCTAGTCCTACGGGTCGAATTACCGTAAATACTTCTGATCCTAAGGGTCGGATTACCGTAAATACTTGTGATCCTATGGGTCGGATTATCGTAAATACTTGTGACCTTATGGGTCGGATTACCGTCCATACTTCTGATCCTACGGGTCGGATTACTTGGCATACTTTTGATCCTGTCCTAATTACCGTACATATTTCTGGTTCTACGATAGGCTCCCATTATACTAACGTTTTGCTAGAATAAATGCTGCTATTATACTAACGTTTGGCTGTGATAAATGCTGCCATTATACTAAATCTTTGCTGTGATAAATGCTACTATTATACTAACGTTTGGGTGTGATAAATGCTGCCAATATACTATCGCTTTGCTGTGATAAATGCTGTCATTATAATAACGTTTTGCTAGAATAAATGCTGCTATTATACTAACGTTTGGCTGTGATAAATGCTGCCATTATACTAACGTTTGGCTGTGATACATGCTGCTATTATAATAACGTTTTGTTAGGATAAATGCTGCCAATATAATAACATTTGGTTGTGATACATGTGCCATTATAAATACGTTTTGCTAGGATAAATGCTGCCAATATAATAACGTTTGGCTGTGATACATGCTGCCATTATAATAACGTTTTGTTAGGATAAATGCTGCCAATATAATAACGTTTGGTTGTGATACATGCTGCCATTATAATAACGTTTGGTTGTGATACATGCTGCCATTATAATAACGTTTGGTTGTGATACATGCTGCCATTATAATAACGTTTGGTTGTGATACATGCTGCCATTATAATAACGTTTAGCTAGGATAAATGCTGCCAATATAATAACGTTTGGTTGTGACACATGCTGCCATTATAATAACGTTTTGTTAGGATAAATGCTGCCAATATAATAACGTTTTGCTAGGATAAATGCTGCACAATATAATAACGTTTGGTTGTGATACATGTGCCATTATAAATACGTTTTGCTAGGATAAATGCTGCCAATATAATAACGTTTGGCTGTGATACATGCTGCCATTATAATAACGTTTGGTTGTGATACATGCTGCCATTATAATAACGTTTGGTTGTGATACATGCTGCCATTATAATAACGTTTGGTTGTGATACATGCTGCCATTATAATAACGTTTAGCTAGGATAAATGCTGCCAATATAATAACGTTTGGTTGTGACACATGCTGCCATTATAATAACGTTTTGTTAGGATAAATGCTGCCAATATAATAACGTTTTGCTAGGATAAATGCTGCACAATATAATAACGTTTGGTTGTGATACATGCTGCCAATATAATAACGTTTTGTTAGGATAAATGCTGCCATTATAATAACGGTTTTCTAGGATAAATGCTGCCAATATAATAACGTTTGGTTGTGATACATGCTGCCATTATAATAACGTTTTGTTAGGATAAATGCTGCCAATATAATAACGTTTGGTTGTGATAGATGCTGCCAATATAATAATGTTTTGCTAGGATACATGCTGCCAATATAATAACGTTTTGTTAGGATAAATGCTGCCATTATAATAAGGTTTTGCTAGGATAAATGCTGCCAATATAATAACGTTTGGCTGTGATACATGCTGCCATTATAATAACGTTTTGCTAGGATAAATGCTGCCAATATAATAACGTTTGGCTGTGATACATGCTGCCATTATAACAACGTTTTGTTAGGATAAATGCTGCCAATATAATAACGTTTGGTTGTGATACATGCTGCCATTATAATAACGTTTTGCTAGGATAAATGCTGCCAATATAATAACGTTTGGTTGTGATACATGCTGCCATTATAACAACGTTTTGTTAGGATAAATGCTGCCAATATAATAACGTTTGGTTGTGATACATGCTGCCATTATAATAACGTTTTGCTAGGATAAATGCTGCCATTATAATAACGTTTTGCTAGGATAAATGCTGCCATTATAATAACGTTTTGCTAGGATAAATGCTGCCATTATAATAACGTTTTGCTAGGATAAATGCTGCCAATATAATAACGTTTGGTTGTGATACATGCTGCCATTATAATAACGTTTTGCTAGGATAAATGCTGCCAATATAATAACGTTTGGCTGTGATACATGCTGCCATTATAATATCGTTTTGCTAGGATAAATGCTGCCATTATAATAACGTTTGGCTGTGATACATGCTGCCATTATAATAACGTTTTGCAAGGATAAATGCTGCCAATATAATAACGTTTGGTTGTGATACATGCTGCCATTATAATAACGTTTTGCTAGGATAAATGCTGCCAATATAATAACGTTTGGCTGTGATACATGCTGCCATTATAATAACGTTTTGCTAGGATAAATGCTGCCAATATAATAACGTTTGGCTGTGATACATGCTGCCATTATAATAACGTTTTGCTAGGATAAATGCTGCCATTATAATAACGTTTGGCTGTGATACATGCTGCCATTATAATAACGTTTTGCTAGGATAAATGCTGCCAATATAATAACGTTTGGCTGTTATACATGCTGCCATTATAATAACGTTTTGCTAGGATAAATGCTGCCAATATAATAACGTTTGGCTGTGATACATGCTGCCATTATAATAACGTTTTGCTAGGATAAATGCTGCCATTATAATAACGTTTGGCTGTGATACATGCTGCCATTATAATAACGTTTTGCTAGGATAAATGCTGCCAATATAATAACGTTTGGTTGTGATACATGCTGCCATTATAATAACGTTTTGCTAGGATAAATGCTGCCAATATAATAACGTTTGGCTGTGATACATGCTGCCATTATAATAACGTTTTGCTAGGATAAATGCTGCCATTATAATAACGTTTGGCTGTGATACATGCTGCCATTATAATAACGTTTTGCTAGGATAAATGCTGCCAATATAATAACGTTTGGTTGTGATACATGCTGCCATTATAATAACGTTTTGCTAGGATAAATGCTGCCAATATAATAACGTTTGGCTGTGATACATGCTGCCATTATAATAACGTTTTGCTAGGATAAATGCTGCCATTATAATAACGTTTGGCTGTGATACATGCTGCCATTATAATAACGTTTTGCTAGGATAAATGCTGCCAATATAATAACGTTTGGTTGTGATACATGCTGCCATTATAATAACGTTTTGCTAGGATAAATGCTGCCAATATAATAACGTTTGGCTGTGATACATGCTGCCATTATAATAACGTTTTGCTAGGATAAATGCTGCCATTATAATAACGTTTGGCTGTGATACATGCTGCCATTATAATAACGTTTTGCTAGGATAAATGCTGCCAACATAATAACGTTTGGTTGTGATACATGCTGCCATTATAATAACGTTTTGCTAGGACAAATGCTACCAATATAATAACGTTTGGCTGTGATACATGCTGCCATTATAATAACGTTTTGCTAGGATAAATGCTGCCAATATAATAACGTTTGGCTGTGATACATGCTGCCATTATAATAACGTTTTGCTAGGATAAATGCTGCCAATATAATAACGTTTGGCTGTGATACATGCTGCCATTATAATAACGTTTTGCTAGGATGAATGCTGCCAATATAATAACGTTTGGCTGTGATACATGCTGCCATTATAATAACGTTTTGCTAGGATAAATGCTGCCATTATAATAACGTTTGGCTGTGATACATGCTGCCATTATAATAACGTTTTGCTAGGATAAATGCTGCCATTATAATAACGTTTGGCTGTGATACATGCTGCCATTATAATAACGTTTTGCTAGGATAAATGCTGCCATTATAATAACGTTTGGCTGTGATACATGCTGCCATTATAATAACGTTTTGCTAGGATAAATGCTGCCAATATAATAACGTTTGGCTGTGATACATGCTGCCATTATAATAACGTTTTGCTAGGATAAATGCTGCCATTATACTAACGTTTGGCTGTGATACATGCTGCCATTATACTAACGTTTGGCTGTGATACATGCTGCCATTATAATAACGTTTTGCTAGGATAAATGCTGCCATTATACTAACGTTTGGCTGTGATACATGCTGCCATTATAATAACGTTTGGCTGTGATACATGCTGCCATTATAATAACGTTTTGCTAGGATAAATGCTGCCAATATAATAACGTTTGGCTGTGATACATGCTGCCATTATAATAACGTTTTGCTAGGATAAATGCTGCCAATATAATAACGTTTGGCTGTGATACATGCTGCCATTATAATAACGTTTTGCTAGGATAAATGCTGCCAATATAATAACGTTTGGCTGTGATACATGCTGCCATTATAATAACGTTTTGCTAGGATAAATGCTGCCAATATAATAACGTTTGGCTGTGATACATGCTGCCATTATAATAACGTTTTGCTAGGATAAATGCTGCCAATATAATAACGTTTGGCTGTGATACATGCTGCCATTATAATAACGTTTTGCTAGGATAAATGCTGCCAATATAATAACGTTTGGCTGTGATACATGCTGCCATTATAATAACGTTTTGCTAGGATAAATGCTGCCAATATAATAACGTTTGGCTGTGATACATGCTGCCATTATAATAACGTTTTGCTAGGATAAATGCTGCCAATATAATAACGTTTGGCTGTGATACATGCTGCCATTATAATAACGTTTTGCTAGGATAAATGCTGCCAATATAATAACGTTTGGCTGTGATACATGCTGCCATTATAATAACGTTTTGCTAGGATAAATGCTGCCAATATAATAACGTTTGGCTGTGATACATGCTGCCATTATAATAACGTTTTGCTAGGATAAATGCTGCCAATATAATAACGTTTGGCTGTGATACATGCTGCCATTATAATAACGTTTTGCTAGGATAAATGCTGCCAATATAATAACGTTTGGCTGTGATACATGATGCCATTATAATAACGTTTTACTAGGATAAATGCTGCCATTATACTAACGTTTGGCTGTGATACATGCTGCCATTATAATAACGTTTTGCTGTGATACATGCTGCCATTATAATAACGTTTTGCTAGGATAAATGCTGCCAATATAATAACGTTTGGCTGTGATACATGCTGCCATTATAATAACGTTTTGCTAGGATAAATGCTGCCAATATAATAACGTTTGGCTGTGATACATGCTGCCATTATAATAACGTTTTGCTAGGATAAATGCTGCCATTATACTAATGTTTGGCTGTGATACATGCTGCCATTATAATAACGTTTTGCTAGGATAAATGCTGCCAATATAATAACGTTTGGCTGTGATACATGCTGCCATTATAATAACGTTTTGCTAGGATAAATGCTGCCAATATAATAACGTTTGGCTGTGATACATGCTGCCATTATAATAACGTTTTGCTAGGATAAATGCTGCCATTATACTAACGTTTGGCTGTGATACATGCTGCCATTATAATAACGTTTTGCTAGGATAAATGCTGCCAATATAATAACGTTTGTCTGTGATACATGCTGCCATTATAATAAAGTTTTGCTAGGATAAATGCTGTCATTATACTAACGTTTGGCTGTGATACATGCTGCCATTATAATAACGTTTTGCTAGGATAAATGCTGCCAATATAATAACGTTTGGCTGTGATACATGCTGCCATTATAATAACGTTTTGCTAGGATAAATGCTGCCATTATACTAACGTTTGGCTGTGATACATGCTGCCATTATAATAACGTTTTGCTAGGATAAATGCTGCCATTATACTAACGTTTGGCTGTGATACATGCTGCTATTATAATAACGTTTTGCTAGGATAAATGCTGCCATTATACTAACGTTTGGCTGTGATACATGCTGCCATTATAATAACGTTTTGCTAGGATAAATGCTGCCAATATAATAACGTTTGGCTGTGATACATGCTGCCATTATAATAACGTTTTGCTAGGATAAATGCTGCCAATATAATAACGTTTGGCTGTGATACATGCTGCCATTATAATAACGTTTTGCTAGGATAAATGCTGCCATTATACTAACGTTTGGCTGTGATACATGCTGCCATTATAATAACGTTTTGCTAGGATAAATGCTGCCATTATACTAACGTTTGGCTGTGATACATGCTGCCATTATATATAATAACGTTTTGCTAGGATAAATGCCGCCATTATACTAACGTTTGGCTGTGATACATGCTGCCATTATAATAACGTTTTGCTAGGATAAATGCTGCCAATATAATAACGTTTTGCTAGGATAAATGCCGCCATTATACTAACGTTTGGCTGTGATACATGCTGCCATTATAATAACGTTTTGCTAGGATAAATGCTGCCAATATAATAACGTTTGGCTGTGATAAATGCTGCCATTATACTAACGCTTTGCTAGGATAAATGCTGCCATTATACTAACGTTTGGCTATGATAAATACTGCCATTATAATAATGTTTTGCTAGGATAAATGCTGCCAATATAATAACGTTTGGCTGTGATACATGCTGCCATTATAATAACGTTTTGCTAGGATAAATGCTGCCAATATAATAACGTTTGGCTGTGATACATGCTGCCATTATAATAACGTTTTGCTAGGATAAATGCTGCCAATATAATAACGTTTGGCTGTGATACATGCTGCCATTATAATAACGTTTTGCTAGGATAAATGCTGCCAATATAATAACGTTTGGCTGTGATACATGCTGCCATTATAATAACGTTTTGCTAGGATAAATGCTGCCAATATAATAACGTTTGGCTGTGATACATGCTGCCATTATAATAACGTTTTGCTAGGATAAATGCTGCCAATATAATAACGTTTGGCTGTGATACATGCTGCCATTATAATAACGTTTTGCTAGGATAAATGCTGCCAATATAATAACGTTTGGCTGTGATACATGCTGCCATTATAATAACGTTTTGCTAGGATAAATGCTGCCATTATACTAACGTTTGGCTATGATAAATGCTGCCATTATACTAACGCTTTGCTAGGATAAATGCTGACATTATACTAACGCTTTGCTAGGATAAATGCTGCCATTATACTAATGCTTTGATAGGATAAATGCTGCCATTATACTAACGTTTGGCTATGATAAATGCTGCCATTATAATAATGTTTGGGAATGCTGCCATTATACTAACGCTTTGCTAGGATAAATGCTGCCATTATAATAACGTTTTGCTAGGATAAATGCTGCCAATATAATAACGTTTGGCTGTGATACATGCTGCCATTATAATAACGTTTTGCTAGGATAAATGCTGCCAATATAATAACGTTTGGCTGTGATACATGCTGCCATTATAATAACGTTTTGCTAGGATAAATGCTGCCAATATAATAACGTTTGGCTGTGATACATGCTGCCATTATAATAACGTTTTGCTAGGATAAATGCTGCCAATATAATAACGTTTGGCTGTGATACATGCTGCCATTATAATAACGTTTTGCTAGGATAAATGCTGCCAATATAATAACGTTTGGCTGTGATACATGCTGCCATTATAATAACGTTTTGCTAGGATAAATGCTGCCAATATAATAACGTTTGGCTGTGATACATGCTGCCATTATAATAACGTTTTGCTAGGATAAATGCTGCCAATATAATAACGTTTGGCTGTGATACATGATGCCATTATAATAACGTTTTACTAGGATAAATGCTGCCATTATACTAACGTTTGGCTGTGATACATGCTGCCATTATAATAACGTTTTGCTAGGATAAATGCTGCCATTATACTAACGTTTGGCTGTGATACATGCTGCCATTATAATAACGTTTGGCTGTGATACATGCTGCCATTATAATAACGTTTTGCTAGGATAAATGCTGCCAATATAATAACGTTTGGCTGTGATACATGCTGCCATTATAATAACGTTTTGCTAGGATAAATGCTGCCAATATACTAACGTTTGGCTGTGATACATGCTGCCATTATAATAACGTTTTGCTAGGATAAATGCTGCCAATATAATAACGTTTGGCTGTGATACATGCTGCCATTATAATAACGTTTTGCTAGGATAAATGCTGCCATTATACTAATGTTTGGCTGTGATACATGCTGCCATTATAATAACGTTTTGCTAGGATAAATGCTGCCAATATAATAACGTTTGGCTGTGATACATGCTGCCATTATAATAACGTTTTGCTAGGATAAATGCTGCCAATATAATAACGTTTGGCTGTGATACATGCTGCCATTATAATAACGTTTTGCTAGGATAAATGCTGCCATTATACTAACGTTTGGCTGTGATACATGCTGCCATTATAATAACGTTTTGCTAGGATAAATGCTGCCAATATAATAACGTTTGTCTGTGATACATGCTGCCATTATAATAAAGTTTTGCTAGGATAAATGCTGTCATTATACTAACGTTTGGCTGTGATACATGCTGCCATTATAATAACGTTTTGCTAGGATAAATGCTGCCAATATAATAACGTTTGGCTGTGATACATGCTGCCATTATAATAACGTTTTGCTAGGATAAATGCTGCCATTATACTAACGTTTGGCTGTGATACATGCTGCCATTATAATAACGTTTTGCTAGGATAAATGCTGCCATTATACTAACGTTTGGCTGTGATACATGCTGCTATTATAATAACGTTTTGCTAGGATAAATGCTGCCATTATACTAACGTTTGGCTGTGATACATGCTGCCATTATAATAACGTTTTGCTAGGATAAATGCTGCCAATATAATAACGTTTGGCTGTGATACATGCTGCCATTATAATAACGTTTTGCTAGGATAAATGCTGCCAATATAATAACGTTTGGCTGTGATACATGCTGCCATTATAATAACGTTTTGCTAGGATAAATGCTGCCATTATACTAACGTTTGGCTGTGATACATGCTGCCATTATAATAACGTTTTGCTAGGATAAATGCTGCCATTATACTAACGTTTGGCTGTGATACATGCTGCCATTATATATAATAACGTTTTGCTAGGATAAATGCCGCCATTATACTAACGTTTGGCTGTGATACATGCTGCCATTATAATAACGTTTTGCTAGGATAAATGCTGCCAATATAATAACGTTTTGCTAGGATAAATGCCGCCATTATACTAACGTTTGGCTGTGATACATGCTGCCATTATAATAACGTTTTGCTAGGATAAATGCTGCCAATATAATAACGTTTGGCTGTGATAAATGCTGCCATTATACTAACGCTTTGCTAGGATAAATGCTGCCATTATACTAACGTTTGGCTATGATAAATACTGCCATTATAATAATGTTTGGGAATGCTGCAATTATACTAACGCTTTTCTAGGATAAATGCTGACATTATACTAACGCTTTGCTAGGATAAATGCTGCCATTATACTAACGTTTGGCTATGATAAATGCTGCCATTATACTAACGCTTTGCTAGGATAAATGCTGACATTATACTAACGCTTTGCTAGGATAAATGCTGCCATTATACTAATGCTTTGATAGGATAAATGCTGCCATTATACTAACGTTTGGCTATGATAAATGCTGCCATTATAATAATGTTTGGGAATGCTGCCATTATACTAACGCTTTGCTAGGATAAATGCTGACATTATACTAACGCTTTGCTAGGATAAATGCTGCCATTATACTAACGCTTTACAAGGATAAATGCTGCCATTATACTAACGTTTGGCTGTGATAAATGCTGCCATTATAATAATGTTTGGGAATGCTGCCATTATACTAACGCTTTGCTAGGATAATGACATTATACTAATGGTTTGCTAGGATAAAATCTGCCTATATACTAACGTTTCGCTGTGATAAATGCTGCCATTATACTAACGCTTTACAAGGATAAATGCTGCCATTATACTAACGTTTGGCTGTGATAAATGCTGCCATTATACTAACGCTTTGCTAGCATAAATGCTGCCATTATACTAACGCTTTGCTAGGATAAATGCTGCCATTATACTAACGCTTTGCTTGGATAAATGCTGCCATTATACTAACGTTTGGCTGTGATACATGCTGCCATTATAATAATGTTTGGGAATGCTGCCATTATACTAACGTTTGACTGTGATAAATGCTGCCATTATACTAACGTTTGACTGTGATACATGCTGCCATTGTACTAACGTTTGGCTGTGATAAATGCCGCCATTATACTAACGTTTATCTGTGATACATGCTGCCATTATACTAACGTTTGGCTGTGATAAATGGTGCCATTATACTAACGCTTTGCTGTGATAAATGGTGCCATTATACTAACGTTTGGCTGTGATAAATGCTGCCATTATACTAACGTTTATCTGTGATACATGCTGCCATTATACTAACGTTTGGCTGTGATAAATGCTGCCATTATACTAACGTTTGACTGTGATACATGCTGCCATTATACTAACGTTTGGCTGTGATAAATGCTGCCATTATACTAACGTTTATCTGTGATACATGCTGCCATTATACTAACGTTTATCTGTGATACATGCTGCCATTATACTAACGTTTATCTGTAATACATGCTGCCATTATACTAACGTTTGGCTGTGATAAATGGTGCCATTATACTAACGTTTGGCTGTGATAAATGCTGCCATTATACTAACGTTTATCTGTGATACATGCTGCCATTATACTAACGTTTGGCTGTGATAAATGATGCCAATATTCTAACGTTTATCTGTAATACATGCTGCCATTATACTAACGTTTGGCTGTGATAAATGGTGCCATTATACTAACGTTTATCTGTGATACATGCTGCCATTATACTAACGTTTATCTGTAATACATGCTGCCATTATACTAACGTTTGGCTGTGATAAATGGTGCCATTATACTAACGTTTGGCTGTGATAAATGCTGCCATTATACTAACGTTTATCTGTGATACATGCTGCCATTATACTAACGTTTGACTGATAAATGCTGCCATTATACTAACGTTTGGCTGTGATAAATGCTGCCATTATACTAACGTTTGACTGTGATACATGCTGCCATTTTACTAACGTTTGGCTGTGATAAATGGTGCCATTATACTAACGTTTTGCTGTAATGCATTACGGCCATGATGGATACTATTTTAATTTTCTATATTTGCTAAAAGCTGTGATTGTTGATGACAACAAGTTATCAATGCAATCTCCATTATTTTATATAAAGGGGAAAATATATACACTACAGTAATATTAAATGAAATAAGATCTGAATAAATTTTTGATTAATAAAAATATCTTAAGAATTGCAGAAAATATTTTCTAGTAAGTAATGAAATCAGTAAGCAAGGAAAACTAATTTATGAATTTTAAATTGTGATAACTGTTGAGTAAATTTTAGATAATTGAAGCAGCCAGATCCAGGTTTCTAAAAGATAATTCGGAATCGCAACAAATACGTTTTACATTTACTTAAAGTAGTGAAAAGACGATATAGGGAAGAGCAAAAGGTAGAACATGGTCGTCTCTAATGTGTGAAGTATGATGGCGCTCGTTATATCTAATGTGTTTTGGTTTCCCGGAGACACATAGAGACATCGGTCCTACCCAAACAGTACTCCTAAAGATATGCATTTTGTGTTACTCTCAGCGGGAACTGAATGCACGAGAGGAACCTTTCTACCAACGTTGTATGTTTATAGTAAAGCAATAAATGTGATTCTGTTTGTACGAAAGTGCTGCACTGATCGTTTTAATCACTTTTTGCTTGCTATATTTGTAATGAACTAATTGTTTACTATACTTTCTCTTGAAAAATGTAGATATTTGTTCAATTATTTGGTTTTAAATATTATTCTCTTTAAATGTAGTTACATCAGGCAGCGTAAGGAGTTCTAATTTTCGTTTCTAGGCTACGCTAGCGTACAGTTTTCAAGATGTATTGATTTATAACGTGGTACCAGTTAAATGTCAGCCCAGACACTACGTAGAATAACAAGCCAAATACTGCAGCTAATCATTCGGAGAAATAGGATCCCTTGGGCATTGTAACACGATATTAACAGATGGGTTCATCATACAACTCTTGCCCGCCTGAGGAGGGAAATTAGGCGGGAACTGATTCAGTACAAAGTCGATGTTTTCCAATTAGAATTGGCGACCTTAATCACAACAGACACATCCATCTGGCCGATGGTTAAACATTTCGGGCAAGTACCCTTGAGCTATTCTTCACTTATTGGCCCGAACGGGCATGTGTGTTTTACGAGGTTAGCTTTTTTGTTGACACGCTTGAGAGCAGGTCCTCCCAAATGTCCAACCAGCTGATTCAGCTATTATCACCAAACTAGTCTTAGAAGCAGCACAGTTTGCCTTCTACCCCACTTAGCAAACTGATGGTTTTATCATACATGATTTTATTTTTGGTTAAATTTTAAATATTAAAAATCATTTGTATTTTAATATTGAATAAATATAAACCTACAAATTAAGCCCTTCGATTTGCCGAAGGCCATTGTCTCTTTACACGACTCTGATAACCGGATTTGCAAAACTCTGGCTTTGCTCGCGTCTACTATAACACAACTTTCAGTTGATTTATTTTAAAATTGAAATTATGTTTAAAGAATTTGTATTTTCTGCAAAGTATGCTACTTTGAGACAGGTTTGGGAGTCTTAATCCTTCTGGTCCTACGGGCCGTATTTCTGTATCTACTGATGGTTCTACTGTCAGGATTACCATATCTACTGCCGGTTCTACTGGTCGGATTACCGTATCTACAGCTGGTTCTACTGTCAGGATTACCGTATCTACAGCTTGTTCTACTGTCAGGATTACCATATCTACTGCTGGTTCTACTGGTCGGATTACCGTATCTACAGCTGGTTTTACTGGCAGGGTTACCGTATCTACTGCTGGTTCTACTGTCGGATTACCGTATCTACTGCTGGTTCTACTGGTAGGATTACCGTATCTACAGCTGGTTCTACTGGTCGGATTACCATATCTACAGCTGGTTTTACTGGCAGGATTACCGTATCTACTGCTGGCTCTACTAGCTGGATTACCGTATCTACTGCTAGCTCTACCTGCCGGATTACCGTATCTACTGCTGGCTCTACTTGCCAGATTATGGTCTCTACTGCTGGCTCTACTAGCCGGATTACCGTATCTACTGCTGGCTCTACTGGCCGGATCACCGTATCTACTGCTGGCTCTACTGGCCGGATCACCGTATCTACTGCTGGCCCTACTGGCCGGATTACCGTATCTACTGCTGGCTCTACTGGCCGGATTACCGTTTCTACTGGTCGTTCTACTGACCAGATTACCGTTTCTACTGGTCGTTCTACTGGCCAGATTACGGTATCTACTACTGGCTCTACTGGCCGGATCACCGTATCTACTGCTGGCTCTACTGGCCGGATCACCGTATCTACTGCTGGCCCTACTGGCCGGATTACCGTATCTACTGCTGGCTCTACTGGCCGGATTACCGTTTCTACTGGTCGTTCTACTCGCCAGATTACCGTTTCTACTGGTCGTTCTACTGGCCAGATTACGGTATCTACTACTGGCTCTACTGGCCGGATCACCGTATCTACTGCTGGCTCTACTGGCCGGATCACCGTATCTACTGCTGGCTCTACTGGCCGGATCACCGTATCTACTGCTGGCTCTACCTGCCGGATTACTGTATCTACTGCTGGCTCTACTTGCCAGATTACGGTATCTACTGCTGGCTCTACTGGCTGGATCACCGTATCTACTGCTGGCTCTACTGGCCGGATTACCGTATCTACTGCTGGCTCTACTGGCTGGATCACCGTATCTACTGCTGGCTCTACTGGCCGGATTACCGTTTCTACTGGCCAGATTACGTATCTACTGCTGGCTCTACTGGTCGGATTACCGTTTCTACTGGTCGTTCTACTGGCCGGATCACCGTATCTACTGCTGGCTCTACTGGCCGGATTACCGTTTCTACTGGTCGTTCTACTGGCCAGATTACGTATCTACTGCTGGCTCTACTTGCCAGATTACGGTATCTACTGCTGGCTCTACTGGCCGGATTACCGTATCTACTGCTGGCTCTACTGGCCGGATTACCGTTTCTACTGGTCGTTCTACTGGCCAGATTACGTATCTACTGCTGGCTCTACTGGCCGGATTACCGTACATACTTCTGATCTTAAGGGTCGGATTACATTGGATACTTCTGATTCTAGGGGCCATGGAACCCATCCTTTAGCCTCCCTCTCATATGTGCGAGATGTTGGTATCCCTACCGAGAGTGGATTCATTACCCATGTACGAAGATAAAGAGCTCTTTTCATTGACATTCGGGAGACAGTGAATTGGAACAGTGCGGTTAGTGTCGCGCTAAGAGCGGGAGTAAAACCTGGTAAGAAAGAAACCATGGCAGGGACTATCCCGCGACAGATCACGCAGAAACCCTGGGGGCTTGGATCACCTTATGCTAAGAAATAAGAAGGGGTATTAACTTACAAATACCGTGTTAGTGATGATAACTCTAGCTTGTTTCCATCTACGTCCCCTGAAACATAAGCGTGAGGTAGATTAATGATATTATGTTTATGTATTCCCAACGTCAGGCTTGGTGGTGGTAGGTAGTCAGTAGGGACGGCGGGCTGTTGTGTCGTGGGTGGGGTCGGTGGATAGAGCTTGTTGCTAACTGTTGGAGGTGTTGTTTGATGAGAGGTACTTTCAAGTCAGTATGAACTCTTGTGCAGCTATGTGTCTTCGTGATTATTCGCAAAACCGTGTTTTATAAGAACTGGAGTCTGCGTGTGCATGAGTTGCCTGCATGGCCCCAGACGGGTGAGTATGCTGCGCAACATAGATACGTATATAGTAGTGGCCGCCAGTAGTGATAGTGGGCTTTTCTGTTAAGCGTAGGATATAGTTGTGTTAATCTAATTGTTGCTTTCTTTAACCTGTTGGTAATGTGGGGGTCCCAAGTCAGACCCCTAACGTGTATTACTGCCAGATATTTGACCTGGTTCCCCCAGTAAATGTACTCGCCTAATAGTTTTAAAGGTGTGTTGAGTTTGTGTGTCCTACGTTTGGAGAGAAGCAGAGCCTGGCACTTGGCCACGTTCGTCTTAACTCTCCAGTAGCTCCGCCATGGTTCTAGTATTGTTAGGTGGTCCTGTAAACTGGAGTGTATGAAATGTGGGTGCAATGACTGAGCGGATAACACGGTGTGTAGAGGATTGACAGACAGCTTTCTTCGTGAGGTGTTTCAGCGTTGTGTTGGGACCAGATCAATCTCCATTGTTTTTATAAAAGGGGGAAATTTATGCACTACAGTAACATTAAAAGAAATAACATATCTGTAAATTAGAGATAAACAAATACCTTAGGAATTTTACAAAATATTTTCTAGTAGGTAATTTACACTGAAAACTAATTTCGAATGCGTTGAAACAAAGTAGTAAGTTTGACATAATTTGATGTGATTCTTAAGAAATTAGTATCTTATGTAATAATCGGAACTTGGATCGACTCACGAAATACCGACCGTTTATGAATTTTACAATGCGAAAACTATTGAGTAAATTTTAGAAATAGAAGCAGCCAGATCCAGTTTTCTAATAGATAGTCGGTATCGCAACAAATACGTTTTACATTTACTGAAAGTAGTGAAGAGACAATATAGGGAAGAGCAAAAGGTAGAACATGGTCGTCTCTAATGTGTGAATAACGCGTTCATTATAACTAGTGTGTTTTGGTTGCCCGGAGACACATAGAGACATCGGTCCTACCCAAGCAGTACTCCTAAAGATATGCATTATGTGTTACTCTCAGTGGGAACAGAATGCGCGAGAGGAACTTTTCTACCAACGTTGTATATTTATAGTAAAGCAATAAATGTGATTCTGTTTGTACGAAAGTGCTGCACTGATCGTTTTAATCACTTTTTGCTTGCTATATTTGTAATGAACTAATTGTTTATTATACTTTCTTTTGAAAAATGTAGATATTTGATCAATTATTTGGTTTTAAATATTATTCTCTTTAAATGTAGTTACATCAGGCAGAGTATGGAGTTCTAATTTTCTATACTAGGTAGCGCTATCGTACAGGCTATATATTTTTCTACGTTAAATTGCGGTAAATCTTTGTTATTTGTATTTCTAGTAATTTTATATGCAATTCTTTACACTTGATATTAATTTCAATTTCTTATAAAATTCTTAATTGTTTGTGAGTCTGATCTTAGCATCAAGTTTAACAGTTGATTGAGTAATACATGAATTTATGTAAAACTTTAATTTTCTAATTTTTTATCTTAAGATAATAGAACTTGTTGCTTAATATTTCATCTTATTTTTAATTCATTATCAATGATTTTATTACAGTTCAAAAATTAGCCATTTGTTTATATATTCTTTATATTATTAATTTTCAATAAGGGAATAAATTTTTTTCTATTTTGAAATTTTATGACATGAATTTAGAAAAATTTTCACTATATATAATAAATGGTTATTGATATCAAAATTAAGACTTGCTCTAAAAACTCACTGGGATGGCTGTGATCGTCCTGGTTTTGCTGGAGTCTTCTTTCTGCATACATCGTCACCGATCGATTTTAGAGCCGTATTATTACATCTTACGCTGTTAAAAAATTGTAGTTCGTTTCCCTGGTGTTCGACAGCACGTTCATCTTCACGTTCATCTGGGCTTTGTCCCGTCCTCAGCCACGGAACACCATCCTCGATTCTGTTTCTTGATCTCTAACAGAACACGTCCGTCGTTCAATAAAGCCGATTGCCGAGTCCCCAATATTCACCCCCTTCCCCGCTACCTGGTTTATCGGTTGTACAATATCTGTTTGGACTTTTATGATAGTGTCTTAATTTATCTTTCTGAATTAGATTTTTGTACGTTTTTTCGCTGAGGCATTATATATGTCACTTCAGGTGTAATACATTGATATGTTTGACATCTTATTCTTTTTTCCCATTCAAGAAGTTGTTACAAACTTGAATCACAGTTCTAACCCTTTTCGTTCGTAAGTTGTACCTTTAAGTCACTTGAAAAATTTATATATCCGCACTGAACACTTTTTAAAGTCTTTAAGAATTTATTTAACCATTTATTAATTACATTGTTTAAGACTTTTGTTAATAAATTTGTTACTTTACAATAATTTGTTTATTTATTAATTTCTTTCTTCTTACCATAAAACAATTCTCTTCTCCTTTATGTTTTATAATTTTATTTTCAACTTGTATTTTCATATTTTATTTTTATGTTTTGGTTTGTTACAAATAACAAAAATTTATTTTATATTAAATCTTACAAGCTAGAAGAAATAATTAATTTCCTGCATTTACTCCGTTTTGTGAACTAAGTCGACCTGTTCGGACCGGCCTTGTTTACTTAAACAGATAACAAACTTTGCTAGTCCGCAACGTTTCATAGCAGCTATGTCATTTCTTAAATTTTTCATAATTTAATATTTTTAAAAGATTTTGCCCCAAATAAAATCTTTCCTTTTGAGACTTTTTGGCCGTCTCAAAATTTCCCCGCTTTAAAAAAAAGTATAATTATTTTTTTCTTTCTTGTATTCTTGTATTCTTACAAAAATAATTATTACATTTTATTTAAACTATTACATTTATCATTTTCTATACACATTTTATTTTAATCTACTCGTATTTACACCTGTCCTTAGCACCTTTTCTTTTGTGTCCTTGGCAGTTCTGGAGTAGTCTACACTGCTTCTGTAACTCAATTTTAACATTTTAGTAAATATACATTTCACAACTTAATAATTTTCACTTATTTCTTTCTTGGTTTCCTTTTATCACTAGCACTAGTGACAAGTCTTCATTTTAATTTCTTTTCTTTTTATTAATTTTCATTACTTGGTGAAATATATAAACAATGACTTCAAAAATTTTATTTTATTAATTTTGCTTTTGTATAAATTAGTTTTCTAGTGGTTTCTTTCTTACATTTCAACAATACATTTTCCTTTATACAACAATTTTCATTTATTAATATTTTCAATAACTTTAATGTACTAATAGGTATTTTAAACTAAACATTTATTTCCTTTACATAACATGAATTCAATTATTTGCGTCCCAGATTAGAGTTTATATTTCGAACAAAATCCTTTTTTTATAAATCCAATAATCCATCAAATTTTATAAACCTATGTTTTGCAGTTATTTTGAGCGCAGGTCAATGTACATTCGATAATACTTCATGACATCAGTCGTTGGGAATCTTGTGTACTTTACTTTCCGTTTCACCGTAATTATTTGTTTAGGATAACGTCCACCGTAGCAATTCTATCAGAGTTTATTTCAAACATTTAGTTTGTTAAGCAAGTTTAATTCTTTTATATTGAATTTGGCATTGTTGTCCTCCGTCTTTGTTATTTCCTTATCTAGTTTGAAGATTGTATTATGATTTTATTTCTGAAGTTAATCTTTCTACTGACAATTTACAATCGTGGACTGCCCCGGCTAACATATTTTTTCTTGTTTGGAATGGCTTGTTCCTTTGCCATTATACCTGGCTAGATAAGCATTTTTATTTTAATGTTAAACATACAATGTTGACTCCGTTTAATGGATTTCATGAAACCTTTTATTTATTTTGTTTATCAAATATTCGTTGTCCTTCAAATAAATTACAAACATGCTTTTCTTGTTTGATTCTGTTTTCTAAAAGTTTTGTTTTGCCATCCTGCTAGATAAGCTTTACTTGTAGGGCTTTGCCTTTATAATTTATGAATTTACAACAAGCAATGTTTGATTTATTCGATAAACTCTTGCAATCTTTTTATATACTGATTTCTTAAAATAATCTGTAAACCTTTACATTTATTATTCTTTACTTTTTAGACAATTTTAAATAATATTTTCAATACATTTACGTCAAATATTTTTTTAATTTCTCGTACATCGTATATGACCCTAACTCTTTCTGTAAATATATTAGCCACCTCATATGTCCTATGACCCAATTTCCTGGTGATTTTATATGGCCCTTGATATAAAAGAAGCAGCTTCTGTGTTCCCCTTAATATATTGGAGCGATTATGTCTGGTAATAAGCACTATACCTCCAGGTTCAAAGATTTCTTCTCGTATATGAATATTTTTCTTTTGCGCCCTTTTCTCTCCCGTTCTTCTTATCCTATCGAATACAATCTGCAATCTCTCTCTGTGTGTTGTTCTGTCGAGGTTTTTACAACCCTCAGGAATAAATTCCTCCCATATATATTTGGGTTCCTCTCCATGATGTATCTGGATAGGAGCATAACCCGTCACTTCATGTGGAGTGTTGTTAAATACTTGGCAGGTATCTCATCAATGAGGATTGCACCTCATGACAATATGTCCCCAGAATCCTTCCTAGATCTCTGTTTACTCCCTCAGCATGGTTTACTTGAGGATGTCTGACAGGGATTAATATATGTCGGATTTGGTTCCAATCCATCCATATTCTCCACTCTCGGGAAGTAAAGGCTGATCCGTAATCTGAAAGTATTCTGACAGGTTTTCCTATTGTCTGAAACTAGCTTTTAAACTTTTCTATACAGCTTTTTGTGTTCGGGCTTTTAACTCCATATAGCTTTAATAGCTTCGATAAATTATCTATTATTACCAAGACACGCCTAGCTCCACCTGAAATTTTAGGAAAAGGGCCTAAAAAGTCTATTGCAACCATTTCCCCCGGATATTGCGTTAATATTGGCTTTGTTCTTGCTTGGCTATATCTGTTTGTTACTTTTGCTAGTTGACATATACATTTCCGAATTACTTCTATTATTTGTTTATAAGCATTTTTTTTGTAAACTCCTTTATTTATCATTTTGAAAATTGTATTTCTACCTATATGCGCATAACTTTTATGTATTTGTTCAATCATCTATTATTGTATAATTGTTTATAATACTTACCAGCTCTGGTTGCTGTTCTTGTTTTGCTCTTACATTATTAAACATATTGCGTAACGATATGGGGCACTCTATTTTAAGTTGACCTATTTTAACTATCCTTTGGTCATTTTGTCCTTTCATTTTTCTAAAAGTTTCCCCGTTTTTTTATTTTAAGGGTGTGTTTATATTTTGTAGCCTTTCCTGGCTTTTCGCTTAAAATATCTTTAAAATCATTTAATAAATTTTGTAACTTTATTTTTTCTTCAATTTTTAATATAGACTGATCATTTATTTCTTTTCCCACAATTTATTTTTAGCCATTGTTTATCATTTACGTCCCTGGATATTTTTTTCCATTTTTTTACGTCGTTTTAGGTTTCTCCAGTGTGCGTATTTCTTTCCGTTTATTTTTGCTCGGTTTTTGATTAGTTTCAGACGGGAAGCACGTGTGAGTTATGGCACTACACGGATACGAGCAATTTCACTTCCCACAATTACAGTACCCATCTCATGGCCGCGGACTTATGAATGCCCCGGGGCAGATGTCAAGGCATAATGTTGCTTATTTCGCACCTCCGGGGAAGCACGTGTGGTTTATGGCACTACACGGACACGAGCAATTTCACTTCCCACAATTACATTACCCACATCAGGACCGCGGACTTATGAATTTGCCCCAGGGCAGATGCCTAGGCATATAAAACTGTTGGGATTGTGCATCATGTAGCAGGCTCTTTATTTAGCGGGAAGAACGTTTTGGGAATTTATTCACGTAGGCCTACATACATCAGGTCCATCACAATACCTTATTCATGTGTACAATGTCAATCATAATCAAGTAAATTGTACAACTTTAGTATTTTCTAAATCAACGACGAACTCAAATTACCATCGGTTGAATTAAAACAATTTGTGAAAGCATTTTCCATTGTTGGGGAAATTAAAATATTATATGTTGGAAAGTAAAAGGTAGAACATAGTCGTCTCTAATGTGTGAGGTAATTTTGCCATCTTACTTAAGCCTAATGTGTTTTGGTTTCCCGGAGACACACAGAGACATCGGTCCTACCCATGAAGTACTGCAACGGATGAGCATTTTGTGTTACTCGTTGTGGGAACAGAATGCGCGAGAGGAACTTTTCTACCAACGTTGTATGTTTATAGTAAAGCAATCAATGTGATTCTGTTTATACAAAAGTGCTGCACTTATCGTTTTAATCACTTTTCCTCACTATAGTTGTAACAATATGAACGTTTTTTCACTTTTTTCTTACAAAATGTAGAAATTTGGTCAATAATTTGGTACTAAACATTATTCTCCCGTAAGATAGTTACATCAGGCAGCGTAAGGAGTTCCACTTTCCTCTAATAGGTAGCGCTACCGTACTGCTTTTTATTGATTTAATTTTCGGCCGCGGCGGTACGGCTACAATAAATAAAATACCTCACGGAGCTGAAAAACCTCACAGAGAAGGCGACCACTTATCTCTCAAATATCTACAATACTATACTCGAGACACAACACTTCCCGGACGCTTGGAAGGAGGCCAAGATATTGGTCTTCCAGAAACCGGGAAAGGACCACAGCAAACCCGACTCATACAGACCGTCAAGATTGTTCAATACGATGGTCAAGGTATTTGAAAAAATCCTGCTCAAACGTATCAACAAGCATATCCCCACACACAATATACTGAGGTCAGAGTAATTTGGCTTTAGGACAAAACACTCGGCCACGCATCAGTTGATGAGAGTGGTGGAGCATGCAACCAAGGGTTTCAACTGATCGACTGAATTACTGCTCGACTGGAGTAGTCTTTCTGGATATTGAAAAGGACTTTCACTGGGCCTGGGGCAATGGGCTCTTACTGAAACTACGACACTAAGGCTTTCTAGACGGGCTTATACACCTAGTTAGCTCTAATACCTCTCCTTATCCCTTAGCATAAGGTGATCCAAGCCCCCAAGGGTTCCTGCATGATCTGTCGGGGGATTTTTCCCGTGTCAGATGCCTGTTTGGGGGGGGGGGGTAAGTGATCGCTTTCTCCATGAGGTGTTTCAGCGTTGTGTTGGTTATGGTGTCCAGGAGCTTTCATGGAGTAGGTTTCTGAGGTCGCCCACTTTATCTTTATGTTTGTTGGGATGTAAAATGATGAGGGGCCAAAGTCACACCTAAGCCATGCGGCAGCTGCACCAGGATGTAATGACGGCATATATGTATTAAGAAATACTCGCTTATATAAAATCAGTTGAACTGACACGTTCCATTGCTATGATGAAGGCTATTATAATGGCCTTTATTTGCTAACACTGACAACAAGATATCAATGCAATCTCCATTAATTTTATAAAAGGGGAAAATATATACACTACAGTAACATTTAAAGAAATAACATCTCAATAAATTATTGATAAATAAAAATACCTTAAGAATTGCACAAAATATGTTCTAGTAAGTAATTTACATTGAAATCTAATTTCCAATGCGTTGAAACAAAGTAGTAAGTTAGACATAATTTGATGTGCTTCATAAGAGATTAGTAACTTATGTAATAATTAAAACTAGCACCGACTCACAAAATTCCCACAATTTATGGATTTTACAATGCGAAAACTATTGAGTAAATTATAAATAATTTAAGCAGCCGGATCCAGGTTTCTAAAAGGTATGTCGGGATAGTAACAAATACGTTTTACATTTACTTGAAGGTGAAGAGACGATATAGGGAAGAGCAAAAGGTAGAACATGGTCGTCTCTAATGTGTGAATAACATTGCGTTCATTATATCTATTGTGTTTTGGTTGCCCGGAGACACACAGAGACATCGGTCCTACCCACGAAGTACTGCCACGGATAACCATTTAGTGTTACTCTCAGCGGGAAGAGAATGCGCGAGAGGATCTTTTCTACCATCGTTGTATGTTTATAGTAAACCAATAAATGTGATTCTGTTTGTACAAAAGTACTGTAAATATTGTTTTAATCAATTTTTTCTCATTATATTTAAAACAACATAAAACTTTTACACCCATTTCTACAAAAATGTAGAAATTGGATCAATAAAATGCTGTTTATCATTATTCTCTTGCAATATAGTTACATCAGGCAGCGTAAGGAGTTCCATATTTCGCTGTTAGGTGACGCTGGCGCCCAGCTTTAAAATATCAGACATGTGTAAAAGAAACTTATTGTTTATTATTCTCTTGATTTGATTGTATTGATTATCCACGTTGTGCATTATGAATTAACTAAAAACACACATAATTTTAATAAAAATCAACAACCTCATAATAATTATAATTAATTTATTAAAACCCTTAGGGTACTGTGACACAATTATTGTGTGTCTCGTTAATTTGTATTGCATATTGATTGTTCATGTTTACAGTAATTTACAAAAAAAAGTAAAAAAAAACCTCGCAGTATTTTTTGGGTAGAATAGTAAAGAAGACCTGGCATAACAAGACTGTGGTACGTTTTTCCATGCTTTGATGTTAACAAAGTATTTTCATTGGTCACAATACAAAAAGAGCGTATTACTGCTCCCAGCTGTCACGTATCAAGCAGCGATGATTCTTATATTTGTATAGGTTTCTTCATTAATATGAGCCAATGCGGTAGGGAGTGAAGGCAGTATCTTCACAACGATGTGACCTTGTCCACCCTTGGAGGATTCTATGGTCAGGGCAGAGTTAGGAAAGGTTCATAAGGTTTCGGAACACCGCACATTCTGTAAGGGAGGAAGAGGTAGGATGATCCGTACGAGTCTAAGGCTGGAGTTGAAGGCTCTTCCTCACTTTCATGGGTTTGAAACTTCTACCCCCTTATTTTAACGACGCAGAATATCTCCGGCTTGGAGGGTTGTGTCATTGACGACTCGGGCTTAGACCCGCGCCTCGGTTTTGGTGCCAGGGGTGTGTGTGTGTGTAGACAGAGCATCCGACATGAATGGGAGGTGAAGGTCACCTTGGGAGATAGTATAGGTCACACATGACACTTCGCGCTCTGACACGGCAGCTACTAGCCAGTCCGAAATATGTGTCACTGTCCCAATAAATTTGTTGACATGGTAAAAAAAATAATAAAAATAAGTACTTTTTATTGTAGCATGAAGAATTGAAGTTCACAATTATTTTACATAAATCGTTCAATATGTTACTAAACCTAGGCATAATGCAGCTTATGTCCCAACTCCCGGTAAGCACGTGTGGGTTATGGCACTTCACGGACTCGAGCAATTTCACTTCCCACAATTACATTACCCATCTCAGGACCGCGGACTTATGAATGCCCCGGGGCCGATGCCTAGGCATATAAAACTGTTGGGATTGTGCATCATGTAGCATTTTGGGGATTTATTCACGTCTGACTACATACATCAGGTCCATCACAATACCTTATGCATGTGTACAATGTCATTCATAATCAAGAAAATTGTACAATTTTTGTATTTTCTAAATCAACGACGAACTCAAATTACCATCGGTTGATTTAAAACAATTTGTGAGCGCATTTTTCATTGTTGGGGAAATTAAAATCTTATATGTTGGAAAGTAAAAGGTAGAACATAGTCGCCTCTAATGTGTGGATTGTATGTTCGTATGTTCCTCCCCCATCTTCTTAACTTATATCTAGCGTTGTTTGGTTTCCCGGAGACACATAGAGACATCGGTCCTACCCACGAAGTACTGCCAGGGATAACCATTTTGTGTTACTCTCAGTGGGAACTGAATGCGCGAGAGGATCTTTTCTATCAGCGTTGTATGTTTATAGTAAAGCAATAAATGTTGTTTTTGTTTATAAAAAAGTGCTGCACTGATCGTTTTAATATTTTTTTGCCCAATATATTTTTAATAACATAAAGGTTTATACCACTTTTATTAAAAAAATGTAGATATTTGTTCAATAATTTGGTATTGACATTATTCTCTTGCAAGATAGTTACATCAGGCAGCGTAAGGAGTTCCGATGTTTGCTGATAGGTAGCGCTACCAAACAGCCTTCCAATGTAAAAAAAAATTAGTTTGATCACTATATTTGTAATTACATAATTTCTAATCGACGTTTGCTTAAAAAATGTAGATATTTGATGAATTATTTTGCGTTAAATTTTATTCTCTTGCAATGTAGTTATATCAGACACCGTAAAGAATTCTAATTTTCGCATGTGCATTTGACACGGAAGTAGCTCGCTAGAGGTTTTTTACACGAGGACTAAACGGATTTTGGGGGCCCAAATCCGAGTTAAAACAAAAAAAAAAACAGTTTTGATTTTTAACGCTGTGGCAGTTGAATGTCAACCCAAACAATACGTACATACCAAACCTCGTACCACAGCTAATCCCCCTGTGGGCATTGCAACATATTTATTATAAAACTTAGGAGACTGTAACACAATTATTTAATGTTCCGTTAAATTGTATTGATATTAATTGTCCAGGTTATAGGATTTTACAACGGAAATGGGAAAACAACATTGCGGCAATTTTTGGGTAGAATCGTTTAAAACAACGGAACGTTTTCTCATGTTTGATGTTTTCCAAAGACTTCCATTATGGAATAAAAATATGGAGTCTGCAACAGAACATTTACAAATTTTTTAAATGATCTGTGAATGTCATGTTTGTTGATTGTAGTACTCGTAGTTTAAATTATATTAGGTTAATGTTTAATTAGTTGTAGTAATTATTTATAACATAAAATTCTGAAAACATTGAACTTCTAGTTCTAGTTTTCTAATGTAAATTTCGTTGGGGAAATCGATAAACACCCCGAACTTTATAAAGTTTAATTCACTGATTAAACTAATTTTAAAAATACAGTACTTAACTAAATGAATGCGTAATTGCTGACGCGTTTCAAAACATTCGTTACTTTTACTTAGGATACCCATTCACTTAGTTAAGTATTTTTAAAATTAGCTGAACTTTATATTCACATTTCTCACTAGAGTGGTGAATGAATCTGATGTGCTTCATAAGAAATTAGTATCTTATGTAATAATTAAAACTTGGAACGACTCACAAAATACCCACAATTTATGAAAAAACCTTAAGAATTATACAAAATATTTTCTAGTAAGTAATTTAAAACTAATTACGTTATGAAAAAAGTTATGTTAGTTAGGTTATGAAAACTAATTTCGTATGCGTTGAAACAAAGTAGTAAGTTAGACATAATTTGATGTCCTTCATAAGAAAATTAGTAACTTATGTAATAATCAAAACTAGGACCGACTCACAAAATACCAACAATTTATGAAAAAACCTTAAGAATTGTACAAAATATTTTCTAGTAAGTAATTTAAAACTAAACAAATTACGATATGAAAACAGTTATGTTAGTTAGGTTATGAAAACTAATTTCGTATGCGTTGAAACAAAGTAGTAAGTTAGACATAATTTGATGTGCTTCATAAGAAAATTAGTAACTTATGTAATAATCAAAACTAGGACCGACTCACAAAATACCAACAATTTATGAAAAAACCTTAAGAATTGTACAAAATATTTGCTAATAAGTAATGTAAAAATAAACAAATTACGTTATGAAAACAGTTATGTTAGTTAGGTTATGAAAACTAATTTCGTATGCATTGAAACAAAGTAGTAAGTTAGACATAATTTGATGTGCTTCATAAGAAAATTAGTAACTTATGTAATAATCAAAACTAGGACCGACTCACAAAATACCAACAATTTATGAAAAAACCTTAAGAATTGTACAAAATATTTTCTAGTAAGTAATTTAAAACTAATTACGTTATGAAAACAGTTATGTTAGTTAGGTTATGAAAACTAATTTCCTATGCGTTGAAACAAAGTAGTAAGTTAGACATAATTTGATGTGCTTCATAAGAAAATTAGTAACTTATGTAATAATCAAAACTAGGACCGACTCACAAAATACCAACAATTTATGAAAAAACCTTAAGAATTGTACAAAATATTTTCTAATAAGTAATGTAAAACTAAACAAATTACGTTATGAAAACAGTTATGTTAGTTAGGTTATGAAAACTAATTTCGTATGCGTTGAAACAAAGTAGTAAGTTAGACATAATTTGATGTGCTTCATAAGAAAATTAGTAACTTATGTAATAATCAAAACTAGGACCGACTCACAAAATACCAACAATTTATGAAAAAACCTTAAGAATTGTACAAAATATTTTCTAGTAAGTAATTTAAAACTAATTACGTTATGAAAACAGTTATGTTAGTTAGGTTATGAAAACTAATTTCGTATGCGTTGAAACAAAGTAGTAAGTTAGACATAATTTGATGTGCTTCATAAGAAAATTAGTAACTTATGTAATAATCAAAACTAGGACCGACTCACAAAATACCAACAATTTATGAAAAAACCTTAAGAATTGTACAAAATATTTGCTAATAAGTAATGTAAAAATAAACAAATTACGTTATGAAAACAGTTATGTTAGTTAGGTTATGAAAACTAATTTCGTATGCGTTGAAACAAAGTAGTAAGTTAGACATAATTTGATGTGCTTCATAAGAAAATTAGTAACTTATGTAATAATCAAAACTAGGACCGACTCACAAAATACCAACAATTTATGAAAAAACCTTAAGAATTGTACAAAATATTAGCTAATAAGTAATGTAAAAATAAACAAATTACGTTATGAAAACAGTTATGTTAGTTAGGTTATGAAAACTAATTTCGTATGCATTGAAACAAAGTAGTAAGTTAGACATAATTTGATGTGCTTCATAAGAAAATTAGTAACTTATGTAATAATCAAAACTAGGACCGACTCACAAAATACCAACAATTTATGAAAAAACCTTAAGAATTGTACAAAATATTTTCTAGTAAGTAATTTAAAACTAATTACGTTATGAAAACAGTTATGTTAGTTAGGTTATGAAAACTAATTTCCTATGCGTTGAAACAAAGTAGTAAGTTAGACATAATTTGATGTGCTTCATAAGAAAATTAGTAACTTATGTAATAATCAAAACTAGGACCGACTCACAAAATACCAACAATTTATGAAAAAACCTTAAGAATTGTACAAAATATTTTCTAATAAGTAATGTAAAACTAAACAAATTACGTTATGAAAACAGTTATGTTAGTTAGGTTATGAAAACTAATTTCGTATGCGTTGAAACAAAGTAGTAAGTTAGACATAATTTGATGTGCTTCATAAGAAAATTAGCAACTTATGTAATAATCAAAACTAGGACCGACTCACAAAATACCAACAATTTATGAAAAAACCTTAAGAATTGTACAAAATATTTTCTAGTAAGTAATTTAAAACTAATTACGTTATGAAAACAGTTATGTTAGTTAGGTTATGAAAACTAATTTCGTATGCGTTGAAACAAAGTAGTAAGTTAGACATAATTTGATGTGCTTCATAAGAAAATTAGTAACTTATGTAATAATCAAAACTAGGACCGACTCACAAAATACCAACAATTTATGAAAAAACCTTAAGAATTGTACAAAATATTTTCTAGTAAGTAATTTAAAACTAATTACGTTATGAAAACAGTTATGTTAGTTAGGTTATGAAAACTAATTTCGTATGCGTTGAAACAAAGTAGTAAGTTAGACATAATTTGATGTGCTTCATAAGAAAATTAGTAACTTATGTAATAATCAAAACTAGGACCGACTCACAAAATACCAACAATTTATGAAAAAACCTTAAGAATTGTACAAAATATTTTCTAGTAAGTAATTTAAAACTAATTACGTTATGAAAACAGTTATGTTAGTTAGGTTATGAAAACTAATTTCGTATGCGTTGAAACAAAGTAGTAAGTTAGACATAATTTGATGTGCTTCATAAGAAAATTAGTAACTTATGTAATAATCAAAACTAGGCCCGACTCACAAAATACCCACAATTTATGAAAAAACCTTAAGAATTGTACAAAATATTTTCTAATAAGTAATGTAAAACTAAACAAATTACGTTATGAAAACAGTTATGTTAGTTAGGTTATGAAAACTAATTTCGTATGCGTTGAAACAAAGTAGTAAGTTAGACATAATTTGATGTGCTTCATAAGAAAATTAGTAACTTATGTAATAATCAAAAGTAGGACCGACTCACAAAATACCAACAATTTATGAAAAAACCTTAAGAATTGTACAAAATATTTTCTAATAAGTAATTTAAAACTAAACAAATTACGTTTTGAAAACAGTTATGTTAGTTAGGTTATGAAAACTAATTTCGTATGCGTTGAAACAAAGTAGTAAGTTAGACATAATTTGATGTGCTTCATAAGAAAATTAGTAACTTATGTAATAATCAAAACTAGGACCGACTCACAAAATACCAACAATTTATGAAAAAACCTTAAGAATTGTACAAAATATTTTCTAGTAAGTAATTTAAAACTAAACAAATTACGTTATGAAAACAGTTATGTTAGTTAGGTTATGAAAACTAATTTCGTATGCGTTGAAACAAAGTAGTAAGTTAGACATAATTTGATGTGCTTCATAAGAAAATTAGTAACTTATGTAATAATCAAAACTAGGACCGACTCACAAAATACCAACAATTTATGAAAAAACCTTAAAAATTGTACAAAATATTTTCTAGTAAGTAATTTAAAACTAAACAAATTACGTTATGAAAACAGTTATGTTAGTTAGGTTATGAAAACTAATTTCGTATGCGTTGAAACAAAGTAGTAAGTTAGACATAATTTGATGTGCTTCATAAGAAAATTAGTAACTTATGTAATAATCAAAACTAGGACCGACTCACAAAATACCAACAATTTATGAAAAAACCTTAAGAATTGTACAAAATATTTTCTAGTAAGTAATTTAAAACTAATTACGTTATGAAAACAGTTATGTTAGTTAGGTTATGAAAACTAATTTCGTATGCGTTGAAACAAAGTAGTAAGTTAGACATAATTTGATGTGCTTCATAAGAAAATTAGTAACTTATGTAATAATCAAAACTAGGACCGACTCACAAAATACCAACAATTTATGAAAAAACCTTAAGAATTGTACAAAATATTTTCTAATAAGTAATTTAAAACTAAACAAATTACGTTATGAAAACAGTTATGTTAGTTAGGTTATGAAAACTAATTTCGTATGCGTTGAAACAAAGTAGTAAGTTAGACATAATTTGATGTGCTTCATAAGAAAATTAGTAACTTATGTAATAATCAAAACTAGGACCGACTCACAAAATACCAACAATTTATGAAAAAACCTTAAGAATTGTACAAAATATTTTCTAGTAAGTAATTTAAAACTAAACAAATTAGGTTATGAAAACAGTTATGTTAGTTAGGTTATGAAAACTAATTTCGTATGCGTTGAAACAAAGTAGTAAGTTAGACATAATTTGATGTGCTTCATAAGAAAATTAGTAACTTATGTAATAATCAAAACTAGGACCGACTCACAAAATACCAACAATTTATGAAAAAACCTTAAGAATTGTACAAAATATTTTCTAATAAGTAATTTAAAACTAAACAAATTACGTTTTGAAAACAGTTATGTTAGTTAGGTTATGAAAACTAATTTCGTATGCGTTGGAACAAAGTAGTAAGTTAGACATAATTTGATGTGCTTCATAAGATAATTAGTAACTTATGTAATAATCAAAACTAGGACCGACTCACAAAATACCAACAATTTATGAAAAAACCTTAAGAATTGTACAAAATATTTTGTAATAAGTAATTTAAAACTAAACAAATTATGTTTTGAAAACAGTTATGTTAGTTAGGTTATGAAAACTAATTTCGTATGCGATGAAACAAAGTAGTAAGTTAGACATAATTTGATGTGCTTCATAAGAAAATTAGTAACTTATGTAATAATCAAAAATAGGACCGACTCACAAAATACCAACAATTTATGAAAAAACCTTAAGAATTGTACAAAATATTTTCTAGTAAGTAATTTAAAACTAAACAAATTACGTTATGAAAACAGTTATGTTAGTTAGGTTATGAAAACTAATTTCGTATGCGTTGAAACAAAGTAGTAAGTTAGACATAATTTGATGTGCTTCATAAGAAAATTAGTAACTTATGTAATAATCAAAACTAGGACCGACTCACAAAATACCAACAATTTATGAAAAAACCTTAAGAATTGTACAAAATATTTTCTAGTAAGTAATTTAAAACTAATTACGTTATGAAAACAGTTATGTTAGTTAGGTTATGAAAACTAATTTCGTATGCGTTGAAACAAAGTAGTAAGTTAGACATAATTTGATGTGCTTCATAAGAAAATTAGTAACTTATGTAATAATCAAAACTAGGACCGACTCACAAAATACCAACAATTTATGAAAAAACCTTAAGAATTGTACAAAATATTTTCTAATAAGTAATTTAAAACTAAACAAATTACGTTTTGAAAACAGTTATGTTAGTTAGGTTATGAAAACTAATTTCGTATGCGTTGAAACAAAGTAGTAAGTTAGACATAATTTGATGTGCTTCATAAGAAAATTAGTAACTTATGTAATAATCAAAACTAGGACCGACTCACAAAATACCAACAATTTATGAAAAAACCTTAAGAATTGTACAAAATATTTTCTAATAAGTAATTTAAAACTAAACAAATTACGTTTTGAAAACAGTTATGTTAGTTAGGTTATGAAAACTAATTTCGTATGCGTTGAAACAAAGTAGTAAGTTAGACATAATTTGATGTGCTTCATAAGAAAATTAGTAACTTATGTAATAATCAAAACTAGGACCGACTCACAAAATTCCAACAATTTATGAAAAAACCTTAACAATTGTACAAAATATTTTCTAATAAGTAATTTAAAACTAAACAAATTACGTTTTGAAAACAGTTATGTTAGTTAGGTTATGAAAACTAATTTCGTATGCGTTGGAACAAAGTAGTAAGTTAGACATAATTTGATGTGCTTCATAAGAAAATTAGTAACTTATGTAATAATCAAAACTAGGACCGACTCACAAAATACCAACAATTTATGAAAAAACCTTAAGAATTGTACAAAATATTTTCTAATAAGTAATTTAAAACTAAACAAATTATGTTTTGAAAACAGTTATGTTAGTTAGGTTATGAAAACTAATTTCGTATGCGTTGAAACAAAGTAGTAAGTTAGACATAATTTGATGTGCTTCATAAGAAAATTAGTAACTTATGTAATAATCAAAACTAGGACCGACTCACAAAATACCAACAATTTATGAAAAAACCTTAAGAATTGTACAAAATATTTTCTAATAAGTAATTTAAAACTGAACAAATTATGTTTTGAAAACAGTTATGTTAGTTAGGTTATGAAAACTAATTTCGTATGCGTTGAAACAAAGTAGTAAGTTAGACATAATTTGATGTGCTTCATAAGAAAATTAGTAACTTATGTAATAATCAAAACTAGAACCGACTCACAAAATACCAACAATTTATGAAAAAACCTTAAGAATTGTACAAAATATTTTCTAATAAGTAATTTAAAACTAAACAAATTACGTTATGAAAACAGTTATGTTAGTTAGGCTATGAAAACTAATTTCGTATGCGTTGAAACAAAGTAGTAAGTTAGACATAATTTGATGTGCTTCATAAGAAAATTAGTAACTTATGTAATAATCAAAACTAGGACCGACTCACAAAATACCAACAATTTATGAAAAAACCTTAAGAATTGTACAAAATATTTTCTAATAAGTAATTTAAAACTAAACAAATTATGTTTTGAAAACAGTTATGTTAGTTAGGTTATGAAAACTAATTTCGTATGCGTTGAAACAAAGTAGTAAGTTAGACATAATTTGATGTGCTTCATAAGAAAATTAGTAACTTATGTAATAATCAAAACTAGGACCGACTCACAAAATACCAACAATTTATGAAAAAACCTTAAGAATTGTACAAAATATTTTCTAATAAGTAATTTAAAACTGAACAAATTATGTTTTGAAAACAGTTATGTTAGTTAGGTTATGAAAACTAATTTCGTATGCGTTGAAACAAAGTAGTAAGTTAGACATAATTTGATGTGCTTCATAAGAAAATTAGTAACTTATGTAATAATCAAAACTAGAACCGACTCACAAAATACCAACAATTTATGAAAAAACCTTAAGAATTGTACAAAATATTTTCTAATAAGTAATTTAAAACTAAACAAATTACGTTATGAAAACAGTTATGTTAGTTAGGCTATGAAAACTAATTTCGTATGCGTTGAAACAAAGTAGTAAGTTAGACATAATTTGATGTGCTTCATAAGAAAATTAGTAACTTATGTAATAATCAAAACTAGGACCGACTCACAAAATACCAACAATTTATGAAAAAACCTTAAGAATTGTACAAAATATTTTCTAGTAAGTAATTTAAAACTAAACAAATTACGTTATGAAAACAGTTATGTTAGTTAGGTTATGAAAACTAATTTCGTATGCGTTGAAACAAAGTAGTAAGTTAGTCATAATTTGATGTGCTTCATAAGAAAATTAGTAACTTATGTAATAATCAAAACTAGGACCGACTCACAAAATACCAACAATTTATGAAAAAACCTTAAGAATTGTACAAAATATTTTCTAATAAGTAATTTAAAACTAAGCAAATTACGTTTTGAAAACAGTTATGTTAGTTAGGTTATGAAAACTAATTTCGTATGCGTTGGAACAAAGTAGTAAGTTAGACATAATTTGATGTGCTTCATAAGAAAATTAGTAACTTATGTAATAATCAAAACTAGGACCGACTCACAAAATACCAACAATTTATGAAAAAACCTTAAGAATTGTACAAAATATTTTGTAATAAGTAATTTAAAACTAAACAAATTACGTTTTGAAAACAGTTATGCTAGTTAGGTTATGAAAACTAATTTCGTATGCGTTGAAACAAAGTAGTAAGTTAGACATAATTTGATGTGCTTCATAAGAAAATTAGTAACTTATGTAATAATCAAAACTAGGACCAACTCACAAAATACCCACAATTTATGAAAAAACCTTAAGAATTACAAAATATTGATCCACTGAATTACTGCTCGACTGGAGTAGTCTTTCTGGATATTAAAAAAGGCCTTTGACTGGGCCTGGGACAGTGGGCTCTTAGTGAAACTACGACACTAAGGCTTTCTAGACGGGCTTGTACACCTAGTTACCTCTAATACCTCTTCTTATCCCTTAGCATAAGGTGATCCAAGCCCCCAAGTTCTTCTGCATGACCTGTCGGGGATTTTTCCCGTGGCAGATGCCTGTTTAAGAGGTAAGTGATCGCTTTCTCCGTGAATTGTTTCAGCGTTGTGTTGGTTATGGTGTCCAGGAGCTTTCCTGGAGTAGGTTTCTGAGGTCGCCCAATTTATCTCTATGTTTGTTGGGCAAGTAAAATGATGAGGGGCCAAAGTCTCACCTAAACCATTCGGCAGCTGCACCAGGATGTAATGACGGCATATATGTATTAAGAATTACTCGCCTATATAATATAAGTGTAATTGACACTTTCAATTGCTATGATGCAGACTAATTTTATAGAAGGAGAAAATATATACACTACAGTAACATTAAAAGAAATAACATCTCAAAAAAATTATTGATAAATAAAAATACCTTAAGAATTGTATAAAATATTTTCCAGTAAGTAATTTACAACTAAACAAATTATGTTATGAAAACAGTTATGATAGTTAGGTTATGAAAACTAATTACGTATGCGTGGAAATAAAGTAGTAAGTTGGACATAATTTGGCGTGTTTCGTAAGAAATTAGTAACTTATCTAATAATCACAACTTGGACCTACTCACGAATTACCGACCGTTTATGAATTTTATAATGCGAAAACTATTGAGTAAATTTTAGAAATTTAAGCAGCCGGATCTAGTTTTCTAAAAGATAGGTCGGATCGCAACAAATACGTTTTACATTTACTGAAGGTAGCGAAGAGACAATATAGGGAAGAGCAAAAGGTAGAACATGGTCGTCTCTAATATGTGAATAGCATAGCGTTAATTATAAATAGTGTGTTTTGGTTGCCGAGAGACACATGGAGACATCGGTCCTACCCACGAAGTACTGCCACGGAAAACCATTTTGTGTTACTCTCAGTCAGAACAGAATGCGCAGAGGATCTTTACTGTTATGGCACTTCACGGACACGTGCAATTTCACTTCCCACAATTACATTACCCTTCTCAGGGCCGCGGACTTATGAATGCCCCGGAGCATGATGTCTTGGCATATAAAACTGTTGGAATTGTGCATCATTTAGCAGGCTCCAGATTTAGCGAGTAGAACGTTTTGGGAATTTATTCACGACTGACTACATAAATCAGGCCCCATAACAATACCTTATTCATGTGTACAATGGCATTCATAATCAAGTAAATTGTACAACTTTCGTATTTTCTACATCAACGACGAACTCAGATTACGATCGGTTGAATTAAAACAATTTGTGACAGCATTTTCCATTGTTGGGGAAATTAAAATATTATATGTTGGAAAGTAAAAGATAGAACATAGTCGCCTCTAATGTGTGGGTTGGGATGATGGTTCCTCTTCTTAACTTATAACTAATGTGATTTGGTTTCCCGGAGACACATAGAGACATCGGTCCTACCCACGAAATACTGCCACGGATAACCATTTTGTGTTACTCGCATTGGGAACAGTATGCGCGAGAGGATCTTTTCTATCAACGTTGTATGTTTATAGTAAAGCAATTAATGTGATTCTGTTTGTAAAAAAGTGCTATACTGATCGTTTTAATATTTTTTTGCCCAATATATTTGTAATAACATAAAGGTTTATACCACTTTTATTAAAAAAAATGTAGATATTTGATCAATAATTTGGTGATTACATTATGCTCTTGCAAGATAGTTACATCATGTAGCGTAAGGAGTTCCAATTTTTGCTGATAGGTAGCGCTACCATACAGCTTTGCAAAAGGTTATTTCATCAAAACTGAAACTGAAACTGAAAAGGCATGCAATCAAATTATTACTTCCGTTGGGGCTAAGCGGCCCTGGAGATGTGCCCCTGCGTCACCTGGAACATAAGAAGAGGTGCATGCCATTCCTGCCATAGACTCACTAACAAGGTATTTGCAAGGTAATACCTCTCCTTATTCCATAGCATAAGGTGATCCAAGCCCCCAGGGTTCCTGCATGATCTGTCGCGGGATTTTTCCTGGCAGGGTTTCTTTTTTGCCAGGTTTTTTCATCCCGCTCTTAGCGCGACACTTACCGTACTGTTTCATTTCACTATCTCCTGATTCTCCATGGAAAGAGCTTATGAGCTTGGTACATGGGCAATCAATCCCGTTTCCTTCATTCGCGGTAGGGATACTAACCGCATGCGCATGTGAGACGGAGGTAGCTCGCTAGAGGTTGGCTGCCACGAGGGCTGGGCGGGTTTTGGGGGCTCAGACCCGGGTAACGAAAAAAAAGGTTATTTCATCAGTCTTGCCTGAGTGCTTGAGCAGGTAGGACGTATTAACTAAGGCTTTGTCGAAAAAGGCGCGGCATAGTTCCTTTGTGTTCAGTGCACGTGTGTTCCATTGTTCCGAATATAGGCATTTAAGTTTAGTGAACTTTTGAACAGAGCTAAATTTAAGTGTTACTGTGAATTGTGTTGTGTTAGTTTTTAATTAAAAACAAGTGATAGCATAAAATTATAAATTTAAATAGGCTAGACGTTTAGATTTTAGAACTAGGCTAGCGTAAAGACTTACAACCGTGACAAAACTCTTTAGGTTACTTTTTTTAGACTAAAACCTGACAACCTGTACCTGCAGTAACCCACTTTCTACATACAAGCCGGCCCTGCGGGCCGACTTGCTATCCCTACACCTTTCCTGCAATGTCGAATATAGAGGCACAACGCGGGACCCCAAGCGACGGGGCTGAGTCAATGGGGACAAGTTCCTCTCAGGGTAAGTCCACCCCTTGAGGGTGTACGGACCTGCGAGGACGTCTTCTGCGGCTATGGCGGCGGCGCTTGAAAAAAAAAAAAAAAAAAGGTTATTTCATCCCGCTTTTAACGCGACACTTTCCGTACTGTTTCGTTTCACTATCTCCTGATTATCCATGGAAAGAGCTTATGAGCTTCGTACATGGGCAATCAATCCTGTTTCCTTCACTCGCGGTGAAACCGCATGCGCATGTGAGTTTTTTAGTTCACTGATCGTATTTCCAATGCGTTCAAACAAAGTAGTAAGTTAGTCATAATTTGATGTGCTTATGTAATAATTAAAACTAGGACCGACTCACAAAATACCCACAATTTATGGATTTTACAATTCGAAAACTATTGAGTAAATTATAAATAATTTAAGCAGCCGGATCCAGTTTTCTAAAAGATAGGGTAGAAAGGGTAGTAAAAAGGGTAGAAAGTAAAATGTTAGAACATAGTCGCCTCTAATGTGTGATTTACTGATTGGCAACATACAAAATATTATAGGGTAGAAAGTAAAAAGGTAGAACATGGTCGTCTCTAATGTGTTGAGTTAGGTTCCACCTTTAATCTACTTCCCTTAAATCTAGTGTGTTTTGGTTTCCCGGAGACACATAGAGACATCGGTCCTACCCAAGCAGTACTCCTAAAGATATGCATTTTGTGTTACTCTCAGCGGGAACTGAATGCACGAGAGGAACTTTTCTACCAACGTTGTGTGTTTATAGTAAAGCAATAAATGTGATTCTGTTTGTACAAAAGTGCTGCACTTATCGTTTTAATCATTTTGTGCTCACTATATTTGTAATTACCTAATTGTTTATTAATCTTTTTCTAGAAAAATGTAGATATTTGATCATTATTTGGTTTTGAATATTATTCTCTTGAAATGTAGTTACATCAGACAGAGTACGGAGTTCTAATTTTCGCTTCTAGGCTACGCTAGCGTACAGTTTTTATGATGTATTGATTTATAACGTGGTACCAGTCAAATGTCAGCCCAGACACTACGTACAATAACAAGCCAAATACTACAGCTAATCATCCGGGGAAATAGGATCCCTTGGGCATTGTAACACGATATTAACAGATGGGTTCATCATACAACTCTTGCCCGCCTGAGGAGGGAAATTAGGCGGGAACTGATTCAGTACAAAGTCGATGTTTTCCAATTAGAATTGGCGACCCTAATCACAACAGACACATCCATCTGGCCGATGGTTAAACATTTCGGGCAAATACCCTTGAGCTATTCTTCACTTATTGGCCCGAACGGGCATGTGTGTTTTACGAGGTTAGCTTTTTTGTTGACACGCTTGAGAGCTGGTCCACCCAAATGTCCAACCAGCTGATTCAGCTATTATCACCAAACTAGACTTAGAAGCAGCACAGTTTGCCTTCTACCCCACTTAGCAAACTGATGGTTTTATCACACATGATTTTATTTTTGGTTATATTTTAAATATTAAAAATTATTTCTATTTTAATATTGAATAAATATAAACCTACAAATTAAGCCCTTCGATCTGCCGAAGGCCATTGTCTCTTTACACGACTCTGATAACCGGATTTGCAAAACTCTGGCTTTGCTCTCGACTACTCTAACACAACTTTCAGTTGATTTATTTTTAAATTAAAAAAATATTTAAAGAATTTATATTTTTTGCAAAGTATGCTACTTTGAGACAGGTTTGGGCGTCTCAATCCTTCTGGTCCTACGGGCCGGATTACCGTACATACATCTGGTCTTTTGGGCCGCATTAACGTACATAAAACTGGTCCTAAGGGCCGGACTACTGTATATACAACTGGTCCTACGGGCCGTATTTCCGTAAATACAACTGGTCCTACGGGCCGTATTTCCGTAAATACAACTGGTCCTACGGGCCGTATTTCCGTATTTACATCTGGTCCTACTGGCCGTATTTCTGTATTTACATCTGGTCCTACACGCCGTATTTCCGTATTTACATCTGGTCCTACGGGCCGTATTTCCGTATTTACATCTGGTCCTACGGGCCGTATTTCCGTATTTACATCTGGTCCTACGGGCCGGATTACTGTACATACTTCTGGTCCTACGGGCCAGACTGCTGTACATACAATTGGTCCTACATACTAGACTACTGTACATATGACTGGTCCTACTTGCTGGATTACCGTATATACATCTGGTCCTACGGGCCGGATTACCTTACACACAACGGGTCCTACAGGCCGCATTACCGTACACACCAGTGGTCCTACAGACTAGACTACTGTACATACAACTGGTCCTACGTACTAGACTACTGTACATATGACTGGTCCTACGGGCTGGATTACCGTATATACATCTGGTCCTACGGGCCGTATTACCTTACATACAACTGGTCCTACGGGCCGCATTACCGTACATACAACTAGTCATACGCGCCGTATTTCCTTATATACATCTGGTCCTACGGGCCAGATTACCGTACATACTTCTGATCCTACGGGCCAGTCTACTATACATACAACTGATTCTACAGGCTAGACAACTGTACATACGACTGGTCCTACGGGATGAATTACCGTGTATACATCTGGTCCTACGGCCCGGATTACCTTACATACAACTGGTCCCGTATTACCATACATACCAGTGGTCCTTTGGGCCGTATTACCGTATATACATCTGGTCCTACGGGCTAGACTACTGTACATGCTTCTGGTCCTACGGGTCGCATTACCGTACATACAACTGGTCCTACGGGCCGGATTACCATATATACATCTTGTCCTATGAACCGCATTAACGTACATAAATCTAGTCCTTTGGGCCGTATTACCGTATATACTTTTGGCCCTTTGGGCCGTATTACCGTATATACTTTTGGTCCTTTGGGCCGCATTACCGTACATACAACTGGGCCTACGGGCCGGAATACTGTACATACATCTGGTCCTACAGGCCAGTCTACTGTACATGCTTCTCGTCCTTTGGGCCGTATTACCGTATATACTTTTGGTCCTTTGGGCCGCATTACCGTACATACAACTGGGCCTACGGGCCGGAATACTGTACATACATCTGGTCCTACAGGCCAGTCTACTGTACATGCTTCTCGTCCTTTGGGCCGTATTACCGTATATACTTTTGGTCCTTTGGGCCGCATTACCGTACATACAACTGGGCCTACGGGCCGGAATACTGTACATACATCTGGTCCTACAGGCCAGTCTACTGTACATGCTTCTCGTCCTTTGGGCCGTATTACCGTATATACTTTTGGTCCTTTGGGCCGTATTACCGTATATACTTTTGGTCCTTTGGGCCGCATTACCGTACATACAACTGGGCCTACGGGCCGGAATACTGTACATACATCTGGTCCTACAGGCCAGTCTACTGTACATGCTTCTCGTCCTTTGGGCCGTATTACCGTATATACTTTTGGTCCTTTGGGCCGTATTACCGTACATACTTCTGGTCCTACAGGCCAGTCTACTGTACATGCTTTTCGTCCTTTGGACCGCATTACCGTAGATACAACTGGTCCTTTGGGCCGTATTACCGTACATACTTCTGGTCCTTTGGGCCGCATTACCGTACATACAACTGGGCCTACGGGCCGGAATACTGTACATACATCTGGTCCTACAGGCCAGTCTACTGTACATGCTTCTCGTCCTTTGGACCGCATTACCGTAGATACAACTGGTCCTTTGGGCCGTATTACCGTATATACTTTTGGTCCTTTGGGCCGCATTACCGTACATACAACTGGGCCTACGGGCCGGAATACTGTACATACATCTGGTCCTACAGGCCAGTCTACTGTACATGCTTCTCGTCCTTTGGGCCGTATTACCGTATATACTTTTGGTCCTTTGGGCCGTATTACCGTACATACTTCTGGTCCTACAGGCCAGTCTACTGTACATGCTTTTCGTCCTTTGGACCGCATTACCGTAGATACAACTGGTCCTTTGGGCCGTATTACCGTACATACAACTGGGCCTTTGGGCCGCATTACCGTACATACAACTGGGCCTTTGGGCCGCATTACCGTACATACAACTGGTCCTACAGGCCAGTCTACTGTACATGCTTTTCGTCCTTTGGACCGCATTACCGTAGATACAACTGGTCCTTTGGGCCGTATTACCGTACATACAACTGGGCCTTTGGGCCGCATTACCGTACATACAACTGGGCCTTTGGGCCGCATTACCGTACATACAACTGGTCCTACGGGCCGGAATACTGTACATACATCTGGTCCTACGCGCTAAATGCTAACACTGATTGATAATGACAACAAGATATCAATGCAATCTTCGTTAATTTTATAAAAAAGGAAAATATATACACTACAATAACATTAAAAGAAATAATATCTCAATAAATTATTGATAAATAAAAATACCTTTGTCCTAGAACTGCACAAAGTATTTTCTAGTAGGTAATTTACACTGATAACCAATTTCGAATTCGTTGAAACAAAATCTTTACGCCCACAGATACGGTTTTCTAAAATATAAGTAGGAATCGTAACAAATACGTTTTACATTTACTGAAAGTAGACTGAAGAGACAATATAGGTAAGAACAAAAGGTAGAACATGGTCGTCTCTAGTGTGTGAGTTGTAGTACACTACTGTTTTCTTAGATCTAATGTGTTTTGGTTGCCCGGAGACACACAGAGACATCGGTCCTACCCACGAAGTACTGCCACGGTTAACCATTTTGTGTTACTCACAGCGGGAACAGAATGCGCGAGAGGAACTTTTCTACCAACGTTGTATGTTTATAGTAAAGCAATCAATGTGATTCTGTTTGTACAAAAGTGCTGCACTGATCGTTTTAATCATTTTTTCCTCACTATAGTTGGTATAACATGAACGTTTATTCACCTTTTTCTTAAAAACTGTAGGTATTTGATCATTACTTTGGTATAAAACTATATTCTCTCGAATGATAGTTACATCAGGCAGCGTATGGAGTTCCAACATTCACTGCTAGGTGACGCTAGTGAATAGATTTTCAATCTGTATTGATTACCGGTTCTCGTCCCATCACCGAAGTCAAGCAACATTGGTGTGGTTAATACTTGGATGTGTGACCGCTTGTGAACACCACGTGCTGTTGGCAAAAAACCCCAAGGGTTCCTGCATTATCTGTCGCGGAATTTTTCCTGGCAGAGTTTCTTTCTTGCCAGGTTTTTTCATCCCGCTCTTAGTGCGACACTTCACGTACTGTTTCATTTCACTATCTCCTGATTCCCCATGGAAAGAGCTTAGGAGCTTGCTACATAGACAATCAATCCCGTTTCCTTCACTCTTGATAGGGAGACTAACCGCGTGCGCATGCGAGACGGTGGTAGCTCGCTAGAGGTTAGCTGCCAAGAGGGCTAGGCGGGCTTCGGAGGCCCAGGCCCGAGTTGAAAAAAACTGTATTGATTCCCCTTTAAACTTAGTGAACTGTTTTAACAGAGTTAAAATTGAACTTTAAGAGTAAATAGTGTGGTGCTAGTTTTTAATTGGTTTGTAAATTCAAACGGATTAGTACTTAGAGAAACTTACTACGAATTCCCCTTAACAGAGTGTTTATAAGCTAGAATTTGGTTCTTTAGCTAAGCTAATAGTAGATAACTTTTCCATCTGCAGTAGAATCCGGTCCTGTGGGCCGACTTGCTACCTTTACACCTGCCTATAAATGGTGTCTAGGGAGGCACAGAGTGACCCCCAAGCAGCGGGGCCAAGTCAATGGGGATAAAATACTGTCAGGCCAAATCCACACCCTTGAGTGTGTATGGCCCTGCAAGGGCGCCTTCCGCGGCTACTACGGCAGCACATGGCGGGTCCTACTCGACCAACCACTCCTATCAGCACCTACTTCCAATCAGAGTTAGGCACTGATTATGGCCGAGAGTTCTGCTGCCGAATCCGCCAACGATGATCTCTGATATAAGGAGGAAGAGCAAGAAGCAGACTCGTCAGTACAACTCCGGAACCGAAAAAGAGGTGAGACGCAAGACAGCGAACCCTGTGAAGCCGTAGCCAGCCCAGTAGCTTATAGAACTCCACAAAAGGTCGCTAACTCGCCAAAGACCGATTCAGCTACAAACACAAACACTATCGCGGCAACGGCCAAAATCCCTGCCATTACAATCTACCATCGATTAATAGACATAAGTAAGGAGTTCAAATAAAAATACAATGCTTACTTTTACATGCCAAAAAAAGGAAAAGATGGAGTGAAACTCTAAACCAGCACACGAGTATATGAACCTCCAGAGGTACCTTGGGAAAAAGAATGTGCCACAGCACGTAATCCGCCTCGAAAATGCAACGACATTTAGAGTATTAATTTGAGGGGTGGATGAATCCACCGAAGCATCGGAGGTCAGTAACGGGGGTATGGAAGCCCTCAAACCCTCTCAAATGAAGGGACACTTTACCAAAGAGCCACTGCTACTGTTTCTTGTGGAGTTAGCGTCCGAAAAAGACCCACGCAAAACAATGTTCCTCACATATTTTTTTATGAGGGTACCTATAAAATATTTTATAAAATATTAATATTTTTTTACGGGTGGAAGCCTATAGGCATCCCATAGGTCCAGAGCAATGCCTCCAAGTGGCAAGTGAAGGTCCCAGAGGATAGGCCGCACCACAATTTGTGGTAAGGCTGATCTCCGGTGCATTATGTGGTGAGGACCGCGATTCCAAGACCTCCTCAAAAGGACGAGACCACTTCAAGTGTAACCTCTGCGGGGCTAACCACTGTACTCCTTCTGGTGGTTTTACGGTCGCATTCACGTAATACGCTGGGGATAGCGCCTGGTCACGATTACAGTATAAAAAGATAAATACGTTTACGGTATGTAGTGTACTATAGGGCTTTTACAAATACAGTATTATGTCTTGAATAAATATATTAAAATCAATAATTACAGTTTATCGTCGAAAACAATTTTTTTAATAAACAAAATATCACAAAACCCGACCCGGATTATACGGAAATACGGAATATAGAGTTCCGAAATATCGAGGTTCTACTGTACCTCACGCATAAGATTGACGTGTACAATGACATTCATAATCACGTAAATTGTAAACTTTGCGATCGTTGTGGAAAATAAAATATTATATGTTTGAATGCAAAAGGTAGAACATGGTCGCCTCTAATGTGTGAGTAAAGTGTCTCTTCTTACTTAAGCCTAACGTGTTTTGGTTTCCCGGAGACACACAGAAACATCGGTCCTACCCAAGCAGTATTCCTAAAGGTATGCATTTTGTGCTACACACAGCGGAAACAGAATGCGCGAGAAGAACTTTTCTACCAACGTTGTATGTTTATAGTAAAGCAATCAATGTGATTCTGTTTGTACAAAAGTGCTGCACTTATCGTTTTAATCACTTTTTTCTCATTATGTTTAAAACAACAACAAAATTGTATACCTATTTTTCTAAAAAAATGTAGAAATTGAATAAATAAAATGCTGTTGAACATTATTCTCTTGCAATATAGTTACATCAGGCAGCGTAAGGAGTTCCATATTTGGCTGCTAGGTGACGCTGGCGCCCAGCTTTAAAATTTCAGACATGCGGAAAAGAAATGTATTATTTATTATTCTCTTGATTTGATTGTATTGATTATTCACATTGTGGATTATGAATTAACTAAAGACACAGAAAATTAATTAAATTAACAAACGTAATGAAATTATTTAATTTTAGTAACACATAGGGTACTGTGACACAATTATTTTGTGTCCCGTTAATTTGTATTGCATATTGATTGTCCAGGTTTACAGGAATTTACAAAAAAAAGGGGAAAAACCTGGCATAACAACACTGTGGAACGTTTTTCCATGCTTTGATGTTAACAAAGTATTTTCATTGGTCACAATACAAAAAGAGCGTATTACTGCTCCCAGCTGTCACGTATCAAACAGCGATGATTCTTATATTGGTATAGGTTTTTTCATTAATATGAGCCAATGCGGTAGGGAATTTTCATCATATCTGAATGGCAGTTGGCATCACTGATCAACATAAATGTTTTCGTCGCAGATTCTGATCATGCCAATATATAGCTCATCCTCTGAGGAATTCTGACCGAGCGAGGAAGAATGCGCACCTCAACCTCCTTGTAATGGGAACTCAATGCCCTAACTTAGGGCTTTAACCTTCTAGTGGAGGTGGCTAGATTATTTGGATCTCGACTTGAAGCTAAAAATCTTCCATCTCGTCTTCCTGCCATGACATTTTCATAGCTAAGAGGGCGTATACACTGTAATCTACTCAAGAGTTTGTACACAGGGTTTAGTAGCCTTCAGGGCAATGCTGAGACATTAAATTAAAACTGTGTGGGGACATGTAGGACAAAATTTGCTATATATTGGCATTATCTAGCAAGTTAATTTAAACAGGAAATATATCGCTATTGATAGTTCCGCTCTATGAAACCTCTCATTATATGCTTTGTTGGTTGGTTGCATTGAACAAGGATCCCCAATCATATAAAAGTACTGAGGATTCCCCTTACCTTATTCCTGTAGGAATACCGAAGATCCCGTGTCCTAGTTTTAGCCTTTGTTGTACTACAGAACGCGAAGCCTTATAGAAACAAAGAATAAATGATAAAACCTTTGCTCAGACAGTTCAACAAACCATGGTATCTAGACAAAGCCCGACAATCAAGTCAGAATAAAATCCTCCAGGAATAGAGCGGTGCAAACACAAAGCTACGAGGTAAATGCTTCCAACATACAATCAGTGGAAGCTAAAACACATTACGGTCGTCAGTAAAATGAAATTTAATGGTAAATATGAATAAAAGTATGAGGAAAATAAAACTACCCTTTCAAGGATGGGATATGTGTTACACGAACACATGGCTAGGTTAGCTTTATTCACGATGTAGGCGTTGCGATTCCCTTAGAATAATAAGGTTTGTAAAAAGTCTTTTAATAGTGTACATTTTACTGGGGAGATTGTTCTAAGGAAGGTCAAACTAAACAGCCTCAAATAAGTTAGTTGTATGAACAGTGCCTGGCAACATACAAAATATTAAAGGATAGAATTTAAAAAGGTAGAATATAGTCGCCTCTAATGTTTTGAGTTAGTTACTCCTTTATCTACTGCCCTTAAATCAAATGTGGTTTGGTTTCCCGGAGACACATAGAGATATCGGTCCTACCCAAGCAGTACTCTTAAAGATAAGCATTTTGTGTTACTCTCAGTGGGAACAGAATGCGCGAGAGGATCTTTTCTATCAACGTTGTATGTTTTTAGTAAAGCAATAAATGTGATTCTGTTTGTACGAAAGTGCTGCACTTATCGTTTTAATCACTTTTTGATCACTACATTTGTAACATCATAGTGTTTTATTCATCTTTTTTTCATCTTTATTTGATCAATAATTTGGTGTTGAACATTATTCTCTCGCAAGATAGTTACATCAGGAAGCGTAAGTAGTTTGAATTTTCTCTGCTAGGTGACGATAGCGAACAGATTTTCAATTGGCATTGTAATACGATATTAAAAGATATGTTCCTCATACAAACACTCATCTGCCTGAAGACTCAAATTAGGTCGGAATTGGAACAGTAGACGGTCGGTGTCTTCCAAACAGAATTGGCAACCTCATCAGATACACTAATCTCTCCGATGGTTAAACACTTCAGGCAAGAACCGCAGTACTGGAGACTTGGCCCTAAGGGGGCATCAACCTCCCCTAATAGACCTTGGAAGCACTCATTCATGGCAACCTTAACAGATACACTAATCTCTCCGATGGTTAAACACTTCAGGCAAGAACCGCAGTACTGGAGACTTGGCTCTAAGGGGGCATCAACCTCCCCTAATAGACCTTGGAAGCACTCATTCATGACAACCTTAACAGCTACACTAATCTCTCCGATGGTTAAACACTTCAGGCAACAACCGCAGTGCTGGAGACATTGAATCAACATCCCCTAATAGACCTTGGAAGAACTCATTCATGGCAACTACACTCAAGTTTATAGGACCACCTATAAGTACTAGATTTTTGGCTGAGCTACTGGAGAGTTGAGCTGAACGTGGCCAAGTGCCAGGATCTGCTTCTGTCCAAACGTAGGACACAAAAACTCGACACACCACTAAAACTATTAGGCGAAGACGTTCGCTGGAGAACCAGGCCAAATATCTGGCATGCATACACGACAGAGGCTTGACTTGGGACCCTCACATTGCCAACAGGTTAAAGAAAGCAACAATTAGATGAACACAACTATATCCCATGCCTAGCGGAAAAAGCCCACTTTCACTAAGGACGGCCACTATTGCATACGTATCTATGTTGCGCAGCATACTCACTTACGCTCCACCCGTCTGGGGCCATGCAGGCAACTCACGCGCACAAATACTGATAGTTTCCTTATTGGTCACCCGGCTCTAACCATAATATGCAAATAAAATACACACAGTAATATTAACGTTCAAGTTCCAGATGACGCAGACATCCCGAAGGATGCAGCTTAGCCCAAACGGGAGTAATGCATGCCATTTCAGTTTCGTGTATGCATCGGCAGAAGCAGTCCACGTCATCCCTGCCATAGCCTCACTAACAAGGTATTTGTAAGATGATTACCCTCATTATCCCTTAGTATGAAGCTATCCTAGCCATCAGGGTTCCTGCATGATCTATCGCGGTGTTTTCCTTGGCAGCGTTTCTCTCTTCGATAAGATGTTTGAGAGTGATTGCAGTATCTTCACAACGATGTGACCTTGTCCACCCTTGGAGGCTTCTCGGGCCAGGACACGGTTAGGAAAGGTTCAAAATGTTTCGGAACACCGCACATTCTGTAAGGGAGGAAGAGGTAAGATAATCCGTACGAGGTTAAGGCTGGAGTTAAAGGCTCTTCCTGGCCTTCGTGGGTTTGAAGCTTCTACCCCCCTTATTTTAACGACGGCAGATTATCCCTGGCTTGGAGGGTTGTGTCATTGACGACTCGGGCTTAGACCAGCGCCTCGGTTTTGGTGCCAGGGGTGTGTGTTTGTAGACAGAGCATCCGAATGAATGGGAGGTGAAGGTCACATTTGGAGGTAGTATAGGTCACACATGACACTTCGCGCTCTGCCACGGCAGCTACTAGCCAGTCCGAAATGTGTGTCACTGTAACAATAAATTTGTTGACATGGTAAGAAAAAAGTACTTTTTACTGTAGCATGAAGAATTGAAGTTCACCATTATTTTACATAAATCGTTCAATATGTTGCTAAACCTAGGCATAATGCTGCTTATATTACAACTCCCGGTAAGCACGTGTGGGTTATGGCACTTCACGGACTCGAGCAATTTCACTTCCCACAATTACATTACCCATCTCAGGGCCGCGGACTTATGAATACCCCGGGGCAGATGCCTAGGAATATAAAACTGTTGGAATTGTGCATCATGTAGCAGGCTCCTTATTTAGCGGGGAAACGTTTTGGGAATTTATTCAAGTCTGCCTACATAAATCAGGTCCATCACAATACCTTATGCATGTGTACAATGTCATTCATAATCAAGTAAATTGTATAACTTTAGTATTTTCTAAATCAACGACGAACTCAAATTACCATCGGTTGAATTAAAACAATTTGTGAAATTATTTTCCATTGTTGTGGAAATTAAAATATTATATGTTGGAAAGTAAAAGGTAGAACATAGTCGCCTCTAATGTGTGGGTTTTATGGTTCCCTCCGCTCTTCTTAACTTATAACTAATGTGTTGTGGTTTCCCGGAGACACATAGAGACATCGGTCCTACCCACGAAGTACTGCCACGGATAACCATTTTGTGTTACTCCCAGTGGGAACTGAATGCGCGAGAGGATCTTTTCTGTCAGCGTTATATGTTTATAGTAAAGCAATAAATGTGATTCTGTTTATAAAAAAGTGCTGCACTGATCGTTTTAATATTTTTTTGCACAATATATTTTTAATAACATTAAGGTTTATACCACTTTTATTAAAAAAATGTAGATATTTGTTCAATAATTTGGTATTGACATTATTCTCTTGCAAGATAGTTACATCAGGCAGCGTAAGGAGTTCCGATTTTTGCTGATAGGTAGCGCTACCAAACAGCCTTCCAATGTTAGTTCAATGATCGTTTTATTCACTTTTTGATCACTATATTTGTAATTACATAATTTCTAATCGACGTTTGCTTAAAAAATGTAGATATTTGATGAATTATTTTGCGTTAAATTTTATTCTCTTGCAATGTAGTTATATCAGACACCGTAAAGAATTCTAATTTTCGCATGTGCATTTGACACGGAAGTAGCTCGCTAGAGGTTTTTTACACGAGGACTGAACGGATTTTGGGGGCCCAAATCCGATTTAAAGCAAAAAAAAAACAGTTTTGATTTTTTAACGCTGTGGCAGTTGAATGTCAACCCAAACACTACGTACAGTACCAAACCTCGTACCACAGCTAATCCCCCTGTGGGCATTGCAACATGATATATCAGCTGCCTCCCCCCCCCCGAAGGGGTAAATTGAGTGGCTACTTATTTTGCTATTTTACTTATTTATTATAAAACTTAGGAGACTGTAACACAATTATTTAATGTTCCGTTAAATTGTATTGATATTAATTGTCCAGGTTATAGGATTTTACAACGGAAATGGGAAAACAACATTGCGGCAATTTTTGGGTAGAATCGTGTAAAACAACGGAACGTTTTCTCATGTTTGATGTTTTCCAAAGACTTCCATTATGGAATAAAAATATGGAGTCTGCAACAGAACATGTACAAATTTTATAAATGATCTGTGAATGTCATGTTTGTTGGTTGTAGTACTCGTAGTTTAAATTATATTAGGTTAATGTTTAATTAGTTGTAATAATTATTTATAACATAAAATTCTGAAAACATTGAACTTCTAGTTCTAGTTTTCTAATGTAAATTTCGTTGGAGAAATCGATAAACACCCTGAACTTTATAAAGTTTAATTCACTGATTAAACTAATTTTAAAAATACAGTACTTAACTAGATGAATGCGTAATTGCTGACGCGTTTCAAAACATTCGTTACTTTTACTTAGGATACGCATTCACTTAGTTAAGTATTTTTAAAATTAGCAGAACTTTTTATTCACATTTCTCACTAGAGTGGTGAATGAATCTGATGTGCTTCATAAGAAATTAGTATCTTATGTAATAATTAAAACTTGGAACGACTCACAAAATACCAACAATTTATGAAAAAGTCTTAAGAATTGTACAAAATATTTTCTAGTAAGTAATTTAAAACTAAACAAATTACGTTATGAAAACAGTTATGTTAGTTAGGTTATGAAAACAGTTATGTTAGTTAGGTTATGAAAACAGTTATGTTAGTTAGGTTATGAAAACAGTTATGTTAGTTAGGTTATGAAAACAGTTATGTTAGTTAGGTTATGAAAACAGTTATGTTAGTTAAGTTATGAAAACTAATTTCGTATGCGTTGAAACAAAGTAGTAAGTTAGACATAATTTGATGTACTTCATAAGAAAATTAGTAACTTATGTAATAGTCAAAACTAGGACCGACTCACAAAATACCCACAATTTATGAAAAAACCTTAAGAATTGTACAAAATATTTTCTAGTAAGTAATTTAAAACTAATTACGTTATGAAAACAGTTATGTTAGTTAGGTTATGAAAACTAATTTCGTATGCGTTGAAACAAAGTAGTAAGTTAGACATAATTTGATGTGCTTCATAAGAAAATTAGTAACTTATGTACGAGTAATAATCAAAACTAGGACCGACTCACAAAATACCAGCAATTTATGAAAAAACCTTAAGAATTGTACAAAATATTTTCTAGTAAGTAATTTAAAACTAATTACGTTATGAAAACAGTTATGTTAGTTAGGTTATGAAAACTAAAGTAATAATCACAACTTGGACCTACTCACGAATTACCGACCGTTTATGGATTTTACAATGCAAAAACTATTGAGTAAATTTTAGAAATTTAAGCAGCCAGATCCAGTTTTGTACAAGATAAATCGGATTCGTAACAAATATGTTTTACATTTACTGAATGTAGTGAAGAGACAATATAGGGAAGAGCAAAAGGTAGAACATGGTCGTCTCTAATGTGTGAATAACGTAGCATTCATTATAACTAGTGTGTTTTGGTTGCCCGGAGACACACAGAGACATCGGTCCTACCCACGAAGTACTGCCACGGATAACCATTTAGTGTTACTCTCAGCGGGAACTGAATGCGCGAGAGGATCTTTTCTACCAACGTTGTATGTTTATAGTAAAGCAATAAATATAATTCTGTTTGTACAAAAGTACTGTAAATATTGTTTTAATCAATTTTTTCTCATTATATTTTGGAAACAACATAAACATTTTTCACATTTTTCTAAAAAAATGTATAAATTGGATCATTAATTTGGTAGTGAATATTATTCTCTCACAAAATAGTTACATCAGGCATCGTAAGAAGTTCCAGATTTAACTGCTAGGTGACGCTGGCGCCCTGCTTTCCAATTTCAGACTTGTGTAAAAGAAATTTACTATTATCTTGATTTGATTGTATCGATTATCCACATTGTTGACTATGAATTAACTAACGACACATAAAATTAATTAAATCAACCACCTCAATGAAATTAATTAATTTTAGTAACACTTAGGGTACTTTGCCATTATTTTGTGTCCTATTAATTTGTATTGCATATTGATTGTCCAGGTTTACTGCAATTTACAAATCAAAGTAAAAAAAACCTCGCAGTATTTTTTGGGTGGAATAGTAAAGAAGACCTGGCATAACAACACTGTGGAACGTTTTTCTATGCTTTGATGTTAACAAAGTATTTCCATTGGTCACAATACAAAATGAGCGTATTACTGCTCCCAGCTGTCACGTATCAAGCAGCGATGATTCTTATATTTGTATAGGTTTTTTCATTAATATGAGCCAAGGCGGTAGGGAATTTTCAACATATCTGAATGGCGGTTGGCATCACTGATCAACATAAATGTTTTCGGTGCAGATTCTGATCATGCCAAAATATAGCTCATCCTCTGAGGAATTCTGACCGAGCGAGGAGGAATGCGCACCTCAACCTCCTAGTAGTGGGAACTCAATATCGTAACTTGGAGTTTAAACCTTCTAATGGAGGTGGTTAGGTTATTTAGATCTCGACTTGAAGCTAAAAATCTTCTATCTCGTCTTCCTGCATTGGAATTTTCATAGCAAAGAGGGCGTATACACTGTAATGTACTCAAGAGTTTGTACACAGGGTTTAGTAGCCTTCAGGGCAATGCTGAGACATTAAATTAAAACTGTGTGGGGACATTTGCTATATATTGGCATTATCTAGCAAGTTAGTTTAAATAGGAAATATATCGCTATTGACAGTTCCGCTCTAACAAACCTCTCATTATATGCCTCGTTGGTTGGTTGCATTGAACGGAGATCCTCAATCGAACAAAAGTACTCCCTTTATTATCACGACGGCAGATTATCCCCGGGGTGGAGGGTTGTGTCATTGACGACACGGGCTTAGATACGTGAATGGGTTTTGGTGCCAGAGGTGTGTGTAGACGGAGCATCCGACATGATTGGGGGTCACCTTTGGAGGTGGTATAGGTCACACATGACACTTCCCGCTCTCACACGGCAGCTACTAGCCAGTCCGAAATGTGTGTCAAAGTCCCAATAAATTTAACATGGTAAAAAAATTAAAATAAGTACTTTTCATTGTAGCATGAATAATTGAATTTGACCACTAATTTACATAAATCGTTCAATATGTTACTAAACCTAGGCATAATGTTGCTCATTTCCCACTTCCCGGGAAGCACGGGAGGGTTATGGCACTACACTGACACGAGCAATTTCACTTCCACAATTACATTACCCATCTCAGGGTCGCGGACTTATGAATGCCCCGGGGCAGATGCCTAGGTATAAAGTTGCTCATTTCCCACTTCCCCGGAAGCACGTGTGGGTTATGGCACTACACTGACACGAGCAATTTCACTTCCCACAATTACATTACCCATCTCAGGGTCGCGGACTTATGAATGCCCCGGGGAAGATGCCTAGGTATAAAGTTGCTCATTTCCCCATTCCCGGGAAGCACGTGTGGGTTATGGCACTACACTGACACGAGCAATTTCACTTCCCACAATTACATTACCCATCTCAGGGTCGCGGACTTATGAATGCCCCGGGGCAGATGCTTAGGTATAAAGTTGCTCATTTCCCCATTCCAGGGAAGCACGTGTGGGTTATGGCACTACACTGACACGAGCAATTTCACTTCCCACAATTACATTACCCATCTCAGGGTCGCGGACTTATGAATGCCCCGGGGCAGATGCCTAGGTATAAAGTTGCTCATTTCCCACTTCCCGGGAAGCACGTGTGGGTTATGGCACTACACTGACACGAGCAATTTCACTTCCCACAATTACATTACCCATCTCAGGGTCGCGGACTTATGAATGCCCCGGGGCAGATGCCTAGGTATAAAGTTGCTCATTTCCCCATTCCCGGGAAGCACGTGTGGGTTATGGCACTACACTGACACGAGCAATTTCACTTCCCACAATTACATTACCCATCTCAGGGTCGCGGACTTATGAATGCCCCGGGGCAGATGCCTAGGTATAAAGTTGCTCATTTCCCACTTCCCGGGAAGCACGTGTGGGTTATGGCACTACACTGACACGAGCAATTTCACTTCCCACAATTACATTACCCATCTCAGGGTCGCGGACTTATGAATGCCCCGGGGCAGATGCCTAGGTATAAAGTTGCTCATTTCAACATTCCCGGGAAGCACGTGTGGGTTATGGCACTACACTGACACGAGCAATTTCACTTCCCACAATTACATTACCCATCTCAGGGTCGCGGACTTATGAATGCCCCGGGGCAGATGCCTAGGTATAAAGTTGCTCATTTTCCCATTCCCGGGAAGCACGTGTGGGTTATGGCACTACACTGACACGAGCAATTTCACTTCCCACAATTACATTACCCATCTCAGGGTCGCGGACTTATGAATGCCCCGGGGCAGGTGCCTAGGTATAAAGTTGCTCATTTCCCACCCCCCGGGAAGCACGTGTGGGTTATGGCACTTTACTGACACGAGCAATTTCACTTCCCACAATTACATTACCCATCTCATGGTCGCGGACTTATGAATGCCCCGGGGCAGATGCCTAGGTATAAAGTTGCTTATTTCCCCATTCCCGGGAAGCACGTGTGGGATATGGCACTACACTGACACGAGCAATTTCACTTCCCACAATTACATTACCCATCTCAGGGTCGCGGACTTATGAATGCCCCGGGGCAGATGCCTAGGTATAAAGTTGCTCATTTTCCCATTCCCGGGAAGCACGTGTGGGTTATGGCACTACACTGACACGAGCAATTTCACTTCCACAATTACATTACCCATCTCAGGGTCGCGGACTTATGAATGCCCCGGGGCAGATGCCTAGGTATAAAGTTGCTCATTTCCCACTTCCCCGGAAGCACGTGTGGGTTATGGCACTTCACTGACACGAGCAATTTCACTTCCCACAATTACATTACCCATCTCAGGGCCGCGGACTTATGAAAGTGCCGGGGCAGATGCCTAGGCATAATGTTGCTCATTTCCCACTTCCCGGGAAGCACGTGTGGGTTATGGCACTACACTGACACGAGCAATTTCACTTCCCACAATTACATTACCCATCTCAGGGCCGCGGACTTATGAAAGTGCCGGGGCAGATGCCTAGGCATAATGTTGCTCATTTCCCACTTCCCGGGAAGCACGTGTGGGTTATGGCACTTCACTGACACGAGCAATTTCACTTCCCACAATTACATTACCCATCTCAGGGCCGCGGACTTATGAAAGTGCCGGGGCAGATGCCTAGGCATAATGTTGCTCATTTCCCACTTCCCGGGAAGCACGTGTGGGTTATGGCACTACACTGACACGAGCAATTTCACTTCCCACAATTACATTACCCATCTCAGGGCCGCGGACTTATGAAAGTGTCGGGGCAGATGCCTAGGCATAATGTTGCTCATTTCCCACTTCCCGGGAAGCACGTGTGGGTTATGGCACTTCACTGACACGAGCAATTTCACTTCCCACAATTACATTACCCATCTCAGGGCCGCGGACTTATGAAAGTGCCGGGGCAGATGCCTAGGCATAATGTTGCTCATTTCCCACTTCCCGGGAAGCACGTGTGGGTTATGGCACTACACTGACACGAGCAATTTCACTTCCCACAATTACATTACCCATCTCAGGGCCGCGGACTTATGAAAGTGCCGGGGCAGATGCCTAGGCATAATGTTGCTCATTTCCCACTTCCCGGGAAGCACGTGTGGGTTATGGCACTTCACTGACACGAGCAATTTCACTTCCCACAATTACATTACCCATCTCAGGGCCGCGGACTTATGAAAGTGCCGGGGCAGATGCCTAGGCATAATGTTGCTCATTTCCCACTTCCCGGGAAGCACGTGTGGGTTATGGCACTACACTGACACGAGCTATTTCACTTCCCACAATTACATTACCCATCTCAGGGCCGCGGACTTATGAAAGTGCCGGGGCAGATGCCTAGGCATAATGTTGCTCATTTCCCACTTCCCGGGAAGCACGTGTGGGTTATGGCACTTCACTGACACGAGCAATTTCACTTCCCACAATTACATTACCCATCTCAGGGTCGCGGACTTATGCATGCCCCGGGGCAGATGCCTAGGCATATAAAACTGTTGGAATTGTGCATCATTTAGTAGCGAGAGGAACGTTTTGGAAATTTATTCACGTCTGCCTACATAAATCAGGTCCATCACAATACCTTATTCACGTGTACAATGTCATTCATAATCAAGTAAATTGTACAACTTTCGTATTTTCTAAATCAACGACGAACTCAAATTACGATCGGTTGAATTAAAACAATTTGTGAAAGCATTGTTGTGGAAGTTAAAATATTATATGTTGGAAAGTAAAAGGTAGAAAAACAATTTGTGAAAGCATTGTTGGGGAAATTAAAATATTATATGTTGGAAAGTAAAAGGTAGAACATAGTCGCCTCTAATGTGTGGGTTTTTCTCATCTTGCTTAAGCCTAATGTGTTTTGGTTTCCCGGAGACACATAGAGACATCGGTCCTACCCACGAAATACTGCCACGGATAACCATTTTGTGTTACTCGCATTGGGAACAGAATGCGCGAGAGGATCTTTTCTATCAACGTTGTATGTTTATAGTAAAGCAATAAATGTGATTCTGTTTATAAAAAAGTGTTGCACTGATCGTTTTAATATTTTTTTACCCAATATGTTTGTAATAACATAAAGGTTTATACCACTTTTATTAAAAAAATGTAGATATTTGATCAATAATTTGGTTTTTACATTATTCTCTTCCAAGATAGTTACAACAGGCAGCGTAAGGAGTTCCAATTTTCGCTCATAGGTAGCGCTACAATACAGCTTTGCAATGTTCATCCTGATTCTCCATGGAAAGAGCTTATGAGCTTGGTACATGGGCAATCAATCCCGTTTCCTTCACTCGCGGTAGGGATACTAACGTTTTGGGAATTTATTCACGACTGACTACATAAATCAGGTCCATCACAATACCTTATGCATGTGTACAATGTCATTCATAATCAAGTAAATTGTATAACTTTCGTATTTTCTACATCAACAACGAACTCAAATTACCATCGGTTGAATTAAAACAATTTGTGACAGCATTTTCCATCGTTGGGGAAATTAAAATATGTTGGAAAGTAAAAGGTAGAACATAGTCGCCTCTAATGTGTGGGTCGTCTCTGATCTTTTTAAGTTATATCTTACGTGGTTTGGTTTCCCGGAGACACACAGAGACATCGGTCCGAGAGACGGATAATCATTTTGTGTTACTCGCAGTGGGAACCGAATTCGCGAAAGGATTTTTTCTATCAACGTTGTATGTTTATAGTAAAGCAATAAATGTGATTCTGTTCGTACAAAAGTGCTGCACTTATAGTTTTATTCAATTTTTGCCCGTTATATTTGTAATAAAATAAAGGTGTATACCACTTCTATTAAAAAAATGTAAATATTTGATCAATAATTTAGTGTATACATTATTATCTTGCAAGATAGTTACATCAGGCAGCGTAAAGAGTTCCAATTTTTTCTGATATGTAGCGCTACCATATAGCTTTATAATGTTATTGATTTATGAGCTTGGTACATGGGCAATCAATCCCGTTTCCTTCCTTCGCGGTAGGGATACTAACTGCATGCGCATGTGAGACGGAGGTAGCTCGCTAGAGGTTGGCTGCCACGAGGGCTATGCGGGTTTTGGGGGCTCAGACCCAGGTAAAAAAAAAAAAAAAAAAAAAAAAATTATTAATTTATTTACAGCTAAAGTAGACTTAGAAACAGCACAGTTTGCCTACTGCCCTACATTAGAGCCAAACACTCACACTACAATCACAGAGATAAAGTGGGCAATCTCACAAACAAACTCCAGGAAAGCTCCTGGACCAGACACCATCACCAACACAACGCTAAAAAACCTCACGGAGAAAGCGATCATTTATCTGTCAAACATCTATAATGCTATACTCCGGACACAACACTTCCCGGACGCTTGGAAGGAGGCCAAGATCTTGGTCTTCCCCAAACCGGGAAAAGACCACAGCAAACCTGATTCGCATTTTCTCAAACTACGATGAATTCAAATGTTCCTTCCGTTGAATTAAAACCCAAATTGTGAAACCATTTTCGATCGTTGTGGAAAATAAAATATTATATGTTGTAAAGTAAAAGGTAGAGCATGGTCGCCTCTAATGTGTGAGTAGAGTGTCTCTTCTTACTTAAGCCTAATGTGTTTTGGTTTCCCGGAGACACATGAGGCATCGGTCCTACCCACGACGTAATCCCACAGATAACCATTTTGTGATACACAGCGGAAACAGAATGCCCGAGAGGAACTTTTCTACTAACTTTATATGTTTACAGTAAAGCAATAAATGTGATTCTGTTTATACAAAAGTGCCTCACTTATCATTTTAATCACTTTTTCCTCACTATAGTTGTAACAACATGAATTTTTATTCGCCTTTTTCTTACAAAATGTAGATATTTGGTCAATAATTTGGCACTAAACATTATTCTCTCGTAAGATAGTTACATCAGGCAGCGTAAGGATTTCCACTTTCCTGTAATATGTAGAGCTACCGTACTGCTTTTTGTTGAGGGCTGGGCGGGTTTTGGGGGCTCAGACCCAAGTGAAAAAAAAGATTTAATATTTGGCCGCGGCGCTAAGTCTACAATAGATAAACGCATTAAACACTTTGAATTGTTTTCGCCCGCACTCACATGCGTTAAAGCATCAGCTATTAGGCTTAAGCTTAACAGTAACACCACAACACTTGTATCAGCGTACAAACCCCCGGGTTCTCTTGATTACACTCCTTCTACAGTAGGATAATAATCGCCGGGAACTTGAATTCGAAACACACAGGAGGCCGGCATCTCCAAATCTTCATAGAAAACACAACTAGTAGTCTCTCCGGAACCAACATACCAGACCCCTGAACATACGGAAGACATTTTGGATAAAGCTATTGCGGAAGGTCTGTTAGTGTAGCCGCTATGTTCACGTCAATAGCGATTTAAATTCAGATCACTACCCCGTGATAATGGCGGTCCATGGAAGCCCTGATAGCAGAGAGCTGAGGAGGATGCTGAACTACAGATTGGCTGACTGGGAGCTATTCCGTTCCCAGCTGAACAGCGCTCTATCTGCCTTCCTAAATGTCGACACACCACTGGATATAGACAAAACCATCCGTAGCCTTACGACGGCGATACGTACTGCGATTACTAACGCGGTACCAGTTAAATGTCAACCCAGACACTATGTACGGTTAGCAAGGCACATACCATAGGTAATCACTCGGCGAATTAGGATCAGGCAGGCATTGCAACACGGGGTAAACAGATGCGTTCCATATCAACACTTAATCGCCTTAAGAGGCAAATTCGGTACAAAGTCAATGGCTTTCAAGCGACATTGGCGACTTTTATCACAACAGATAAACCCATCTGGCCGATATTTAAACACTTCACACGAGAATTGCTGCGCTATCCCCCACTATCGGCCTGAATGGTGGGAAATTGATAAAGTCGGAAAAGTAATGTTGACAAAGTTAACTTGTTTAGTGACACGCTTGAGGCACGTTCCAACCAAACGACCAATCAGCTGATGCAGCCGTTACAGATAAAGTAGATTTAGAAACAGCACAGTTTGCCTACGCCCCTACATTAGAGCCAAACACTGACACTATAAACACAGAGATATAGTGGGCAATCTCACAAGCAAACTCCAGGAAAGCTCCTGGATCAGACGCCATCACCAACACAACGCTGAAAAACCTCACGGAGAGGGCGATCACTTATCTCTCAAACATCTACAACGCTATACTCCGGACACAACACTTCCCGGACGCTTGGAAGGAGGCCAAGATATTGGTCTTCTCCAAACCGGGAAGCCACCACAGCAAACCTGACTCATACAGATTGTTAAGCTTGTTGAATACGATGTTCAAGGTATTTGAAAAAACCCTGCTCAAATGTATCAACAAGAATATCCACTCACACAATATACTGAGGCCAGAGCAATTTGGCTTTAGGACAAAACACTCGGCCACGCATCAGTTGATGAGAGTGGTGGAACATCCATGGGTTTCAACAATTATTGCTCGACTGGAGTAGTCTTTCTGGATATTAAAAAGGCCTTTGACTGGTTCTGGGACAATGGGCTCTTAGTGAAACTACGACACTATGGCTTTCCAGACGGGCTTATAGACCTAGTTAGCTCTAACCCCTTCTTATCCCTTAGCATAGGTTTCTGAGGTCGCCCACTTTATCTCTATGTTTGTTGGGCAAGTAAAATGATGAGGGGCCAAAGTCACACCTAAACCATTCGGCAGCTGCACTAAGATGTTATGACGGCATATATGTATTAAGAAATACTCGCTTATATAAAATCAGTTTAACTGACACGTTCAATTGCTATGACGCAGACTATTATAATATAAAACTGTTGGAATTGTGCATCATGTAGCAAGCTTCTGATTTAGCGGGAAGAACGTTTTGCGGATATATTTATGTAGGCCTACATAAATCAGGTCCATCACAATACCTTATTCATGTGTACAATGTCAATCATAATCAAGTAAATTGTATAACTTTAGTATTTTCTAAATCTACGACGAACTCAAATTACCATCGGTTGAATTAAAACAATTTGTGAAAGCATTTTCCATTGTTGGGGAAATTAAAATATTATATGTTGGAAAGTAAAAGGTAGAACATAGTCGCCTCTAATGTGTGAGTTAATTTTCCCATCTTGCTTAAGCCTAATGTGTTTTGGTTTCCCGGAGACACACAGAGACATCGGTCCTACCCACGAAGTACTGCAACGGATGAGCATTTTGTGTTACTCGTTGCGGGAACAGAATGCGTGAGAGGAACTTTTCTACCAACGTTGTATGTTTATAGTAAAGCAATAAAAGTGATTCTGTTTGTACAAAAGTGCTGCACTGATCGTTTTAATCACTTTTCCTCACTATAGTTGTAACAATATGAACGTTTTTTCACCGTTTTCTTACAAAATGTAGAAATTTGGTCAATAATTTGGCACTAAACATTATTCTCCCGTAAGATAGTTACATCACGCAGCGTAAGGAGTTCCACTTTCCTCTAATAGGTAGCGCTACCGTACTGCTTTTTATTGATTTAATTTTCGGCCGTGGCGGTACGGCTACAATAAATAAAATACCTCACGAGCTAAAAACCTCACGGAGAAGGCGACCACTTATCTCTCAAACATCTACAATACTGTACTATACTCAGGACACAACACTTCCCGGACGCTTGGAAGGAGGCCAAGATATTGGTCTTCCAGAAACCGGGAAAGGACCACAGCAAACCCGTCTCATACAGACCGTCAAGATTGTTCAATACGATGGTCAAGGTATTTGAAAAAATCCTGCTCAAACGTATCAACAAGCATATCCCCACACACAATATACTGAGGTCAGAGTAATTTGGCTTTAGGACAAAACACTCGGCCACGCATCAGTTGATGAGAGTGGTGGAGCATGCAACCAAGGGTTTCAACTGATCGACTGAATTACTGCTCGACTGGAGTAGTCTTTCTGGATATTGAAAAGGACTTTCACTGGGTCTGGGACAATGGGCTCTTAGTGAAACTACGACACTAAGGCTTTCTAGACGGGCTTATACACCTAGTTAGCTCTAATACCTCTCCTTATCCCTTAGCATAAGGTGATCCACGCCCCCAAGGGTTCCTGCATGATCTGTCGGGGGATTTTTCCCGTGTCAGATGCCTGTTTGGGGGAGGGGGTAAGTGATCGCTTTCTCCATGAGGTGTTTCAGCGTTGTGTTGGTTATGGTGTCCAGGAGCTTTCATGGAGTAGGTTTCTGAGGTCGCGCACTTTATCTTTATGTTTGTTGGGCAAGTAAAATGATAAAGGGCCAAAGTCACACCTAAGCCATGCGGCAGCTGCACCAGGATGTAATGACGGCATATATGTATTAAGAAATACTCGCTTATATAAAATCAGTTGAACTGACAATTGCTATGATGCAGGCTATTATAATGGCCTTTATTTGCTAACACTGGCAACAAGATAATGCCAACAAGATATCAACGCAATCTCCATTAATTTTATAAAAGGGGAAAATATATACACTACAGTAACATTAAAAGAAATAACATCTCAATAAATTATTGATAAATAAAAATACCTTAAGAATTGCACAAAATATGTTCGAGTAAGTAATTTATTTTGAAAACTAATTTCCAATGCGTTGAAACAAAGTAGTAAGTTAGACATAATTTGATGTACTTCATAAGAGATTAGTAACTTATGTAATAATTAAAACTAGCACCGACTCACAAAATTCCCACAATTTATGGATTTTACAATGCGAAAACTATTGAGTAAATTATAAATAATTTAAGCAGCCGGATCCAGGTTTCTAAAAGATATGTCGGAATCGTAACAAATACGTTTTACATTTACTTGAAGGTGAAGAGACGATATAGGGAAGAGCAAAAGGTAGAACATGGTCGTCTCTAATGTGTGAGTTGCAGTACACTACTGTTTCTCTTATATCTATTGTGTTTTGGTTGCCCGGAGACACATAGAGACATCGGTCCTACCCACGAAGTACTCCCACGGATAACCATTTAGTGTTACTCTCAGCGGGAAGAGAATGCGCGAGAGGAACTTTTCTACCAACGTTGTATATTTATAGTAAAGCAATAAATGTGATTCTGTTTGTATAAAAGTGCTGCACTTAACGTTTTAATAATTTTGTTCTCATTATATTTAAAACAACATAAAACTTTTACACCCATTTCTACAAAAATGTAGAAATTGGATCAATAAAATGCTGTTTATCATTATTCTCTTGCAATATAGTTACATCAGGCAGCGTAAGGAGTTCCATATTTCGCTGCTAGGTGACGCTGGCGCCCAGCTTTAAAATATCAGACATGTGTAAAAGAAACTTATTGTTTATTATTCTCTTGATTTGATTGCATTGATTATTCATGTTGTGCATTATGAATTAACTAAAAACACACATAATTTTATAAAAATCAACAACCTCATAATAATTATAATTAATTTATTAAAACCCTTAGGGTACTGTGACACAATTATTGTGTGTCTCGTTAATTTGTATTGCATATTGATTGTTCATGTTTACAGTAATTTACAAAAAAAAAAAGTAAAAAAAACCCTTGCAGTATTTTTTGGGTAGAATAGTAAAGAAGACCTGGCATAACAAGACTGTGGAACGTTTTTCATGCTTTGATGTTAACAAAGTATTTTCATTGGTCACAATACAAAAAGAGCGTATTACTGCTCCCAGCGGTCACGTATCAAGCAGCGATGATTCCTATTTTTGTATAGGTTTTTTCATTAATATGAGCCAATGCGGTAGGGAGTGAAGGCAGTATCTTCACAACGATGTGACCTTGTCCACCCTTGGAGGATTCTAGGGTCAGGGCAGAGTTAGGAAAGGTTCATAAGGTTTCGGAACACCGCACATTCTGTAAGGGAGGAAGAGGTAGGATGATCCGTACGAGGCTAAGGCTGGAGTTGAAGGCTCTTCCTGACTTTCATGGGTTTGAAACTTCTACCCCCTTATTTTAACGACGCAGAATATCTCTGGCTTGGAGGGTTGTGTCATTGACGACTCGGGCTTAGACCCGCGCCTCGGTTTTGGTGCCAGGGGTGTGTGTGTGTAGACAGAGCATCCGACATGAATGGGAGGTGAAGGTCACCTTGGGAGATAGTATAGGTCACACATGACACTTCGCGCTCTGACACGGCAGCTACTAGCCAGTCCGAAATATGTGTCACTGTCCCAATAAATTTGTTGATATGGTAAAAAAAATAATAAAAATAAGTACTTTTTATTGTAGCATGAAGAATTGAAGTTCACAATTATTTTACATAAATCGTTCAATATGTTACTAAACCTAGGCATAATGCAGCTTATATCCCAACTCCCGGTAAGCACGTGTGGGTTATGGCACTTCATGGACTCGAGCAATTTCACTTCCCACAATGACATTACCCATCTCAGGACCGCGGACTTATGAATGCCCCGGGGCAGATGCCTAGGCATATAAAACTGTTGGGATTGTGCATCATGTAGCAGGCTCTTTATTTAGCGGGAAGAACGTTTTGGGAATTTATTCACGTCTGCCTACATAAATCAGGTCCATCACAATACCTTATTCATGTGTACAATGTAATTCATAATCAAGTAAATTGTACAATTTTTGTATTTTCTAAATCAACGACGAACTCAAATTACCATCGGTTGAATTGAAACAATTTGTGAGCGCATTTTTCATTGTTGGGGAAATTAAAATATTATATGTTGGAAAGTAAAAGGTAGAACATAGTCGCCTCTAATGTGTGGATTGTGGTTCGTAAGTTCCTCCCCCATCTTCTTAACTTATAACTAATGTGGTTTGGTTGCCCGGAGACACATAGAGACATCGGTCCTACCCACGAAGTACTGCCTCGGATAAGCATTTTGTGTTACTCTCAGCGGGAACTGAATGCGCGAGAGGATCTTTTCTATCAACGTTGTATGTTTATAGTAAAGCAATAAATGTGATTCTGTTTATAAAAAAGTGCTGCACTGATCGTTTTAATATTTTTTTGCACAATATATTTTTAATAACATTAAGGTTTATACCACTTTTATTAAAAAAATGTAGATATTTGTTCAATAATTTGGTATTGACATTATTCTCTTGCAAGATAGTTACATCAGGCAGCGTAAGGAGTTCCGATTTTTGCTGATAGGTAGCGCTACCAAACAGCCTTCCAATGTTAGTTCAATGATCGTTTTATTCACTTTTTGATCACTATATTTGTAATTACATAATTTCTAATCGACGTTTGCTTAAAAAATGTAGATATTTGATGAATTATTTTGCGTTAAATTTTATTCTCTTGCAATGTAGTTATATCAGACACCGTAAAGAATTCTAATTTTCGCATGTGCATTTGACACGGAAGTAGCTCGCTAGAGGTTTTTTACACGAGGACTAAACGGATTTTGGGGGCCCAAATCCGAGTTAAAACAAAAAAAAAAAAACAGTTTTGATTTTTAACGCTGTGGCAGTTGAATGTCAACCCAAACACTACGTACAGTACCAAACCTCGTACCACAGCTAATCCCCCTGTGGGCATTGCAACATGATATAACAGCTGCCTCCCCCCCCCCTCCCCGAAGGGGTAAATTGAGCAGCTACTTATTTTGCTATTTTACTTATTTATTATAAAACTTAGGAGACTTTAACACAATTATTTAATGTTCCGTTAAATTGTATTGATATTAATTGTCCGGGTTATAGGATTTTACAACGGAAATGGGAAAACAACATTGCGGCAATTTTTGGGTAGAATCGTGTAAAACAACGGAACGTTTTCTCATGTTTGATGTTTTCAAAAGACTTCCATTATGGAATAAAAATATGGAGTCTGCAACAGAACATTTACAAATTTTTTAAAGTGATCTGTGAATGTCATGTTTGTTGATTGCAGTACTCGTAGTTTAAATTATATTAGGTTAATGTTTAATTAGTTGTAATAATTATTTATAACATAAAATTCTGAAAACATTGAACTTCTAGTTCTAGTTTTCTAATGTAAATTTCGTTGGGGAAATCGATAAACACCCTGCACTTTATAAAGTTTAATTCACTGATTAAACTAATTTTAAAAATACAGTACTTAACTAAATGAATGCCTAATTGCTGACGCGTTTCAAAACATTCGTTACTTTTACTTAGGACACGCATTCACTTAGTTAAGTATTTTTAAAATTAGCTGAACTTTATATTCACATTTCTCACTAGAGTGGTGAATGAATCTGATGTGCTTCATAACAAATTAGTATCTTATGTAATAATTAAAACTTGGAACGACTCACAAAATACCCACAATTTATGAAAAAACCTTAAGAATTGTACAAAATATTTTCTAGTAAGTAATTTAAAACTAATTACGTTATGAAAAAAGTTATGTTAGTTACGTTATGAAAACTAATTTCGTATGCGTTGAAACAAAGTAGTAAGTTAGACATAATTTGATGTCCTTCATAAGAAAATTAGTAACTTATGTAATAATCAAAACTAGGACCGACTCACAAAATACCAACAATTTATGAAAAAACCTTAAGAATTGTACAAAATATTTTCTAGTAAGTAATTTAAAACTAAACAAATTACGTTATGAAAACAGTTATGTTAGTTAGGTTATGAAAACTAATTTCGTATGCGTTGAAACAAAGTAGTAAGTTAGACATAATTTGATGTCCTTCATAAGAAAATTAGTAACTTATGTAATAATCAAAACTAGGACCGACTCACAAAATACCAACAATTTATGAAAAAACCTTAAGAATTGTACAAAATATTTTCTAGTAAGTAATTTAAAACTAAACAAATTACGTTATGAAAAAAGTTATGTTAGTTACGTTATGAAAACTAATTTCGTATGCATTGAAACAAAGTAGTAAGTTAGACATAATTTGATGTGCTTCATAAGAAAATTAGTAACTTATGTAATAATCAAAACTAGGACCGACTCACAAAATACCAACAATTTATGAAAAAACCTTAAGAATTGTACAAAATATTTTCTAATAAGTAATTTAAAACTAAACAAATTACGTTTTGAAAACAGTTATGTTAGTTAGGTTATGAAAACTAATTTCGTATGCGTTGAAACAAAGTAGTAAGTTAGACATAATTTGATGTGCTTCATAAGAAAATTAGTAACTTATGTAATAATCAAAACTAGGACCGACTCACAAAATACCAACAATTTATGAAAAAACCTTAAGAATTGTACAAAATATTTTCTAATAAGTAATTTAAAACTAAACAAATTACGTTTTGAAAACAATTATGTTAGTTAGGTTATGAAAACTAATTTCGTATGCGTTGAAACAAAGTAGTAAGTTAGACATAATTTGATGTGCTTCATAAGAAAATTAGTAACTTATGTAATAATCAAAACTAGGACCAACTCACAAAATACCCACAATTTATGAAAAAACCTTAAGAATTACAAAATATTGATCCACTGAATTACTGCTCGACTGGAGTAGTCTTTCTGGATATTAAAAAAGGCCTTTGACTGGGCCTGGGACAGTGGGCTCTTAGTGAAACTACGACACTAAGGCTTTCTAGACGGGCTTGTACACCTAGTTACCTCTAATACCTCTTCTTATCCCTTAGCATAAGGTGATCCAAGCCCCCAAGTTCTCCTGCATGACCTGTCGGGGATTTTTCCCGTGGCAGATGCCTGTTTAAGAGGTAAGTGATCGCTTTCTCCGTGAATTGTTTCAGCGTTGTGTTGGTTATGGTGTCCAGGAGCTTTCCTGGAGTAGGTTTCTGAGGTCGCCCAATTTATCTCTATGTTTGTTGGGCAAGTAAAATGATGAGGGGCCAAAGTCTCAATTAAACCATTCGGCAGCTGCACCAGGATGTAATGACGGCATATATGTATTAAGAATTACTCGCTTATATAATATAAGTGTAATTGACACTTTCAATTGCTATGATGCAGACTAATTTTATAAAAGGAGAAAATATATACACTACAGTAACATTAAAAGAAATAACATCTCAAAAAAATTATTGATAAATAAAAATACCTTAAGAATTGTATAAAATATTTTCCAGTAAGTAATTTACAACTAAACAAATTATGTTATGAAAACAGTTATGATAGTTAGGTTATGAAAACTAATTACGTATGCGTGGAAATAAAGTAGTAAGTTGGACATAATTTGGCGTGTTTCGTAAGAAATTAGTAACTTATGTAATAATCACAACTTGGACCTACTCACGAATTACCAACAATTTATGAAAAAACCTTAAGAATTGTACAAAATATTTTCTAATAAGTAATTTAAAACTAAACAAATTACGTTTTGAAAACAGTTATGTTAGTTAGGTTATGAAAACTAATTTCGTATGCGTTGAAACAAAGTAGTAAGTTAGACATAATTTGATGTGCTTCATAAGAAAATTAGTAACTTATGTAATAATCAAAACTAGGACCGACTCACAAAATACCAACAATTTATGAAAAAACCTTAAGAATTGTATAAAATATTTTCCAGTAAGTAATTTACAACTAAACAAATTATGTTATGAAAACAGTTATGATAGTTAGGTTATGAAAACTAATTACGTATGCGTGGAAATAAAGTAGTAAGTTGGACATAATTTGGCGTGTTTCGTAAGAAATTAGTAACTTATGTAATAATCACAACTTGGACCTACTCACGAATTACCAACAATTTATGAAAAAACCTTAAGAATTGTACAAAATATTTTCTAATAAGTAATTTAAAACTAAACAAATTACGTTTTGAAAACAGTTATGTTAGTTAGGTTATGAAAACTAATTTCGTATGCGTTGAAACAAAGTAGTAAGTTAGACATAATTTGATGTGCTTCATAAGAAAATTAGTAACTTATGTAATAATCAAAACTAGGACCGACTCACAAAATACCAACAATTTATGAAAAAACCTTAAGAATTGTATAAAATATTTTCCAGTAAGTAATTTACAACTAAACAAATTATGTTATGAAAACAGTTATGATAGTTAGGTTATGAAAACTAATTACGTATGCGTGGAAATAAAGTAGTAAGTTGGACATAATTTGGCGTGTTTCGTAAGAAATTAGTAACTTATGTAATAATCACAACTTGGACCTACTCACGAATTACCAACAATTTATGAAAAAACCTTAAGAATTGTACAAAATATTTTCTAATAAGTAATTTAAAACTAAACAAATTACGTTTTGAAAACAGTTATGTTAGTTAGGTTATGAAAACTAATTTCGTATGCGTTGGAACAAAGTAGTAAGTTAGACATAATTTGATGTGCTTCATAAGAAAATTAGTAACTTATGTAATAATCAAAACTAGGACCGACTCACAAAATACCAACAATTTATGAAAAAACCTTAAGAATTGTATAAAATATTTTCCAGTAAGTAATTTACAACTAAACAAATTATGTTATGAAAACAGTTATGATAGTTAGGTTATGAAAACTAATTACGTATGCGTGGAAATAAAGTAGTAAGTTGGACATAATTTGGCGTGTTTCGTAAGAAATTAGTAACTTATGTAATAATCACAACTTGGACCTACTCACGAATTACCAACAATTTATGAAAAAACCTTAAGAATTGTACAAAATATTTTCTAATAAGTAATTTAAAACTAAACAAATTACGTTTTGAAAACAGTTATGTTAGTTAGGTTATGAAAACTAATTTCGTATGCGTTGGAACAAAGTAGTAAGTTAGACATAATTTGATGTGCTTCATAAGAAAATTAGTAACTTATGTAATAATCAAAACTAGGACCGACTCACAAAATACCAACAATTTATGAAAAAACCTTAAGAATTGTATAAAATATTTTCCAGTAAGTAATTTACAACTAAACAAATTATGTTATGAAAACAGTTATGATAGTTAGGTTATGAAAACTAATTACGTATGCGTGGAAATAAAGTAGTAAGTTGGACATAATTTGGCGTGTTTCGTAAGAAATTAGTAACTTATGTAATAATCAAAACTAGGACCGACTCACAAAATACCAACAATTTATGAAAAAACCTTAAGAATTGTATAAAATATTTTCCAGTAAGTAATTTACAACTAAACAAATTATGTTATGAAAACAGTTATGTTAGTTAGGTTATGAAAACTAATTACGTATGCGTGGAAATAAAGTAGTAAGTTGGACATAATTTGGCGTGTTTCGTAAGAAATTAGTAACTTATGTAATAATCACAACTTGGACCTACTCACGAATTACCAACAATTTATGAAAAAACCTTAAGAATTGTACAAAATATTTTCTAATAAGTAATTTAAAACTAAACAAATTACGTTTTGAAAACAGTTATGTTAGTTAGGTTATGAAAACTAATTTCGTATGCGTTGGAACAAAGTAGTAAGTTAGACATAATTTGATGTGCTTCATAAGAAAATTAGTAACTTATGTAATAATCAAAACTAGGACCGACTCACAAAATACCAACAATTTATGAAAAAACCTTAAGAATTGTATAAAATATTTTCCAGTAAGTAATTTACAACTAAACAAATTATGTTATGAAAACAGTTATGATAGTTAGGTTATGAAAACTAATTACGTATGCGTGGAAATAAAGTAGTAAGTTGGACATAATTTGGCGTGTTTCGTAAGAAATTAGTAACTTATGTAATAATCACAACTTGGACCTACTCACGAATTACCAACAATTTATGAAAAAACCTTAAGAATTGTACAAAATATTTTCTAATAAGTAATTTAAAACTAAACAAATTACGTTTTGAAAACAGTTATGTTAGTTAGGTTATGAAAACTAATTTCGTATGCGTTGGAACAAAGTAGTAAGTTAGACATAATTTGATGTGCTTCATAAGAAAATTAGTAACTTATGTAATAATCAAAACTAGGACCGACTCACAAAATACCAACAATTTATGAAAAAACCTTAAGAATTGTATAAAATATTTTCCAGTAAGTAATTTACAACTAAACAAATTATGTTATGAAAACAGTTATGATAGTTAGGTTATGAAAACTAATTACGTATGCGTGGAAATAAAGTAGTAAGTTGGACATAATTTGGCGTGTTTCGTAAGAAATTAGTAACTTATGTAATAATCACAACTTGGACCTACTCACGAATTACCAACAATTTATGAAAAAACCTTAAGAATTGTACAAAATATTTTCTAATAAGTAATTTAAAACTAAACAAATTACGTTTTGAAAACAGTTATGTTAGTTAGGTTATGAAAACTAATTTCGTATGCGTTGGAACAAAGTAGTAAGTTAGACATAATTTGATGTGCTTCATAAGAAAATTAGTAACTTATGTAATAATCAAAACTAGGACCGACTCACAAAATACCAACAATTTATGAAAAAACCTTAAGAATTGTACAAAATATTTTCTAGTAAGTAATTTAAAACTAAACAAATTACGTTATGAAAACAGTTATGTTAGTTAGGTTATGAAAACTAATTTCGTATGCGTTGAAACAAAGTAGTAAGTTAGACATAATTTGATGTGCTTCATAAGAAAATTAGTAACTTATGTAATAATCAAAACTAGGACCGACTCACAAAATACCAACAATTTATGAAAAAACCTTAAGAATTGTACAAAATATTTTCTAATAAGTAATTTAAAACTAAACAAATTACGTTATGAAAACAGTTATGTTAGTTAGGTTATGAAAACTAATTTCGTATGCGTTGAAACAAAGTAGTAAGTTAGACATAATTTGATGTACTTCATAAGAAAATTAGTAACTTATGTAATAATCAAAACTAGGACCGACTCACAAAATACCAACAATTTATGAAAAAACCTTAAGAATTGTACAAAATATTTTCTAATAAGTAATTTAAAACTAAACAAATTACATTTTGAAAACAGTTATGTTAGTTAGGTTATGAAAACTAATTTCGTATGCGTTGGAACAAAGTAGTAAGTTAGACATAATTTGATGTGCTTCATAAGAAAATTAGTAACTTATGTAATAATCAAAACTAGGACCGACTCACAAAATACCAACAATTTATGAAAAAACCTTAAGAATTGTACAAAATATTTTCTAATAAGTAATTTAAAACTAAACAAATTACGTTTTGAAAACAGTTATGTTAGTTAGGTTATGAAAACTAATTTCGTATGCGTTGAAACAAAGTAGTAAGTTAGACATAATTTGATGTGCTTCATAAGAAAATTAGTAACTTATGTAATAATCAAAACTAGGACCAACTCACAAAATACCCACAATTTATGAAAAAACCTTAAGAATTACAAAATATTGATCCACTGAATTACTGCTCGACTGGAGTAGTCTTTCTGGATATTAAAAAAGGCCTTTGACTGGGCCTGGGACAGTGGGCTCTTAGTGAAACTACGACACTAAGGCTTTCTAGACGGGCTTGTACACCTAGTTACCTCTAATACCTCTTCTTATCCCTTAGCATAAGGTGATCCAAGCCCCCAAGTTCTCCTGCATGACCTGTCGGGGATTTTTCCCGTGGCAGATGCCTGTTTAAGAGGTAAGTGATCGCTTTCTCCGTGAATTGTTTCAGCGTTGTGTTGGTTATGGTGTCCAGGAGCTTTCCTGGAGTAGGTTTCTGAGGTCGCCCAATTTATCTCTATGTTTGTTGGGCAAGTAAAATGATGAGGGGCCAAAGTCTCAATTAAACCATTCGGCAGCTGCACCAGGATGTAATGACGGCATATATGTATTAAGAATTACTCGCTTATATAATATGAGTGTAATTGACACTTTCAATTGCTATGATGCAGACTAATTTTATAAAAGGAGAAAATATATACACTACAGTAACATTAAACGAAATAACATCTCAAAAAATTATTGATAAATAAAAATACCTTAAGAATTGTATAAAATATTTTCCAGTAAGTAATTTACAACTAAACAAATTATGTTATGAAAACAGTTATGATAGTTAGGTTATGAAAACTAATTAAGTATGCGTTGAAATAAAGTAGTAAGTTGGACATAATTTGGCGTGTTTCGTAAGAAATTAGTAACTTATGTAATAATCACAACTTGGACCTATTCACGAATTACCGACCGTTTATGAATTTTATAATGCGAAAACTATTGAGTAAATTTTAGACATTTAAGCAGCCGGATCTAGTTTTCTAAAAGATAGGTCGGAATCGCAACAAATACGTTTTACATTTACTGAAGGTAGCGAAGAGACAATATAGGGAAGAGCAAAAGGTAGAGAATGGTCGTCTCTAATATGTGAATAGCATAGCGTTAATTATAAATAGTGTGTTTTGGTTGCCGAGAGACACACAGAGACATCGGTCCTACCCACGAAGTACTCCCACGGAAAACCATTTTGTGTTACTCTCAGCGGGAAGAGAATGCGCAGAGGATCTATACGGTTATGGCACTTCACGGATACGTGCAATTTCACTTCCCACAATTACATTACCCTTCTCAGGGCCGCGGACTTATGAATGCCCCGGAGCATGATTTCTAGGCATATAAAACTGTTGGAATTGTGCATCATTTAGTAACCTCCTGATTTAGCGAGTAGAACGTTTTGGGAATTTATTCACGACTGACTACATAAATCAGATCCATCACAATACCTTATTCATGTGTACAATGTCATTCATAATCAAGTAATTTGTACAACTTTCGTATTTTCTAAATCAACGACGAACTCAAATTACCATCGGTTGAATTAAAACAATTTGTGACAGCATTTTCCATCGTTGGGGAAATTAAAATATTATATGTTGAAAAGTAAAAGGTAGAACATAGTCGCCTCTAATGTGTGGGTTGGTATGATGGTTCCTCTTCTTAACTTATAACTAATGTGATTTGGTTTCCCGGAGACACATAGAGACATCGGTCCTACCCACGAAGTACTCCCACGGATAACCATTTAGTGTTACTCTCAGCGGGAACTGAATGCGCGAGAGGAACTTTTCTATCAACGTTGTATGTTTATAGTAAAGCAATTAATGTGATTCTGTTTGTAAAAAAGTGCTATACTGATCGTTTTAATATTTTTTTGCCCAATATATTTGTAATAACATAAAGGTTTATACCACTTTTATTAAAAAAATGTAGATATTTGATCAATAATTTGGTGATTACATTATGCTCTTGCAAGATAGTTACATCATGTAGCGTAAGGAGTTCCAATTTTTGCTGATAGGTAGCGCTACCATACAGCTTTGCAAAAGGTTATTTCATCAAAACTGAAACTGAAACTGAAAAGGCATGCAATCAAATTATTACTTCCGTTGGGGCTAAGCGGCCCTGGAGATGTGCCCCTGCGTCACCTGGAACATAAGAAGAGGTGCATGCCATTCCTGCCATAGACTCACTAACAAGGTATTTGCAAGGTAATACCTCTCCTTATTCCATAGCATAAGGTGATCCAAGCCCCCAGGGTTCCTGCATGATCTGTCGCGGGATTTTTCCTGGCAGGGTTTCTTTCTTGCCAGGTTTTTTCATCCCGCTCTTAGCGCGACACTTACCGTACTGTTTCATTTCACTATCTCCTGATTCTCCATGGAAAGAGCTTATGAGCTTGGTACATGGGCAATCAATCCCGTTTCCTTCATTCGCGGTAGGGATACTAACCGCATGCGCATGTGAGACGGAGGTAGCTCGCTAGAGGTTGGCTGCCACGAGGGCTGGGCGGGTTTTGGGGGCTCAGACCCGGGTAACGAAAAAAAAAGGTTATTTCATCAGTCTTGCCTGAGTGCTTGAGCAGGTAGGACGTATTAACTAAGGCTTTGTCGAAAAAGGCGCGGCATAGTTCCTTTGTGTTCAGTGCACGTGTGTTCCATTGTTCCGAATATAGGCATTTAAGTTTAGTGAACTTTTGAACAGAGCTAAATTTAAGTGTTACTGTGAATTGTGTTGTGTTAGTTTTTAATTAAAAACAAGTGATAGCATAAAATTATAAATTTAAATAGGCTAGACGTTTAGATTTTAGAACTAGGCTAGCGTAAAGACTTACAACCGTGACAAAACTCTTTAGGTTACTCTTTTTAGACTAAAACCTGACAACCTGTACCTGCAGTAACCCACTTTCTACATACAAGCCGGCCCTGCGGGCCGACTTGCTATCCCTACACCTTTCCTGCAATGTCGAATATAGAGGCACAACGCGGGACCCCAAGCGACGGGGCTGAGTCAATGGGGACAAGTTCCTCTCAGGGTAAGTCCACCCCCTTGAGGGTGTACGGACCTGCGAGGACGTCTTCTGCGGCTATGGCGGCGGCGCTTGAAAAAAAAAAAAAAAAAAAAAAGTTATTTCATCCCGCTTTTAGCGCGACACTTTCCGTACTGTTTCATTTCACTATCTCCTGATTATCCATGGAAAGAGCTTATGAGCTTCGTACATGGGCAATTAATCCTGTTTCCTTCACTCGCGGTAGGGATACAAACCGCATGCGCATGTGAGTTTTTTAGTTCACTGATCGTATTTCCAATGCGTTCAAACAAAGTAGTAAGTTAGTCATAATTTGATGTGCTTATGTAATAATTAAAACCAGGACCGACTCACAAAATACCCACAATTTATGGATTTTACAATTCGAAAACTATTGAGTAAATTATAAATAATTTAAGCAGCCGGATCCAGTTTTCTAAAAGATAGGGTAGAAAGGGTAGTAAAAAGGGTAGAAAGTAAAATGTTAGAACATAGTCGCCTCTAATGTGTGATTTACTGATTGGCAACATCCAAAATATTATAGGGTAGAAAGTAAAAAGGTAGAACATGGTCGCCTCTAATGTCTGAGTTACTGATTGGCAACATACAAAATATTATAGGGTAGAAAGTAAAATGTTAGAACATAGTCGCCTCTAATGTGTGAGTTACTAATTGGCAACATCCAAAATATTATAGGGTAGAAAGTAAAATGTTAGAACATAGTCGCCTCTATTGTGTGAGTTACTGATTGGCAACATCCAAAATATTATAGGGTAGAAAGTAAAAAGGTAGAACATGGTCGTCTCTAATGTGTTGAGTTAGGTTCCACCTTTAATCTACTTCCCTTAAATCTAGTGTGTTTTGGTTTCCCGGAGACACATAGAGACATCGGTCCTACCCGAGAACTATACCTAAAGATATGCATTTTGGGCTACTCACTTCGGGAACAGAATGCCCGAGAGGAACTTTTCTACCAACGTTGTGTGTTTATAGTAAAGCAATAAATGTGATTCTGTTTGTACAAAAGTGCTGCACTTATCGTTTTAATCATTTTGTGCTCACTATATTTGTAATTACCTAATTGTTTATTAATCTTTTTCTAGAAAAATGTAGATATTTGATCATTATTTGGTTTTGAATATTATTCTCTTGAAATGTAGTTACATCAGACAGAGTACGGAGTTCTAATTTTCGCTTCTAGGCTACGCTAGCGTACAGTTTTTATGATGTATTGATTTATAACGTGGTACCAGTCAAATGTCAGCCCAGACACTACGTACAATAACAAGCCAAATACTACAGCTAATCATCCGGGGAAATAGGATCCCTTGGGCATTGTAACACGATATTAACAGATGGGTTCATCATACAACTCTTGCCCGCCTGAGGAGGGAAATTAGGCGGGAACTGATTCAGTACAAAGTCGATGTTTTCCAATTAGAATTGGCGACCCTAATCACAACAGACACATCCATCTGGCCGATGGTTAAACATTTCGGGCAAGTACCCTTGAGCTATTCTTCACTTATTGGCCCGAACGGGCATGTGTGTTTTACGAGGTTAGCTTTTTTGTTGACACGCTTGAGAGCAGGTCCACCCAAATGTCCAACCAGCTGATTCAGCTATTATCACCAAACTAGACTTAGAAGCAGCACAGTTTGCCTTCTACCCCACTTAGCAAACTGATGGTTTTATCATACATGATTTTATTTTTGGTTAAATTTTAAATATTAAAAATTATTTGTATTTTAATATTGAATAAATATAAACCTACAAATTAAGCCCTTCGATCCGCCGAAGGCCATTGTCTCTTTACACGACTCTGATAACCGGATTTGCAAAACTCTGGCTTTGCTCTCGACTACTCTAACACAACTTTCAGTTGATTTATTTTTAAATTAAAAAAATATTTAAAGAATTTATATTTTTTGCAAAGTATGCTACTTTGAGACAGGTTTGGGCGTCTCAATCCTTCTGGTCCTACGGGCCGGATTACCGTACATACATCTGGTCTTTTGGGCCGCATTAACGTACATAAAACTGGTCCTAAGGGCCGGACTACTGTATATACAACTGGTCCTACGGGCCGTATTTCCGTAAATACAACTGGTCCTACGGACCGTATTTCCGTAAATACAACTGGTCCTACGGGCCGTATTTCCGTATTTACATCTGGTCCTACGGGCCGTATTTCTGTATTTACATCTGGTCCTACGGGCCGTATTTCCGTATTTACATCTGGTCCTACGGGCCGTATTTCCGTATTTACATCTGGTCCTACGGGCCGTATTTCCGTATTTACATCTGGTCCTACGGGCCGGATTACTGTACATACTTCTGGTCCTACGGGCCAGACTGCTGTACATACAACTGGTCCTACATACTAGACTACTGTACATATGACTGGTCCTACGGGCTGGATTACCGTATATACATCTGGTCCTACGGGCCGGATTACCTTACACACAACGGGTCCTACAGGCCGCATTACCGTACACACCAGTGGTCCTACAGACTAGACTACTGTACATACAACTGGTCCTACATACTAGACTACTGTACATATGACTGGTCCTACGGGCTGGATTACCGTATATACATCTGGTCCTACGGGCCGTATTACCTTACATACAACTGGTCCTACGGGCCGCATTACCGTACATACAACTAGTCATACGCTCCGTATTTCCTTATATACATCTGGTCCTACGGGCCAGATTACCGTACATACTTCTGATCCTACGGGCCAGACTACTATACATACAACTGATTCTACAGGCTAGACAACTGTACATACCACTGGTCCTACGGGATGAATTACCGTGTATACATCTGGTCCTACGGCCCGGATTACCTTACATACAACTGGTCCCGTATTACCATACATACCAGTGGTCCTTTGGGCCGTATTACCGTATATACATCTGGTCCTACGGGCTAGACTACTGTACATGCTTCTGGTCGTTTGGGCCGCATTACCGTACATACAACTGGTCCTACGGGCCGGATTACCATATATACATCTTATCCTATGAACCGCATTAACGTACATAAATCTAGTCCTTTGGGCCGTATTACCGTATATACTTTTCTTCCTTTGGGCCGTATTACCGTACATACAACTGGTCCTACGGGCCGGATTACCATATATACATCTTGTCCTATGAACCGCATTAACGTACATAAATCTAGTCCTTTGGGCCGTATTACCGTATATACTTTTGGTCCTTTGGGCCGTATTACCGTACATACAACTGGTCGTACGGGCCGGATTACCATATATACATCTTGTCCTATGAACCGCATTAACGTACATAAATCTAGTCCTTTGGGACGTATTACCGTACATACATCTGGTCCTATGCGCTAAATGCTAACACTGATTGATAATGACTACAAGATATCAATGCAATCTCCGTTAATTTTATAAAAAAGGAAAATATATGCACTACAATAACATTAAAAGAAATAACATCTCAATAAATTATTGATAAATAAAAATACCTTAAGAACTGCACAAAGTATTTTCTAGTAGGTAATTTACACTGATTACCAATTTCGAATTCGTTGAAACAAAATCTTTACGCCCACAGATACGGTTTTCTAAAATATAAGTAGGAATCGTAACAAATACGTTTTACATTTACTGAAAGTAGACTGAAGAGACAATATAGGTAAGAACAAAAGGTAGAACATGGTCGTCTCTAATGTGTGAGTTGTAGTACACGACTGTTTTCTTAGATCTAATGTGTTTTGGTTGCCCGGAGACACACAGAGACATCGGTCCTACCCACGAAGTACTGCCACGGATAACCATTTTGTGTTACTCTCAGTGGGAACAGAATGCGCGAGAGGAATTTTTCTACCAACGTTGTATGTTTATAGTAAAGCAATCAATGTGATTCTGTTTATACAAAAGTGCTGCACTTATCGTTTTAATCACTTTTCCCCACTATAGTTGTAACAATATGAACGTTTTTTCACTTTTTTCTTACAAAATGTAGAAATTTGGTCAATAATTTGGTACTAAACATTATTCTCCCGTAAGATAGTTAAATCAGGCAGCGTAAGGAGTTCCACTTTCCCCTAATAGGTAGCGCTACCGTACTGCTTTTCATTGAAAAAAAAACTTAATCTTCGCCCGCGGCGGTACGGCTACAATAGTTAAACGCATTAAATATTTTGAATTGTTTTCGCCAGCACTCACTTGCGTTAAAGTAGCAGGTATTATGCTTGAGCTCAACGGAACCACCACAACACTTGTATCAGCGTACAAACCACCGGGTTCTGTTGATTACACTCCTTCTACAGTAGGATAATAATCACCGGAGACTTGTATTCTAAACACACAGGAGGCCAGCAACTCCAAATCTTCATACAAAACACAACTAGTAGTCTCTCCAGAAAAAACATACCAAAGCCCTTAACATACGGAAGACATTTTGGATAAAGCTATTGCGAAAGCTCTGCCAGTGTTGCCACTAAGTTCACGTCAATAGAGATCTAAATTCAGATCACTACCCCGTGATAATGGCGGTCCATGGAAGCCCTGCTAGCACAGAGCTGAGGAGGGTGCTAAACTACAGATTGGCTGACTGGGAGCTATTCCGGTCCCAGCTAAACAGCACTCTATCTGCCTTCCTAAAAGTCGACACACCACTGGACATAGACAAAGCTGTCGCTAATCTTACGACGGCAATACGTACTGCGATTACTAAGAGCCTCCGTTCACGTGTCGACGCTCGAAGTGGTCGACTCGAGAATAATCGCATTCGTCTCTCCCCTCCACTCAACTTCCTACGTAGTGGCATTGGGATCCGCAGACGGGTCGTTTTGTTCCTCGTCTTGTACGATCCATAGTGCGGGATTTATCGAGAGCATCGCGCGACTCTACGTCATGGAGGTGATTATAATTTTATATTCTTTAATCCTTTTTTTGCTTTATTAAGATTTACAGATTTATTAAATGATCTGTGGATGTTATGTTCGTTGATTGTATTACTCGTAGTTTAAATTACAGTAGGTTAATGTTTAATTAGTTGTAATAATTATTTATAACATAAAATTCTGAAAACATTGAACTTCTAGTTCTAGTTTTCTAATGTAAATTTCGTTGGGGAAATCGATAAACACCCTGAGCTTTATAAAGTTTAATTCACTGATTAAACTAATTTTAAAAATACAGTACTTAACTAGATGAATGCGTAATTGCTGACGCGTTTCAAAACATTCGTTACTTTTACTTAGGATACGCATTCACTTAGTTAAGTATTTTTAAAATTAGCTGACCTTTATATTAACATTTCTCACTAGAGTGGTGAATGAATCTGATGTGCTTCATAAGAAATTAGTATCTTATGTAATAATTAAAACTTGGAACGAATCACAAAATACCAACAATTTATGAAAAACCTTAAGAATTGTAAAAAATATTTTCTAATAAGTAATTTACAACTAAACAAATTACGTTATGAAAACAGTTATGTTAGTTAGGTTATGATAACTAATTTCGTATGCGTTGAAACAAAGTAGTAAGTTATACATAATTTGATGTACTTCATAAGAAAATTAATAACTTATGTAATAATCAAAACTAGGACCGACTCACAAAATACCCACAATTTATGGATTTTACAATGCAAAAACTATTAAATAATTTTAGAAATTTAAGCAGCCAGATCCAGCTTTGTACAAGATAAATCGGATTCGTAATTACTGAATGTAGTGAAGAGACAATATAGGGAAGAGCAAAAGGTAGAACATGGTCGTCTCTAATGTGTGAATAACGTAGCATTCATTATAACTAGTGTGTTTTGGTTGCCCGGAGACACATAGAGACATCGGTCCTACCCTCGAAGTACTCCCATGGATAACCATTTAGTGTTACTCTCAGCGGGAACAGAATGCGCGAGAGGATCTTTTCTATCAGCGTTGTATGTTTATAGTAAAGCAATAAATATAATTCTGTTTGTACAAAAGTACTGTAAATATTGTTTTAATCAATTTTTTCTCATTATATTTTGGAAACAACATAAACATTTTTCACATTTTTCTAAAAAAATGTATAAATTGGATCATTAATTTGGTAGTGAATATTATTCTCTCACAAAATAGTTACATCAGGCATCGTAAGAAGTTCCAGATTTAACTGCTAGGTGACGCTGACGCCCTGCTTTCCAATTTCAGACTTGTGTAAAAGAAATTTACTATTATCTTGATTTGATTGTATCGATTATCCACATTGTTGACTATGAATTAACTAACGACACATAAAATTAATTAAATCAACCACCTCAATGAAATTAATTAATTTTAGTAACACTTAGGGTACTTTGCCATTATTTTGTGTCCCATTAATTTGTATTGCATATTGATTGTCCAGGTTTACAGCAATTTACAAATCAAAGTAAAAAAAACCTCGCAGTATTTTTTGGGTGGAATAGTAAAGAAGACCTGGCATAACAACACTGTGGAACGTTTTTCTATGCTTTGATGTTAACAAAGTATTTCCATTGGTCACAATACAAAATGAGCGTATTACTGCTCCCAGCTGTCACGTATCAAACAGCGATGATTCTTATATTTGTATAGGTTTTTTCATTAATATGAGCCAAGGCGGTAGGGAATTTTCAACATATCTGAATGGCGGTTGGCATCACTGATCAACATAAATGTTTTCGGTGCAGATTCTGATCATGCCAAAATATAGCTCATCCTCTGAGGAATTCTGACCGAGCGAGGAGGAATGCGCACCTCAACCTCCTAGTAGTGGGAACTCAATATCGTAACTTGGAGTTTAAACCTTCTAATGGAGGTGGTTAGGTTATTTAGATCTCGACTTGAAGCTAAAAATCTTCTATCTCGTCTTCCTGCATTGGAATTTTCATAGCAAAGAGGGCGTATACACTGTAATGTACTCAAGAGTTTGTACACAGGGTTTAGTAGCCTTCAGGGCAATGCTGAGACATTAAATTAAAACTGTGTGGGGACATTTACGGCAAACATTTGCTATATATTGGCATTATCTAGCAAGTTAGTTTAAATAGGAAATATATCGCTATTGACAGTTCCGCTCTAACAAACCTCTCATTATATGCCTCGTTGGTTGGTTGCATTGAACGGAGATCCTCAATCGAACAAAAGTACTCCCTTTATTATCACGACGGCAGATTATCCCCGGGGTGGAGGGTTGTGTCATTGACGACTCGGGCTTAGATACGTGCCTGGGTTTTGGTGCCAGAGGTGTGTGTAGACGGAGCATCCGACATGATTAGGGGTCACCTTGGGAGGTGGTATAGGTCACACATGACACTTCCCGCTCTCACACGGCAGCTACTAGCCAGTCCGAAATGTGTGTCAAAGTCCCAATAAATTTAACATGGTGAAAAAATTAAAATAAGTACTTTTCATTGTAGCATGAATAATTGAATTTGACCACTAATTTACATAAATCGTTCAATATGTTACTAAACCTAGGCATAATGTTGCTCATTTCCCACATCCCGGGAAGTACGTGTGGGATATGGCATTACACGGACACGAGCAATTTCACTTCCCACAAATACAGTACCCATCTCAGGGCCGAGGACTTATGAATGCTCCGGGGCAGATGCCTAGGCATAATGTCGCTCATTTCCCATCTCCAGGGAAGCACGTGTGGGTTATGGCACTACACGGACACGAGCAATTTCACTTCCCACAATTACAGTACCCATCTCAGGGCCGAGGACTTATGAATGCTCCGGGGCAGATGCCTAGGCATAATGTTGCTCATTTCCCATCTCCAGGGAAGCATGTGTGGGATATGGCATTACACGGACAAGAGCAATTTCACTTTCCACAATTACAGTACCCATCTCAGGGTCGCGGACTTATGAATGCTCCGGGGCGGATGCCTAGGCATAATGTTGCTCATTTCCCATCTCCAGGGAAGCATGTGTGGGATATGGCATCACACGAACACGAGCAATTTCACTTCCCACAATTACATTTCCCATCTCTTAGCCGCGGACTTATGAATGCCCCGGGGCAGATGTCAAGGCATAATGTTGCTTATATCCCACCTCCCGGGAAGTACGTGTGGGATATGGCATTACACGGACACGAACAATTTCCCTTCCCACAATTACAGTACCTATCTAAGGGCCGCGGACTTATGAATGCCCCGGGACAGATGCCTAGGCATAATGTTGCTCATTTCCCATATCCCGGGAAGCACGTGTGGGTTATGGCACTACACGGATATGAGCAATTTCACTTCCCACAATTACATTACCCATCTCAGGGCCGAGGACTTATGAATGCCCCGGGGCAGATGCCTAGGCATAATGTTGCTCATTTCCCACATCCCGGGAAGCACGTGTGAGTTATGGCACTACACGGACACGAGCAATTTCACTTCCCACAATTACATTTCCCATCTCAGGGCCGAGGACTTATGAATGCTCCTAGGCAGATGCCTAGGCATAATTTTGCTCATTTCCCACATCCCGGGAAGCACGTGTGGGTTATGGCACTACACGGACACGAGCAATTTCACTTCCCACAATTACATTTCCCATCTCTTAGCCGCGGACTTATGAATGCCCCGGGGCAGATGCCTAGGCATTATGTTGCTCATTTCCCACATCTCGGGAAGCACGTGTGGGATATGGCATTACACGGACACGAACAATTTCCCTTCCCACAATTACATTACCCATGTCAGGGCCGAGGACTTATGAATGCTCCGGGGCAGATGCCTAGGCATAATGTTGCTCATTTCCCACCTCCCGGGAAGCACGTGTGGGTTATGGCACTACACGGACACGAACAATTTCCCTTCCCACAATTACATTTCCCATCTCTTAGCCGCGGACTTATGAATGCCCCGGGGCAGATGCCTAGGCATAATGTTGCTCATTTCCCACATCCCGGGAGGCATGTGTGGGTTATGGCACTACACAGACACGAACAATTTCCCTTCCCACAATTACATTACCCACATCAGGACCGAGGACATATGTATGCTCCGGGGCAGATGCCTAGGCATAATGTTGCTCATTTCCCACCTCCAGGGAAGCACGTGTGGGTTATGGCACTACACGGACACGAGCAATTTCACTTCCAACAATTACATTACCCATCTCAGAGCCGAGGACTTATGAATGCTCCGGGGCAGATGCCTAGGCATAATGTTGCTAATTTCCCACCTCCAGGGAAGCACGTGTGGGTTATGGCACTACACGGACACGAGCATTCACTTCCCACAATTACATTACCCATCTCAGGGCCGAGGACTTATGAATGCCCCGGGGCAGATGCCTAGGCATTATGTTGCTCATTTCTCACATCCCGGGAAGCACGTGTGGGATATGGCATTACACGGACACGAACAATTTCCCTTCCCACAATTACATTACCTATCTCAGGGCCGAGGACTTATGAATGCTCCGGGGCAGATGCCTAGGCATAATGTTGCTCATTTCCCACCTCCCGGGAAGCACGTGTGGGTTATGGCACTTCACGGACTCGAGCAATTTCACTTCCAACAATTACATTACCCATCTCAGGGTCGAGGACTTATGAATGCTCCGGGGCAGATGCCTAGGCATAATGTTGCTCATTTCCCACCTCCAGGGAAGTACGTGTGGGTTATGGCACTACACGGACACGAGCTATTTCACTTCCAACAATTACATTACCCATCTCAGGGTCGAGGACTTATGAATGCTCCGGCGCAGATGCCTAGGCATAATGTTGCTCATTTCCCACCTCCAGGGAAGTACGTGTGGGTTATGGCACTACACGGACACGAGCAATTTCACTTCCCACAATTACATATCCCATCTCTTAGCCGCGGACTTATGAATGCTCCGGGGCAGATGCCTAGGCATAATGGTGCTCATTTCCCACCTCCCGGGAAGCACGTGTGGGTTATGGCACTTCACGGACTCGAGCAATTTCACTTCCAACAATTACATTACCCATCTCAGGGTCGAGGACTTATGAATGCTCCGGGGCAGATGCCTAGGCATAATGTTGCTCATTTCCCACCTCCAGGGAAGTACGTGTGGGTTATGGCACTACACGGACACGAGCTATTTCACTTCCAACAATTACATTACCCATCTCAGGGTCGAGGACTTATGAATGCTCCGGCGCAGATGCCTAGGCATAATGTTGCTCATTTCCCACCTCCAGGGAAGTACGTGTGGGTTATGGCACTACACGGACACGAGCAATTTCACTTCCAACAATTACATTTCCCATCTCAGGGCCGAGGACTTATGAATGCTCCGGGGCAGATGCCTAGGCATAATGTTGCTCATTTCCCACTTCCCGGGAAGCACGTGTGGGATATGGCATTACACGGACACGAACAATTTCCCTTCCCACAATTACATTACCCATCTCAAGGCCGAGGACTTATGAATGCCCCGCGGCAGATGCCTAGGCATTATGTTGCTCATTTCCAACATCCCGGGAAGCACGTGTGGGATATGGCATTACACGGACACGAACAATTTCCCTTCCCACAATTACATTACCCATCTCAGGGCCGAGGACTTATGAATGCTCCGGGGCAGATGCCTAGGCATAATGTTGCTCATTTCCCACCTCCCGGGAAGCACGTGTGGGTCATAACACTTCACGGACACGAGCAATTTCAATTCCCACAATTACATTTCCCATCTCTTAGCCGCGGACTTATGAATGCTCCGGGGCAGATGCCTAGGCATAATGTTGCTCATTTCCCACCTCCCGGGAAGCACGTGTGGGTTATGGCACTTCACGGACTCGAGCAATTTCACTTCCAACAATTACATTACCCATCTCAGGGTCGAGGACTAATGAATGCTCCGGGGCAGATGCCTAGGCATAATGTTGCTCATTTCCCATTTCCAGGGAAGTACGTGTGGGTTATGGCACTACACGGACACAAGCAGTTTCCCTTCCAACAATTACATTACCCATCTCCGGGTCGAGGACTTATGAATGCTCCGGGGCAGATGCCTAGGCATAATGTTGCTCATTTCCCAACTCCAGGGAAGTACGTGTTGGTTATGGCACTACACGGACACGAGCAATTTCACTTCCAACAATTACATTACCCATCTCAGGGTCGAGGACTTATGAATGCCCCGGGGCAGATGTCTAGGCATAATGTTGCTCATTTCCCATCTCTTAGCCGCGGACTTATAAATGCCCCGGGGCTGATGCCTAGGCATAATGATGCTCATTTCCCATCTCTTAGAAAAACCTCGCAGTATTTTTTTAGTGGAATAGTACAGAAGACCTGGCATAACAACACTGTGGAACGTTTTTCCATGCTTTGATGTTAACAAAGTATTTCCATTGGTCACAATACAAAATGAGCGTATTACTGCTCCCAGCTGTCACGTATCAAACAGCGATGATTCTTATATTTGTATAGGTTTTTTCATTAATATGAGCCAATGCGGTAGGGAATTTTCAACATATCTGAATGGCAGTTGGCATCACTGATCAACATAATGTTTTCGGTGCAGATTCTGATCATGCCAAAATATAGCTCATCCTCTGAGGAATTCTGACCGAGCGAGGAGGAATGCGCACCTCAACCTCCTAGTAGTGGGAACTCAATATCGTAACTTGGAGTTTAAACCTTCTAATGGAGGTGGTTAGGTTATTTAGATCTCGACTTGAAGCTAAAAATCTTCTATCTCGTCTTCCTGCATTGGAATTTTCATAGCAAAGAGGGCGTATACACTGTAATGTACTCAAGAGTTTGTACACAGGGTTTAGTAGCCTTCAGGGCAATGCTGAGACATTAAATTAAAACTGTGTGGGGACATTTACGGCAAACATTTGCTATATATTGGCATTATCTAGCAAGTTAGTTTAAATAGGAAATATATCGCTATTGACAGTTCCGCTATAACAAACCTCTCATTATATGCCTCGTTGGTTGGTTGCATTGAACGGAGATCCTCAATCGAACAAAAGTACTCCCTTTATTATCACGACGGCAGATTATCCCCGGGGTGGAGGGTTGTGTCATTGACGACTCGGGCTTAGATACGTGCCTGGGTTTTGGTGCCAGAGGTGTGTGTAGACGGAGCATCCGACATGATTAGGGGTCACCTTGGGAGGTGGTATAGGTCACACATGACACTTCCCGCTCTCACACGGCAGCTACTAGCCAGTCCGAAATGTGTGTCAAAGTCCCAATAAATTTAACATGGTGAAAAAATTAAAATAAGTACTTTTCATTGTAGCATGAATAATTGAATTTGACCACTAATTTACATAAATCGTTCAATATGTTACTAAACCTAGGCATAATGTTGCTCATTTCCCACATCCCGGGAAGTACGTGTGGGATATGGCATTACACGGACACGAGCAATTTCACTTCCCACAATTACAGTACCCATCTCAGGGCCGAGGACTTATGAATGCTCCGGGGCAGATGCCTAGGCATAATGTCGCTCATTTCCCATCTCCAGGGAAGCACGTGTGGGTTATGGCACTACACGGACACGAGCAATTTCACTTCCCACAATTACAGTACCCATCTCAGGGCCGAGGACTTATGAATGCTCCGGGGCAGATGCCTAGGCATAATGTTGCTCATTTCCCATCTCCAGGGAAGCATGTGTGGGATATGGCATTACACGGACAAAAGCAATTTCACTTTCCACAATTACAGTACCCATCTCAGGGTCGCGGACTTATGAATGCTCCGGGGCGGATGCCTAGGCATAATGTTGCTCATTTCCCATCTCCAGGGAAGCATGTGTGGGATATGGCATCACACGAACACGAGCAATTTCACTTCCCACAATTACATTTCCCATCTCTTAGCCGCGGACTTATGAATGCCCCGGGGCAGATGTCAAGGCATAATGTTGCTTATATCCCACCTCCCGGGAAGTACGTGTGGGATATGGCATTACACGGACACGAACAATTTCCCTTCCCACAATTACAGTACCTATCTAAGGGCCGCGGACTTATGAATGCCCCGGGACAGATGCCTAGGCATAATGTTGCTCATTTCCCATATCCCGGGAAGCACGTGTGGGTTATGGCACTACACGGATATGAGCAATTTCACTTCCCACAATTACATTACCCATCTCAGGGCCGAGGACTTATGAATGCCCCGGGGCAGATGCCTAGGCATAATGTTGCTCATTTCCCACATCCCGGGAAGCACGTGTGAGTTATGGCACTACACGGACACGAGCAATTTCACTTCCCACAATTACATTTCCCATCTCAGGGCCGAGGACTTATGAATGCTCCTAGGCAGATGCCTAGGCATAATTTTGCTCATTTCCCACATCCCGGGAAGCACGTGTGGGTTATGGCACTACACGGACACGAGCAATTTCACTTCCCACAATTACATTTCCCATCTCTTAGCCGCGGACTTATGAATGCCCCGGGGCAGATGCCTAGGCATAATGTTGCTCATTTCCCACATCCCGGGAGGCATGTGTGGGTTATGGCACTACACAGACACGAACAATTTCCCTTCCCACAATTACATTACCCACATCAGGACCGAGGACTTATGTATGCTCCGGGGCAGATGCCTAGGCATAATGTTGCTCATTTCCCACCTCCAGGGAAGCACGTGTGGGTTATGGCACTACACGGACACGAGCAATTTCACTTCCAACAATTACATTACCCATCTCAGAGCCGAGGACTTATGAATGCTCCGGGGCAGATGCCTAGGCATAATGTTGCTAATTTCCCACCTCCAGGGAAGCACGTGTGGGTTATGGCACTACACGGACACGAGCATTCACTTCCCACAATTACATTACCCATCTCAGGGCCGAGGACTTATGAATGCCCCGGGGCAGATGCCTAGGCATTATGTTGCTCATTTCTCACATCCCGGGAAGCACGTGTGGGATATGGCATTACACGGACACGAACAATTTCCCTTCCCACAATTACATTACCTATCTCAGGGCCGAGGACTTATGAATGCTCCGGGGCAGATGCCTAGGCATAATGTTGCTCATTTCCCACTTCCCGGGAAACACGTGTGGGTCATAACACTTCACGGACACGAGCAATTTCACTTCTCACAATTACATATCCCATCTCTTAGCCGCGGACTTATGAATGCTCCGGGGCAGATGCCTAGGCATAATGGTGCTCATTTCCCACCTCCCGGGAAGCACGTGTGGGTTATGGCACTTCACGGACTCGAGCAATTTCACTTCCAACAATTACATTACCCATCTCAGGGTCGAGGACTTATGAATGCTCCGGGGCAGATGCCTAGGCATAATGTTGCTCATTTCCCACCTCCAGGGAAGTACGTGTGGGTTATGGCACTACACGGACACGAGCTATTTCACTTCCAACAATTACATTACCCATCTCAGGGTCGAGGACTTATGAATGCTCCGGCGCAGATGCCTAGGCATAATGTTGCTCATTTCCCACTTCCCGGGAAGCACGTGTGGGATATGGCATTACACGGACACGAACAATTTCCCTTCCCACAATTACATTACCCATCTCAAGGCCGAGGACTTATGAATGCCCCAGGGCAGATGCCTAGGCATAATGTTGCTCATTTCCCACCTCCCGGGAAGCACGTGTGGGTTATGGCACTTCACGGACTCGAGCAATTTCACTTCCAACAATTACATTACCCATCTCAGGGTCGAGGACTTATGAATGCTCCGGGGCAGATGCCTAGGCATAATGTTGCTCATTTCCCACCTCCAGGGAAGTACGTGTGGGTTATGGCACTACACGGACACGAGCAATTTCACTTCCAACAATTACATTTCCCATCTCAGGGCCGAGGACTTATGAATGCTCCGGGGCAGATGCCTAGGCATAATGTTGCTCATTTCCCACTTCCCGGGAAGCACGTGTGGGATATGGCATTACACGGACACGAACAATTTCCCTTCCCACAATTACATTACCCATCTCAAGGCCGAGGACTTATGAATGCCCCAGGGCAGATGCCTAGGCATAATGTTGCTCATTTCCCACCTCCAGGGAAGCACGTGTGGGTTATGGCACTACACGGACACGAGCAATTTCACTTCCCACAATTACATTACCCATCTCAGGGCCGAGGACTTATGAATGCCCCGCGGCAGATGCCTAGGCATTATGTTGCTCATTTCCAACATCCCGGGAAGCACGTGTGGGATATGGCATTACACGGACACGAACAATTTCCCTTCCCACAATTACATTACCCATCTCAGGGCCGAGGACTTATGAATGCTCCGGGGCAGATGCCTAGGCATAATGTTGCTCATTTCCCACCTCCCGGGAAGCACGTGTGGGTTATGGCACTACACGGACACGAACAATTTCCCTTCCCACAATTACATTACCCATCTCAGGGCTGAGGACTTATGAATGCTCCGGGCAGATGCCTAGGCATAATGTTGCTCATTTCCCACTTCCCGGGAAGCACGTGTGGGTCATAACACTTCACGGACACGAGCAATTTCAATTCCCACAATTACATTTCCCATCTCTTAGCCGCGGACTTATGAATGCTCCGGGGCAGATGCCTAGGCATAATGTTGCTCATTTCCCACCTCCCGGGAAGCACGTGTGGGTTATGGCACTTCACGGACTCGTGCAATTTCACTTCCAACAATTACATTACCCATCTCAGGGTCGAGGACTAATGAATGCTCCGGGGCAGATGCCTAGGCATAATGTTGCTCATTTCCCATTTCCAGGGAAGTACGTGTGGGTTATGGCACTACAAGGACACAAGCAGTTTCCCTTCCAACAATTACATTACCCATCTCCGGGTCGAGGACTTATGAATGCTCCGGGGCAGATGCCTAGGCATAATGTTGCTCATTTCCCAACTCCAGGGAAGTACGTGTTGGTTATGGCACTACACGGACACGAGCAATTTCACTTCCAACAATTACATTACCCATCTCAGGGTCGAGGACTTATGAATGCCCCGGGGCAGATGTCTAGGCATAATGTTGCTCATTTCCCATCTCTTAGCCGCGGACTTATAAATGCCCCGGGGCTGATGCCTAGGCATAATGATGCTCATTTCCCATCTCTTAGAAAAACCTCGCAGTATTTTTTTAGTGGAATAGTACAGAAGACCTGGCATAACAACACTGTGGAACGTTTTTCCATGCTTTGATGTTAACAAAGTATTTCCATTGGTCACAATACAAAATGAGCGTATTACTGCTCCCAGCTGTCACGTATCAAACAGCGATGATTCTTATATTTGTATAGGTTTTTTCATTAATATGAGCCAATGCGGTAGGGAATTTTCAACATATCTGAATGGCAGTTGGCATCACTGATCAACATAATGTTTTCGGTGCAGATTCTGATCATGCCAAAATATAGCTCATCCTCTGAGGAATTCTGACCGAGCGAGGAGGAATGCGCACCTCAACCTCCTAGTAGTGGGAACTCAATATCGTAACTTGGAGTTTAAACCTTCTAATGGAGGTGGTTAGGTTATTTAGATCTCGACTTGAAGCTAAAAATCTTCTATCTCGTCTTCCTGCATTGGAATTTTCATAGCAAAGAGGGCGTATACACTGTAATGTACTCAAGAGTTTGTACACAGGGTTTAGTAGCCTTCAGGGCAATGCTGAGACATTAAATTAAAACTGTGTGGGGACATTTACGGCAAACATTTGCTATATATTGGCATTATCTAGCAAGTTAGTTTAAATAGGAAATATATCGCTATTGACAGTTCCGCTATAACAAACCTCTCATTATATGCCTCGTTGGTTGGTTGCATTGAACGGAGATCCTCAATCGAACAAAAGTACTCCCTTTATTATCACGACGGCAGATTATCCCCGGGGTGGAGGGTTGTGTCATTGACGACTCGGGCTTAGATACGTGCCTGGGTTTTGGTGCCAGAGGTGTGTGTAGACGGAGCATCCGACATGATTAGGGGTCACCTTGGGAGGTGGTATAGGTCACACATGACACTTCCCGCTCTCACACGGCAGCTACTAGCCAGTCCGAAATGTGTGTCAAAGTCCCAATAAATTTAACATGGTGAAAAAATTAAAATAAGTACTTTTCATTGTAGCATGAATAATTGAATTTGACCACTAATTTACATAAATCGTTCAATATGTTACTAAACCTAGGCATAATGTTGCTCATTTCCCACATCCCGGGAAGTACGTGTGGGATATGGCATTACACGGACACGAGCAATTTCACTTCCCACAATTACAGTACCCATCTCAGGGCCGAGGACTTATGAATGCTCCGGGGCAGATGCCTAGGCATAATGTCGCTCATTTCCCATCTCCAGGGAAGCACGTGTGGGTTATGGCACTACACGGACACGAGCAATTTCACTTCCCACAATTACAGTACCCATCTCAGGGCCGAGGACTTATGAATGCTCCGGGGCAGATGCCTAGGCATAATGTTGCTCATTTCCCATCTCCAGGGAAGCATGTGTGGGATATGGCATTACACGGACAAGAGCAATTTCACTTTCCACAATTACAGTACCCATCTCAGGGTCGCGGACTTATGAATGCTCCGGGGCGGATGCCTAGGCATAATGTTGCTCATTTCCCATCTCCAGGGAAGCATGTGTGGGATATGGCATCACACGAACACGAGCAATTTCACTTCCCACAATTACATTTCCCATCTCTTAGCCGCGGACTTATGAATGCCCCGGGGCAGATGTCAAGGCATAATGTTGCTTATATCCCACCTCCCGGGAAGTACGTGTGGGATATGGCATTACACGGACACGAACAATTTCCCTTCCCACAATTACAGTACCTATCTAAGGGCCGCGGACTTATGAATGCCCCGGGACAGATGCCTAGGCATAATGTTGCTCATTTCCCATATCCCGGGAAGCACGTGTGGGTTATGGCACTACACGGATATGAGCAATTTCACTTCCCACAATTACATTACCCATCCCAGGGCCGAGGACTTATGAATGCCCCGGGGCAGATGCCTAGGCATAATGTTGCTCATTTCCCACATCCCGGGAAGCACGTGTGAGTTATGGCACTACACGGACACGAGCAATTTCACTTCCCACAATTACATTTCCCATCTCAGGGCCGAGGACTTATGAATGCTCCTAGGCAGATGCCTAGGCATAATTTTGCTCATTTCCCACATCCCGGGAAGCACGTGTGGGTTATGGCACTACACGGACACGAGCAATTTCACTTCCCACAATTACATTTCCCATCTCTTAGCCGCGGACTTATGAATGCCCCGGGGCAGATGCCTAGGCATAATGTTGCTCATTTCCCACATCCCGGGAGGCATGTGTGGGTTATGGCACTACACAGACACGAACAATTTCCCTTCCCACAATTACATTACCCACATCAGGACCGAGGACTTATGTATGCTCCGGGGCAGATGCCTAGGCATAATGTTGCTCATTTCCCACCTCCAGGGAAGCACGTGTGGGTTATGGCACTACACGGACACGAGCAATTTCACTTCCAACAATTACATTACCCATCTCAGAGCCGAGGACTTATGAATGCTCCGGGGCAGATGCCTAGGCATAATGTTGCTAATTTCCCACCTCCAGGGAAGCACGTGTGGGTTATGGCACTACACGGACACGAGCATTCACTTCCCACAATTACATTACCCATCTCAGGGCCGAGGACTTATGAATGCCCCGGGGCAGATGCCTAGGCATTATGTTGCTCATTTCTCACATCCCGGGAAGCACGTGTGGGATATGGCATTACACGGACACGAACAATTTCCCTTCCCACAATTACATTACCTATCTCAGGGCCGAGGACTTATGAATGCTCCGGGGCAGATGCCTAGGCATAATGTTGCTCATTTCCCACTTCCCGGGAAACACGTGTGGGTCATAACACTTCACGGACACGAGCAATTTCACTTCCCACAATTACATATCCCATCTCTTAGCCGCGGACTTATGAATGCTCCGGGGCAGATGCCTAGGCATAATGGTGCTCATTTCCCACCTCCCGGGAAGCACGTGTGGGTTATGGCACTTCACGGACTCGAGCAATTTCACTTCCAACAATTACATTACCCATCTCAGGGTCGAGGACTTATGAATGCTCCGGGGCAGATGCCTAGGCATAATGTTGCTCATTTCCCACCTCCAGGGAAGTACGTGTGGGTTATGGCACTACACGGACACGAGCTATTTCACTTCCAACAATTACATTACCCATCTCAAGGCCGAGGACTTATGAATGCCCCAGGGCAGATGCCTAGGCATAATGTTGCTCATTTCCCACCTCCAGGGAAGCACGTGTGGGTTATGGCACTACACGGACACGAGCAATTTCACTTCCCACAATTACATTACCCATCTCAGGGCCGAGGACTTATGAATGCCCCGCGGCAGATGCCTAGGCATTATGTTGCTCATTTCCAACATCCCGGGAAGCACGTGTGGGATATGGCATTACACGGACACGAACAATTTCCCTTCCCACAATTACATTACCCATCTCAGGGCCGAGGACTTATGAATGCTCCGGGGCAGATGCCTAGGCATAATGTTGCTCATTTCCCACCTCCCGGGAAGCACGTGTGGGTTATGGCACTACACGGACACGAACAATTTCCCTTCCCACAATTACATTATCCATCTCAGGGCTGAGGACTTATGAATGCTCCGGGCAGATGCCTAGGCATAATGTTGCTCATTTCCCACTTCCCGGGAAGCACGTGTGGGTCATAACACTTCACGGACACGAGCAATTTCAATTCCCACAATTACATTTCCCATCTCTTAGCCGCGGACTTATGAATGCTCCGGGGCAGATGCCTAGGCATAATGTTGCTCATTTCCCACCTCCCGGGAAGCACGTGTGGGTTATGGCACTTCACGGACTCGAGCAATTTCACTTCCAACAATTACATTACCCATCTCAGGGTCGAGGACTAATGAATGCTCCGGGGCAGATGCCTAGGCATAATGTTGCTCATTTCCCAACTCCAGGGAAGTACGTGTTGGTTATGGCACTACACGGACACGAGCAATTTCACTTCCAACAATTACATTACCCATCTCAGGGTCGAGGACTTATGAATGCCCCGGGGCAGATGTCTAGGCATAATGATGCTCATTTCCCATCTCTTAGAAAAACCTCGCAGTATTTTTTTAGTGGAATAGTACAGAAGACCTGGCATAACAACACTGTGGAACGTTTTTCCATGCTTTGATGTTAACAAAGTATTTCCATTGGTCACAATACAAAATGAGCGTATTACTGCTCCCAGCTGTCACGTATCAAACAGCGATGATTCTTATATTTGTATAGGTTTTTTCATTAATATGAGCCAATGCGGTAGGGAATTTTCAACATATCTGAATGGCAGTTGGCATCACTGATCAACATAATGTTTTCGGTGCAGATTCTGATCATGCCAAAATATAGCTCATCCTCTGAGGAATTCTGACCGAGCGAGGAGGAATGCGCACCTCAACCTCCTAGTAGTGGGAACTCAATATCGTAACTTGGAGTTTAAACCTTCTAATGGAGGTGGTTAGGTTATTTAGATCTCGACTTGAAGCTAAAAATCTTCTATCTCGTCTTCCTGCATTGGAATTTTCATAGCAAAGAGGGCGTATACACTGTAATGTACTCAAGAGTTTGTACACAGGGTTTAGTAGCCTTCAGGGCAATGCTGAGACATTAAATTAAAACTGTGTGGGGACATTTACGGCAAACATTTGCTATATATTGGCATTATCTAGCAAGTTAGTTTAAATAGGAAATATATCGCTATTGACAGTTCCGCTCTAACAAACCTCTCATTATATGCCTCGTTGGTTGGTTGCATTGAACGGAGATCCTCAATGGAACAAAAGTACTCCCTTTATTATCACGACGGCAGATTATGCCCGGGGTGGAGGGTTGTGTCATTGACGACTCGGGCTTAGATACGTGCCTGGGTTTTGGTGCCAGAGGTGTGTGTAGACGGAGCATCCGACATGATTAGGGGTCACCTTGGGAGGTGGTATAGGTCACACATGACACTTCCCGCTCTCACACGGCAGCTACTAGCCAGTCCGAAATGTGTGTCAAAAGTCCCAATAAATTTAACATGGTAAAAAAATTAAAATAAGTACTTTTCAATGTAGCATGAATAATTGAATTTGACCACTAATTTACATAAATCGTTCAATATGTTACTAAACCTAGGCATAATGTTGTTCATTTCCCACATCCCGGGAAGTACGTGTGGGATATGGCATTACACGGACACGAGCAATTTCACTTCCCACAATTACAGTACCCATCTCAGGGCCGAGGACTTATGAATGCTCCGGGGCAGATGCCTAGGCATAATGTTGCTCATTTCCCATCTCCAGGGAAGCATGTGTGGGATATGGCATTACACGGACACGAGCAATTTCACTTCCCACAATTACATTTCCCATCTCTTAGCCGCGGACTTATGAATGCCCCAGGGCAGATGCCTAGGCATAATGTTGCTCATTTCCCATCTCCAGGGAAGCACGTGGGGGTTATGGCACTTCACTGACACGAGCAAATTTCCCTTCTCACATTTACATTACCAATCTCAAGGCCGCGGACTTATGAATACCCCGGGGCAGATGCCTAGGCATAAGAAACTGTTGGAATTGTGCATCATTTAGTAACCTCCTGATTTAGCGAGAGGAACGTTTTGGGAATTTATTCACGTCTGACTACATAAATCAGGCCCCATAACAATACCTTATTCATGTGTACAATGGCATTCATAATCAAGTAAATTGTACAGCTTTCGTATTTTCTAAATCAACGACGAACTCATATTACCATCGGTTGAATTAAAACAATTTGTGAAAGCATTGTTGGGGAAATTAAAATATTATATGTTGGAAAGTAAAAGGTAGAAAAAAAATTTGTGAAAGCATTGTTGGGGAAATTAAAATATTATATGTTGGAAAGTAAAAGGTAGAAAAAAAATTTGTGAAAGCATTGTTGGGGAAATTAAAATATTATATGTTGGAAAGTAAAAGGTAGAAAAAAAATTTGTGAAAGCATTGTTGGGGAAATTAAAATATTATATGTTGGAAAGTAAAAGGTAGAAAAAAAATTTGTGAAAGCATTGTTGGGGAAATTAAAATATTATATGTTGGAAAGTAAAAGTTAGAAAAAAAATTTGTGAAAGCATTGTTGGGGAAATTAAAATATTATATGTTGGAAAGTAAAAGGTAGAAAAACAATTTGTGAAAGCATTGTTGGGGAAATTAAAATATTATATGTTGGAAAGTAAAAGGTAGAACATAGTCGCCTCTAATGTGTGGGTTTTTCTCATCTTGCTTAAGCCTAATGTGTTTTGGTTTCCCGGAGACACATAGAGACATCGGTCCTACCCACGAAATACTGCCACGGATAACCATTTTGTGTTACTCGCATTGGGAACAGAATGCGCGAGAGGATCTTTTCTATCAACGTTGTATGTTTATAGTAAAGCAATAAATGTGATTCTGTTTATAAAAAAGTGTTGCACTGATCGTTTTAATATTTTTTTACCCAATATGTTTGTAATAACATAAAGGTTTATACCACTTTTATTAAAAAAATGTAGATATTTGATCAATAATTTGGTTTTTACATTATTCTCTTCCAAGATAGTTACAACAGGCAGCGTAAGGAGTTCCAATTTTCGCTCATAGGTAGCGCTACAATACAGCTTTGCAATGTTCATCCTGATTCTCCATGGAAAGAGCTTATGAGCTTGGTACATGGGCAATCAATCCCGTTTCCTTCACTCGCGGTAGGGATACTAACGTTTTGGGAATTTATTCACGACTGACTACATAAATCAGGTCCATCACAATACCTTATGCATGTGTACAATGTCATTCATAATCAAGTAAATTGTATAACTTTCGTATTTTCTACATCAACAACGAACTCAAATTACCATCGGTTGAATTAAAACAATTTGTGACAGCATTTTCCATCGTTGGGGAAATTAAAATATGTTGGAAAGTAAAAGGTAGAACATAGTCGCCTCTAATGTGTGGGTCGTCTCTGATCTTTTTAAGTTATATCTTACGTGGTTTGGTTTCCCGGAGACACACAGAGACATCGGTCCGAGAGACGAATAAGCATTTTGTGTTACTCGCAGTGGGAACAGAATGCGCGAAAGGATTTTTTCTATCAACGTTTTATGTTTATAGTAAAGCAATAAATGTGATTCTGTTCGTACAAAAGTGCTGCACTTATAGTTTTATTCAATTTTTGCCCGTTATATTTGTAATAAAATAAAGGTGTATACCACTTCTATTAAATAAAATGTAAATATTTGATTTTTTTTTTTTTTTTTTTTTTTTCCAGGCGAAAAACCTATTAAGGTTATCATCGCTCAATAATTTAGTGTATACATTATTATCTTGCAAGATAGTTACATCAGGCAGCGTAAGGAGTTCCAATTTTTTCTGATATGTAGCGCTAGCTTTGCAATGTTTATTGATTTATGAGCTTGGTACATGGGCAATCAATCCCGTTTCCTTCATTCGCGGTAGGGATACTAACCGCATGCGCATGTGAGACGGAGGTTGGCTGCCACGAGGGCTATGCGGGTTTTGGAGGCTCAGACCCAAGTAAAAAAAAAAAAAAAAAAAAAAATATCAATTTATTTACAGCTAAAGTAGACTTAAAAACAGCACAGTTTACCTACTGCCCTACATTAGAGCCAAACTGTCACACTACAATCACAGAGATAAAGTGGGCAATCTCACAAACAAACTCCAGGAAAGCTCCTGGACCAGACACCATCACCAACACAACGCTAAAAAACCTCACGGAGAAAGCGATCATTTATCTGTCAAACATCTATAATGCTATACTCCGGACACAACACTTCCCGGACGCTTGGAAGGAGGCCAAGATCTTGGTCTTCCCCAAACCGGGAAAAGACCACAGCAAACCTGATTCGCATTTTCTCAAACTACGATAAATTCAAATGTTCCTTCCGTTGAATTAAAACCCAAATTGTGAAACCATTTTCGATCGTTGTGGGAAATAAAATATTATATGTTGTAAAGTAAAAGGTAGAACATAGTCGCCTCTAATGTGTGAGTAGAGTGTCTCTTCTTACTTAAGCCTAACGTATTTTGGTTTCCCGGAGACACACAGAGACATCGGTCCTACCCAAGCAGTATTCCTAAAGGTATGCATTTTGTGCTACACACAGCGGAAACAGAATGCGCGAGAAGAACTTTTCTACCAACGTTGTATGTTTATAGTAAAGCAATAAATGTGATTCTGTTTGTACAAAAGTGCTGCACTTATCCTTTTAATCACTTTTTCCTCACTATAGTTGTAACAACATGAATTTTTATTCGCCTTTTTCTTACAAAATGTAGATATTTGATCAATAATTTGGTACTAAACATTATTCTCTCGTAAGATAGTTACATCAGGCAGCGTAAGGATTTCCACTTTCCTCTAATATGTAGCGCTACCGTACTGCTTTTTGTTGAGGGCTGGGCGGGTTTTGGGGGCTCAGACCCAAGTGAAAAAAAAAGATTTAATATTCGGCCGCGGCGCTAAGTCTACAATAGATAAACGCATTAAACACTTTGAATTGTTTTCGCCCGCACTCACATGCGTTAAAGCATCAGCTATTAGGCTTAAGCTTAACGGTAACACCACAACACTTGTATCAGCGTACAAACCCCCCGGGTTCTCTTGATTACACTCCTTGTACAGTAGGATAATAATCGCCGGGAACTTGAATTCGAAACACACAGGAGGCCGGCATCTCCAAATCTTCATAGAAAACACAACTAGTAGTCTCTCCAGAGCCAACATACCAAAGCCCTTAACATACGGAAGACATTTTGGATAAAGCTATTGCGGAGGGGGTCTGCTAGTGTAGCCGCTATGTTCACGTCAATAGCGATTTAAATTCAGATCACTACCCCGTGATAATGGCGGTCCATGGAAGCCCTGATAGCAGAGAGCTGAGGAGGATGCTGAACTACAGATTGGCTGACTGGGAGCTATTCCGTTCCCAGCTGAACAGCGCTCTATCTGCCTTCCTAAATGTCGACACACCACTGGATATAGACAAAACCATCCGTAGCCTTACGACGGCGATACGTACTGCGATTACTAACGCGGTACCAGTTAAATGTCAACCCAGACACTATGTACGGTTAGCAAGGCACATACCATAGGTAATCACTCGGCGAATTAGGATCAGGCGGACATTGCAACAGGGGGTAAACAGATGCGTTCCATACCAACACTTAATCGCCTTAAGAGGCAAATTCGGTACAAAGTCAATGGCTTTCAAGCGACATTGGCGACTTTTATCACAACAGATAAACCCATCTGGCCGATATTTAAATTCTTCACACGAGAATTACTGCGCTATCCCCCACTATCGGCCTGAATGGTGGGAAATTGATAAAGTCGGAAAAGTAATGTTGACAAGGTTAACTTGTTTAGTGACACGCTTGAGAGCACGTTCCAACCAAACGACCAACCAGCTGATGCAGCCGTTACAGCTAAAGTAGATTTAGAAACAGCACAGTTTGCCTACGCCCCTACATTAGAGCCAAACACTGACACTATAAACACAGAGATATAGTGGGCAATCTCACAAGCAAACTCCAGGAAAGCTCCTGGATCAGACGCCATCACCAACACAACGCTGAAAAACCTCACGGAGAGGGCGATCACTTATCTCTCAAACATCTACAACGCTATACTCCGGACACAATACTTCCCGGACGCTTGGAAGGAGGCCAAGATATTGGTCTTCCCCAAACCGGGAAGCCACCACAGCAAACCTGACTCATACAGATTGTTAAGCTTGTTGAATACGATGGTCAAGGTATTTGAAAAAACCCTGCTCAAATGTATCAACAAGAATATCCACTCACACAATATATTGAGGCCAGAGCAATTTGGCTTTAGGACAAAACACTCGGCCACGCATCAGTTGATGAGAGTGGTGGAACATCCATGGGTTTCAACAATTATTGCTCGACTGGAGTAGTCTTTCTGGATATTAAAAAGGCCTTTGACTGGTTCTAGGACAATGGGCTCTTAGTGAAACTACGACACTATGGCTTTCCAGACGGGCTTATAGACCTAGTTAGCTCTAACCCCTTCTTATCCCTTAGCATAGGTTTCTGAGGTCGCCCACTTTATCTCTATGTTTGTTGGGCAAGTAAAATGATGAGGGGCCAAAGTCACACCTAAACCATTCGGCAGCTGCACTAAGATGTTATGACGGCATATATGTATTAAGAAATACTCGCTTATATAAAATCAGTTGAACTGACACGTTCAATTGCTATGACGCAGACTATTATAATATAAAACTGTTGGAATTGTGCATCATGTAGCAAGCTTCTGATTTAGCGGGAAGAACGTTTTGCGGATATATTTATGTAGGCCTACATAAATCAGGTCCATCACAATACCTTATTCATGTGTACAATGTCAATCATAATCAAGTAAATTGTATAACTTTAGTATTTTCTAAATCAACGACGAACTCAAATTACCATCGGTTGAATTAAAACAATTTGTGAAAGCATTTTCCATTGTTGGGGAAATTAAAATATTATATGTTGGAAAGTAAAAGGTAGAACATAGTCGCCTCTAATGTGTGAGTTAATTTTCTCATCGTGCTTAAGCCTAATGTGTTTTGGTTTCCCGGAGACACACAGAGACATCGGTCCTACCCACGAAGTACTGCAACGGATGAGCATTTTGTGTTACTCGTTGCGGGAACAGAATGCGCGAGAGGAACTTTTCTACCAATGTTGTATGTTTATAGTAAAGCAATCAATGTGATTCTGTTTATACAAAAGTGCTGCACTTATCGTTTTAATCACTTTTCCTCACTATAGTTGTAACAATATGAACGTTTTTTCACCTTTTTCTTACAAAATATAGAAATTTGGTCAATAATTTGGCACTAAACATTATTCTCCCGTAAGATAGTTACATCAGGCAGCGTAAGGAGTTCCACTTTCCTCTAATAGGTAGCGCTACCGTACTGCTTTTTATTGATTTAATTTTCGGCCGTGGCGGTACGGCTACAATAAATAAAATACCTCACGAGCTAAAAACCTCACGGAGAAGGCGACCACTTATCTCTCAAACATCTACAATACTGTACTATACTCAGGACACAACACTTCCCGGACGCTTGGAAGGAGGCCAAGATATTGGTCTTCCAGAAACCGGGAAAGGACCACAGCAAACCCGACTCATACAGATCGTCAAGATTGTTCAATACGATGGTCAAGGTATTTGAAAAAATCCTGCTCAAACGTATCAACAAGCATATCCCCACACACAATATACTGAGGTCAGAGTAATTTGGCTTTAGGACAAAACACTCGGCCACGCATCAGTTGATGAGAGTGGTGGAGCATGCAACCAAGGGTTTCAACTGATCGACTGGGTCTGGGACAATGGGCTCTTAGTGAAACTACGACACTATGGCTTTCTAAACGGGCTTATACACCTAGTTAGCTCTAATACCTCTCCTTATCCCTTAGCATAAGGTGATCCAAGCCCCCAAGGTTTCCTGCATGATCTGTCGGGGGATTTTTCCCGTGTCAGATGCCTGTTTGGGGGGTAAGTGATCGCTTTCTCCGTGAGGTGTTTCAGCGTTGTGTTGGTTATGGTGTCCAGGAGCTTTCATGGAGTAGGTTTCTGAGGTCGCGCACTTTATCTTTATGTTTGTTGGGAAAGTAAAATGATAAAGGGCCAAAGTCACACCTAAGCCATGCGGCAGCTGCACCAGGATGTATTGACGGCATATATGTATTAAGAAATACTCGCTTATATAAAATCAGTTGAACTGACAATTGCTATGATGCAGGCTATTATAATTACCTTTATTTGCTAACACTGGCAACAAGATAATGCCAACAAGATATCAACGCAATCTCCATTAATTTTATAAAAGGGGAAAATATATACACTACAATAACATTTAAAGAAATAACATCTCAATAAATTATTGATAAATAAAAATACCTTAAGAATTGCACAAAATATGTTCTAGTAAGTAATTTATTTTGAAAACTAATTTCCAATGCGTTGAAACAAAGTAGTAAGTTAGACATAATTTGATGTGCTTCATAAGAGATTAATAACTTATGTAATAATTAAAACTAGCACCGACTCACAAAATTCCCACAATTTATGGATTTTACAATGCGAAAACTATTGAGTAAATTATAAATAATTTAAGCAGCCGGATCTAGTTTTCTAAAAGACTATTTTGCATGAATATCAGATTGACCTTTTTATAGTGGCTGAAGCAGGAGCCGCCACCGACACAACTCAATTTTACCAGGTTGACAACTACACGACTCATACATTGCAAAGAAGCAGACAAGTGGCATCGGGAATGATTGTTGGGATTATGAAAGACCTACCATCTAAGTTCAAAATCATACATGAAATGGACGAAGACGACAAAATGGAAGCAATACAAGTTGATTGCTGGATTGACAACAATCATTTTCGAGTTGTAGGAGCCTACAACTTACCGAACAACGTTTTTAATGACCATAGACTGGATCAGACGATCGACAACGATACAATTATTATTGGCGATTTCAACGTACCTTCTGTCAGATAGGGGTGCTCGCGAACAACAACGGTGGGAAGAGCCATGGAAGATTTCATCGACAGCGTGCCGCTCACTCTCCTGACGACCGATCATACCTTTCTTTCCTTTACTGGCCGCCTCGACAAACCGGACCTGATCTTGCCGCATGCAAGTATCGCCGACCGCTGCCAACACCAACTGCTGGAGGACCCCTCCGGGTGTGGACACAAAATTATTCTACTAAAAACAAGACCAAAGGAAAACGTCCAGCCCAGGAAAATACTAACGAGGTGGAACTTCAAAAAGGCAAATTGGACTGCCTTCGCTGAAAACACTGTCGAAAGACTGAAGAATATATTTCCGACAGGAAAGCCAAACAGCACAATGAAGAAAATCACGAAATCTATACTAGAGATCGCCGATCTCCATATCCCCAGAGGCCAAGTAAAAAAGTACTCACCATTCTGGAGTGAGGAGCTTACAAAGCTCAAGAAAGAAAGAGACGCTGCCAGACACACGGCAGAACACAGCAACAACCTGGGTGATTGCATCAAACGTAGGAAGGCACAGGCGAAACTGCAACGGACGATAGTAAATAGCAAAAGATGTAAATTCAGAAATTTCATCGCGGGAATCGACTTCAGGAAGGACGGAACTAAAGCACACAAATTCATCTCCAGGCTGAATAACGAAAGTAAGAGCTTCAAAGCCCACCCGATCAAACATGGACAAGAAATCATTGTCAACAGGGAGGACATTGCCAACCTTATCTGTAAATTGTTCTCCTCACGACCAGACTGCAAACACTTTAAGAACCACCGAAAAGTAGCAACCCCAGCAACCGCACTGAGCGGGAGAGACATAAACCTTTTCCAGGCGGATTTTAACTTGTCCGAATTAAGGCTAGCTATAAGTGAAATCAGGTGTGGAAGAAGCTGTGGAATTGATGATGTCTATCCCGAATTCATTGCACATCTAGGCAAAGAAGCACAAAAAACCTCACTCATGGCTATGAATGGTAGCTGGCGCATCGGTATCCCAGACACGTCAAAGAAGGCGGTAGTGGTACCCGTGTTTAGGAAGGGAAAGGATCCCGAGAAATTAAGCAGTTATAGACCGATCGGTCTTACTTCTGTTACCTGCAAAGTTATGGAAAGGATGGTCAACCACAGGCTGGAGGCCTATATATAGAGAATTAATATAATTTATGAAGTACAGGCTGGTTTTAGAAAACACAAATCCACTACTGACCAAGTTAATAAGCTCTCCCAGTGCGTGAAGGATGGCTTTCACCGAAAAATGTCCACCCTTGCGTGTTTTATTGACTTCCGGGGAACTTACGACACAGTTAGCAGAAAACTCCACTATATAAAATTTCCAACTACGGAGTGGCAGAAAACATGTTGAACTGGATAAATCAATTTTTGAGTCAACGATTTATAAAGGTCCACTGTGGAAACAGAAGTTCTCAGTTCCGTCAACAGAGAAGGGGACTCCCTCATGGAGCGGTCAGCAGTGGTACTCTTTTCAACCTTTACATGAATGATTTAATCTGCAACATTAAGGTAAATAACCCGGGAGTAGAAGCACTCTGTTGCGCAGATGATGTGATAATATGGGCGACCAGCAGCAACATCAACTCCTTGGAAACCAAAATAAACGAGACATTAGGTGGAGTCAAAAGATGGTGCTCCGAAAACGATATGATTATTAACGAAAACAAGACCACGGCACAGTTATTCACGCTATCAACTAAAACTTACGATCCACACGTAGTAATAGGGACTACTGACCTGCCAATAACGCGATCAACCAGGTACTTGGGTATCGCTCTGGACAGCAAACTCCAGTGGTCGGGACATATAGAAGGTGCTGTAACAAAAGCTGCAAAAAGGCTGAATATGATGAAGAGACTGACTGGAACGAAGTGGGGTGCTACTCAGGACGTTCTGATTACTACATACAAGTCTTACATCCGCCCAATCCTTGAATACGGCTCAGAAGCTTACAACACGGCTTCTGATAATGCAAAGAAAGACCTGAATACAGTCCAAAACAATGCATTGAGACTGATATATGGTGCTGCGAAGTCTACCCCAATTGCAATGTTAGAGATTCAAACAGATATTGAGCCCCTTAACGCTCGCAGGGACAAGGCTGCTATCAAATTCTTCGAAAGAGCCTTAAGAACCAACCATGACTTCTGGAAGAAATACAGAAACGCAAACCAAAGGCTTAAAACCCAAGTCACACCACTGGCAAAAGCCGCAGAAATAAGAAGAAAACATGGATTGGAAGAATCAGAGCGACAACCTTTCAAGAAAACGAAATATATAAAGGAAAGGACCGAAATACCATCGTGCACATCAATACCTGGTGTAAGCCTGAGAAATCCGACATCCAAATCTGCGAACTCAAAGTATTAACAGAAGCTATGATCAACGAGAGGTATCCGGCCGACGAATGGCTGCGTGTGTACACAGATGGATCGGCAATGCATGATGCATGCGGAGCCGGATATTTCTCCTCAATGGGGCAAAAATCAATAGCAGTGGGGGAAAACGGAAACAACTTCGAAGGAGAAGTGACTGCCATCGGCGAAGCGGCCAGAGAGATTTTTCTGTCGGCCAACACCAAGAAGGTAGTTTTCCTCTCGGACTCAACATACGCGATTCAGGCGATCGCCTCCCCAAAGTCACAAGAAGGGAAGGAAATAAACAACTGCCAGAAAACACTCCGCATGTTGCAGAAAACAACACAGATCGCAGTACAATGGGTGCCGGGGCACTGTGACATCGGAGGAAACGAAAAAGCAGATAGTTTGGCCAAGCATGGCTGCTCCATGGCGCAGCCGATCCTCCCCCTCTCATAACGCAGTGTCTCGGAGTATAAACAGCACTATCAGCGACTCCGTGAAACGGGACAGGAAACAAGCTGCTACAGGAAAGCAATGGAAAAAGATCATCCAATCAAGCATACCACTGGATCTTCCGAGAGGCGTAGCCGTGGCTTTGTTTAGGATGACCACTGGACATGACTACCTACAGAGACACCTGCATAGCATGAAAGTGGTAGACACACCAATCTGCCCACTCTGCTCCGACAACGAAGGGACGGCCGAGCATCTTACCACTTGTGACGGCCTAAAAGATATCTTTCACGAGGAGTCCAGGGAAGGACTCGCTACATTGTACTGGGAGGCACGGCGTCAGATGGCTGAGAGGACAAGGACGGGCGTTGGCTGAAGTAAGAAGTAAGTAAGTAAGTTTTCTAAAAGATAGGTCGAAATCGTAACAAATACGTTTTACATTTACTTAAAGTAGTGAAGAGACAATATAGGTAAGAACAAAAGGTAGAACATGGTCGTCTCTAATGTGTGAATAAGATATAGCGCTCATTATAACTAATGTGTTTTGGTTGCCCGGAGACACATAGAGACATCGGTCCTACCCACGAAGTACTGCCACGGATAACCATTTAGTGTTACTCACAGCGGGAAGAGAATGCACGAGAGGAACTTTTCTACCAACGTTGTATGTTTATAGTAAAGCAATTAATGTGATTCTGTTTGTACAAAAGTGCTGCACTTATCGTTTTAATAATTTTGTTCTCATTATATTTAAAACAACATAAAACTTTTACACCCATTTCTACAAAAATGTAGAAATTGGATCATTAAAATGCTGTTTATCATTATTCTCTTGCAATATAGTTACATCAGGCAGCGTAAGGAGTTCCATATTTGGCTGCTAGGTGACGCTGGCGCCCAGCTTTAAAATTTCAGACGTGTAAAAGAAACTTATTATTTATTATTCTCTTGATTTGATTGTATTGATTATCCACGTTGTGCATTATGAATTAACTAAAAACACACATAATTTTATAAAAATCAACAACCTCAATGAAATTAATTAATTTATTAAAACCCTTAGGGTACTGTGACACAATTATTGTGTGTCTCGTTAATTTGTATTGATTGTTCAGGCTTACAGTAATTTACAAAAATAAGTAAAAAACCCTCGCAGTATTTTTTGGGTAGAATAGTACAGAAGACCTGGCATAACAACACTGTGGAACGTTTTTCATGCTTTGATGTTAACAAAGTATTTTCATTGGTCACAATACAAAAAGAACGTATTACTGCTCCCGGCGGTCACGTATCAAGCAGCGATGATTCTTATATTTGTATAGGTTTTTTCATTAATATGAGCCAATGCGGTAGGGAATTTTCAACATATCTGAATGGCAGTTGGCATCACTGATCAACATAAATGTTTTCGGCTCAGATTCTGATCATGCCAATATATAGCTCATTGTCTGAGAAATTCTGACCGAGCGAGGAAGAATGCGCACCTCAACCTCCTAGTAGTGGGAAGTCTAGAGCCTAGACTGGCGAAGCGTGAGTGAGTATGCGTTAAGTCAGACAGTGAGTCAGAGAAGGAGGGGGTTTGTTGGCCCCTGAGGACTTGCAGCGTCTGTCAACGACAATGGCTGCGGGCAGGAATATGGGAACAGGGTACTTGGTAAGGGCTGGTTGTAGGAGTTTATGCTGGTGGGAGTGACGTTGTCGCTGCAGTTGGCGACGTCCAGTTAACGCATTCTGGCAGCCATCTTAGATACTAACAATAATTCCCTTATATTGTAAAAACCATTAAAAACTTTTTAAAGTAAAAGTAAGTTTTAAGAGAAATAATTTTTACTCAGTAGGTATTATAGTTAACTAATTTCGACGTAAGAACCATTATTAAAACTCTTATTTTCGTGAGTTTAAAAACATTTTTTGGTGTTTCTATCTTTTATAGTTTAAAAGATACAAAGGTTCCAGTACTGCGCGTTTGTCACCCCTCTCCCCCTCCCCCCGGTATGTCCACCACGTGAGGGGGCGACGACATACGTTTATACAATCACCCAAGTGCCCAGAACAATAATCTGAAATAAAATTGCATTAGGCTTTCAGTGCACGCTCAACTCCCTTTAGATCCTGGACTAAAACGTGTATCGTAAAAGCGATTTCAAAAATACGAGGTGTGAGCAGAATACGACTTTTATAGTTCAATATACTCTCCAATAACGATAAACCTATTTAAAATATTTTACTCCTTAAGGGCGCCGAAAGAAATCTTACCCGACAAATGCTAAAGCCTAAGGCCGGCGCTAAGTTTAGGCTTCATAGACTAGTATTTTTAAAACTGCGTAGCACTGGTACTCTTTAAAAATATGACTTTTTACTAAACACTTGTAAATATTTATAAACTTGCCTATAGTAGCACTTACTTATATTTGTTGAGGACGGTCGTTTCGGGAGATGTGTCCCATTGTCAAGTAAGACTAAGACCGTATCTAGAGTTAAGGTTTGAGTTGACAATGGGACACATCTCCCGAAACGGCCGTCCTCAACAAATATAAGTAAGTGCTACTATAATTAAATAATAAAAATATATACAACTCACAAATATATATTATATTTGTGAGTTGTATATATTTTTATTATTTAATTATAATTTTCACTCACAAGCCAGCTCGAATATTATTTATAAGTGCTACTATAGTTTATAAATATTTACAAGTGTTTAGTGAAAACTATTAGCTTACGTGAAGATGGAATCAACAAATTTGATTTTTTTAGTCTTGATTTTGTGACAGCCATTTTAAAATTAATAACATATGATGTTAATTTACAAAAATTCTGAAATAGGCCTATCAGTCTTAGAAATGAGTGATACAATGGTATTTATCATTTATAGAAACATTAAAAACGCAATTAAATCTTTTAAAATGTTGCAAGGATTTTAGCGAGAAGTTTAAACCATTAAACCTTTATCTCTGAAAATGTTTAATCTGGATTTCCCTGAGTTGATGTTTTTAGTGCCAAAATGAAATGTTAGCGCATAATGAACATAAAATATTAAGGCTAGCCTACATTAAAATATCTGATAAAACTGCATTATTAGTTGATGTAGGCCATAAAGCCTATGATCAGTAACAATTGTTTGGGGCTTCAAAACTTTATCTACTGTATCATTGAAGAAATTCGTTCACTTTGTAGTAGAATAATAAGATTTAACTCTAAATCTATAAATTTTATTTAATCTTTGCCACACTTGATTTTAAATAATACACCAACAACAATGTTTAAAATTACAATTGTCTAAATATCAGCTGATTTACCTATATCTATAATTATTATGATGTAAATAAACAAATTACAGTGTAATTTTTCTCGTTTTTAATTTAAAAATTCCAGTAAAATATGATTTTAGAAGATTTGGAGGAACACAAAGGTATTTAATGGTTATCAGAAATATTCTTTGTAGAATATTTATGAATGGAAATGGGTTTTGTTAGTTATTTTATTACAGCTGGTTTCATGTATAGTGGACAAACATAGCCTAGGCTTTTAACCTTTAAAATGAAGATTCTCAAAGCACACAATAGACTATAATAATATGCAGGTATAAATTTAAGTATTTAAAGAAATAAAACAAAATTCAGTTGAAAATTATGCAGTGTCCCTTTGCAGTAATATTGTTTCATTTGTTAAAATATAGGCCTATAGCAGAAGTTTTCCTTTACATTAGTTATGATTTGAGTTTTTGGTTGTTTAATTAAGGAAATTAGAGAAAACACAAAACTATAACTAATAATTTAAACTGTGTGGAACTTTAATCACTGTATTTAAACATAATGCAAAGGAGTATTTATAAATGCAAATAAATATAACAAGCTTGATTTTACAGGAAGAGCTTAATAGTTCTTACAATATTCTTACAATTAGGCCTACTTATAAATATTCTTCATGGTTCTCTTAATGTTTGCTAAAAGTACTCATATAAACTTATGTCTTTCTAGAGTTATGAAATTAATTCATATAATGATTTTTTTTTTTTAATAATCTTTATTCTTAAAATCAGAGGAAATAGGTAATTTAATTTTATGAATTTTACTAATAAAATAGACATTTCATTTCATACCTAAAAAATATTTTTCTGTACTTCTAAAAATGTTTATGTTTATCATAGTGTAAATTACTTCACTAAAAATCTCACTATATACTATATTAAATAAAAACAACCTCTTACCACAAACTCATGAGTCATTTGTAAAATACCTCTGAAGATGATTACTTTGTAATCAAAATATATATTAGGTTAAAATAAAAAATTGTTGAATTTGTGGTGAAAGGTTGTTTTTATTTAATATAAACATTTATGCCACAGTTGCTTCAAGTTGTTATCACTACACACTAGTTTATTAATACATACTAACTAGTTTTGACAACTATGTCACCTTCAACACTCAGTAATAGCAGGTCACTGATGAAGGCGACATCGTAGTCGAAACTAGTCTGTATGTATTCATAAGCTAGCTTGTAGTGAGATTTTGAGTGAACTATTTTAATATTTATTGTTGTGAATTGTTCTCACTAGCTTTCTTAATATATGATTTTATTAAGATATAGCGCCTCACAATAGTCTATTACTACTAAATTTGGAATCTGTCAGCGTTACACCGATGACGCCTACTTTTTTTCTTCCTGCAACGACCTCAAGTTACCAGCTTCGAGTAAAGTTCTACCAGGTCCCATTATTGTTTGTGTTTAATAAGGCTTGAGGATTCTTACTCTTGCTCAAACTTAAACATTTTAGTGAACTCTCTCTTGTGACCTCTTGAGATAGTTCTAAGTATTTACAGCATTTTCAGGAGAATATTGACCCATTTTCAATGTCAATGCTTACGCATCATGGCTCCAATGGTAGCTATTATCTTTGTAACGCCACTCCAAGAACTAAGCATGTCTGAAATTTCTCTGCCATTTCTACATTTATCTTCACTAACCAATTTTACATGTTATTAGGACACCTTTATTCCCTGCAAATTGCCTGCAGTGGTGGACGTTCCAATAACCTTGAGGTCATCCTGGAAGTATGCATTTTAATTACATTAATTTGCACTGTGATAGTCAATAATACAATGACATATTTTATTAGCACTTTTTCTCAACATATTAGTTTTCTAATACATTTTTCTCATTTAATCAGTTTCCTCCATCTTAGAATTTATCTAGAGAAGTTATAAATAACTTCATCCTGCTCTTAAAAGCACCCTCAACCATTATCTTCCCCGCCAGTGTTTCATATGCTAATACAGATATTAACATTTGTTGATTCCATCTTCGTGTGAGCTACTAGTAATCACTTACACTTTTAAAAAATGTTTTAAAGTTGCCTATAGTAGCACTTACTTTGCTTGTTGAGGACGGCCGTTTCGGGAGATGTGTCACTTTGTCAACTCAGACCGTAACTGATCTCAAGGTTTACGTAGGTTAGGGTGGGGGTGTGATATTTTGGTGGTGTGGATGTATTTTGTGTGTATTAGGAGTTATGATGTCAAAAAGTGGGTGTGAGTTCAGTTCAGATCAGTTACGGTCTGAGTTGACAAAGGGACACATCTCCCGAAACGGCCGTCCTCAACAAGCAAAGTAAGTGCTACTATAGGCAAGTTAAAACATTTTTTTAAATAAACAACACAGAAATAACCAACTCTACACAACCGAACAGTACGAAATATATAGGCACTTCAAACTACACCCTACACACATACTCAATACACAATTACATTACAACTCACGCGCACTTTATGACATCATAACTCCTAATACACACAAAATACACCCACACCACCAAAATATCCCACCCCCACCCTAACCTACGTAAACCTTGAGATCGGTTACGGTCTGAGTTGACAAAGGGACACATCTCCCGAAACGGCCGTTCTCAACAAGCAAAGTAAGTGCTACTATAGGCAAGTTAAAACATTTTTTAAGAGTGTAAGTGACAGATATTAATGCTCTACAATGGCGGATCCAAAAAAAAATACTTTAGGGGGAGCTGGTGGGTGGAAGGAGAAGAAGGGCCCCCCTGCCTGTAGAATATTTTAGGAAATATATTAGCTATAGTGTAATTTCCAAGGGTCTTCTATCTGAGGGAAATAAATATAGGCCAATTCTGTGACACTATGCAATCATTAATTAGCCTTATCAACCATATATTTACAATGAAAACCGCCTATTTATTACATTTTTGGAGGGCGTACTACATGATTATAGTATGTTATTATAATGATTAGTATGGGTTTGTAACATATTCTACTATTTATTTAGAGTATCATAACTACCTGTCATTCCTAGCATTGTCACACTGCTCGTTGAAGCATTTCTGAGGACCTCCATCAGTCAGAACTTTTTAAGTACTGTTCTTCCCAGCATCGGAATTCTGTATTTGTTCGTTTATTATTGAAAATCAGGAAATATATAAAGCAAAATTTTAAAATTCGACAATAATAAACAAACAAATACAGAATCATTCGAATGTAATGTTTAAAAATTGTTAATGGTTCTAAAATAAATACAATAGATTCAACAATATACATAGCTTTGAATAAGCTGAACTGTTATGAGATAAAGGTTAAATAACAAAGAGAGGTTAGATAAGATTAAAGATGATTCCCATGTAGGGAAGAACAGTTCATAAAAAGTTCTAATTGATGGAGGTCCTCCGAAACAACACGTCAAAGATTAGTTTGACGATCCTGGGAATGGCAGGTAATTATGATACTCTTAATAAGAATATAAATCCTAGCAGAAAAGTAGAAAATTATCAAATATCGAAAATTACATTTTATTTTACATTTATAGTGTTATATTATAGTTTGAATACTTTCACTTCCATATACTTTGGATGGCTTGAGCCCCAAAGCTGCCTCTGATACTCTATTATCAATTCTTTTAGTCTCTTCTGCTTTTCCTAGTTTCCAAATCTCATTTGATTTTGGAGCCAGCACTTGATTTTCACCTAGACGTTTTAAGCAGGGGTTTGTTGTATTATAAAGAGAAATCAACTGGCATTGTTAGAACTGTTGGAACTATAAAAAAAAATTCAAGTAAATCCCTACTGAGGTCATTATGATACTGAGTGAAAACCATGGTAACAGTTCAAAGTAGTACAATTCGTATACATCTTTAAGAAACAGTTTTCTAGGTATTGGAATGTTGGAGCGATGCCAAGGAGTGCTAGTCTTCGAACATGAAGATTCCCAGTTCAAATCCGGATAGGCCCCCAAAATGTAATAACTATGGAATAAATATTTGAAAAAACTTTATTAGCATCAATTTTCATCCAATATAGGTTTAAAAAAATGTATTTAAATTTGTTTGAATGAATAAAAACGTCTTTTATTTAGGATTGAAAATTTGTACGATAAACGTATAGATATATATCAGGAATGTGAGGTAATAGAAAAAATTTAAAAGGAGAATTTTCTCTTGTGATACTGAATTGTATCAAACCTAACTGTTAACTAGATGAAAGTAAATACCAAAATAAATTAGGAACCTTAGTATAGCACAACTGGGAGCCATATGATAAGAAGTAGACCTAGTTCCTTGTTGTATCCATACAGAACTTGTAATGTTATACAAAATTTATACAGAGCACAGTAGTGTTTATAACAAATAAAAAACAATAATCCTTGCTGCAAATATTCTAACACCCTTGATGTACATTTTGCCAACACTGTTAGCATCATCAGAAGGTTACAAATATACTGACCTTCAGTATATTTATAGCCTTCTGTACAGTGTTAGCAAAATGTACATCAAGGTTGTTCAAATATTTGTAGTAAGGGTTAATGTTGTTTATTTATTGTAATGTTATCCTAAATGGAAATTTATTTAAACAAATTCATTATAATTATAAACCTATGTGTTTTTTCGTGATACAAAATTTGCCAAATGTCGTCAAATATATATAACGAAAAAGTATAGTGTATGCTTCCCTAACTGGAAATAGTACTTAATGCATTTTACTTTATTGGAAAAAGTATTGAAAATAAGGAAAATGAAAGCAGTACTTCATTTTTCATCTATATTTCATATACCGGTACTTTATCTATTTTTTTTGTTTAAAAGAGTTTTCCATTTTTTTTATTTTGTAACAATTTTTACTTTAATTTATTTAATGATAGTTTTACTGAAATATACATTTTTAAAAGTGTGTTAAACTGTTAAATACATGTCTTTAACTGAAAACCATTTATTTTACAGTAATGAGTGACAAACACTTGAAAAAATGTCATGAAACAAATCCAAGACTTTCAAAGGCACTTAGTCCCAAGTAAGTACATTTTAATTTATTTCTATTGTTTTTAATCCATTTTATGTTCTCAAAAAAATGAATTTTATTAATTATTTTATTTGATCCATAATTCCTGTTTACCAATCACTTAAACAATAGTTTATGACTATCCGAACTTTAAATTTAGTAAATTTGTTAAAACGTACTGAGACAGAACGTTTTCGATCACTATGTGCTGATCCTGTTCAAGAATCCTGTTTACCGTTTACTTCCTGAGCAGATATTTTGGAATAGTTCACTACATTGATCAGTGTTGTGAAACAAAAGGCATCTATCATTTATACATTAAGACAAATAGAATAGTAAATATAAAACATTGTAAATAATTTATAATTTAACAATTTTAGTGCTTTTGCTACAAAAATAAAACTGTTACAAAGCCGTTATGTAATTTTGCTAACACAGTAACACAGAATATTTGCACAGTTAGTATCTAACAGTAAAGCCCTAACCTTTTGATGACGCTAACTGTGTTCGATAAATGTTTATAAAGGTTTTGTAATAGTTTTATTTTTGTAGCTAAGGATATATATTCATATTTGTTTAAAATATGTTAAAATAAGATTCCTTTTAATTAAAAAAATGTAAAAAAGAGTATAAATACTATATAAAAGTTTCTTGATGTAATCATCTTGAATTCACTGATTAAACTAATTTTAAATTACTTAACTAAGTGAATACGTATTGCTTACTTGCTGACGCGTTTCAAAACAGTCGTTCCTTTTACGAAGCTAACACTCTACTGGCGGCTTTGGCTGTATACAAACGGTATGACAGGATTGGATTTATGACAGTGGGTTAGGTGTCGGCGTTTTGTGTGATGTATCGGAAAAGACTATTGGCTTCAAAGTGTGTGCGGTCGTTTAATATATTTTCCCTGTCTGTTGCGTAGTGTTTGTAGATTTCATATTTGTCAAAGGTTGTTAGTTTTTTACTCTGTTTTAATGTGTGTAGAATATTTAAATTAGTGTGTATGTCGGTATGTGTGTGTTGGGTGGTATTTAGGTGTTTTCCGTAGCTGGATTTAGGGTTTGTTTGTTTTGTTTGGGCAATGTGTTCATCGAAGCGTGTATAGAATGACCTGCCGGTTTGACCGATGTAATAGTTGGGACAATCGTTGCAAGTTAATTTGTAAATACCTGAGAGTTTTTATATGTCAGTTTCTTTTTGAAAAGGTTGTATATGTTTTCTTAGAGTATTTGTTGTTTTGTAGGATATTTGGTAATGAAGTTTTTTGAATGTGGAGGCTATTTTGTGTGTTTTTATTGTGTTAGGTGAGGGATATGTATTTGTTGTTTTTTGTGTAGTGTGTATGTGTGGCTGTTTGATGGTTTTTATGTTTTATTTTCCTGAGTATGTTGTCTATGAGTGTGTGTTGGTAGCCGTTTTGTTGAGCAATGTATTTTATGGTATACTATATACCGTGTAACACTTTTATTATGAAGATGAATGTTGAATATTGAAGTTATGTGTTACATAATTAATAGTTGGCCTGCAAAGTCATGTGTATTGTAATTGAATTGATAAGTGCTATGTTTCAAGAAGGACACTGTTTAGGAAAAAATACAAATCAAGAATTTATTATCGATGAGTTAAAAATATAAACAAAATTTGAACAAATAAAAATTATATGCTATTTACACTTGTTTTAAAATATTAAATCTCTTTGATCACGAAGTAAACTAATTTGAGAAGTTGTATAGTTAATTAATTTGTGGTATAGATATGAGATATCTACAATGTTGTTTCGTTAACATGTATTATACATATTATCAATTTATTATTTTATTGACTAAAATAATGTTACAACCATTATGTTTAAAATAATTGCTTTTAAAAATAAAATTCTCTTTTCCAATATATATATATATATATATATATATATATATATATATATATATATATATATTCTTTATAAATAAAAAATCTAAAAACAATTCAGAAAATAGGTATTAATATGAATATAAATTCATAATAATAATATGAATTCAGATTGGTCCCATGAATATGGTACCCAGGTTAATGAGTATTCAACTCAAATCAAAGCTACTTATGGATTAATTTAATAAAATAATTAACGGACACTACAGAATCTTGATTATATCTAAAATAATTTAAAACATTAATAAAACAATTTATGTACTTATCGAGAGAAATGTTTTTTTAAAATTAAAACTCTAGTACATGAAATATACAATCGTTTAAAGATTTTTATAAATTGTTGTTTGAACACACTTAAAATAGTAGTATTTTCATACGAGCTTTATTAAATGTATTGGTATATAATTTTAGTATTTATGGAGCATTGAATGAAATGATTTTTGACAAAAGTAGTAATAATAATTTATGTATATATTTAGGATGCCTTATGACCCACGAATTAGAAGAAGATTAAATTGCAGTGATACCTCCTTCCGAGAGTCTTACTTACCTAGGATAATTCATCCTCATTCGTAAGTTACTAATAATAGCAATAATATCTTAATATACAGTTTCGTAAGCCTAATTTTGAAAGAAAGATTCTGGATGTTTGGAAAGTTGTACAGAGCTGGGAGATAGCCCAAATAAAAGGCAATAACACCAAGGAGCAGGCAAACACAGGGTTTTCTAAATTTACAATGTTTATAAGGTTTTGAGGAACTTAAAGTTAAAAACAATCTCCACTAGAAATACAGTGCAATGAAAAACAGCTGAGTATGATTTGTAAACAAATATTTTAGCTGTATTAAAGGGTATGTGTATACGTTTTTGCTAATAGCCTTTATAGTTTTTGTGTTTACATTTCAAATGAAAAGGAAACAATTTCCTCTAAGACTGGCATTTTCAATAACTGATGTCAAATGCCATTTTCAACAAGGCGTTTTCAATAAGGCTCAGGGTCAAACATTTTTAAGAGCAGAGCTTCAATTGACCAAACCTGTTTTTACACATAGTCAACTTTATTTTGCACTAAGTCGAGTAAATTCTCAAGATGGATTAAATGATACCCATTGAAAATACGATTGGTCTAAAAAATCAATTTGAAAACGCATTTACTAAAAATATAGTTAGTAAGGAAATTTTGTTATGAAAAAATTGAATTATTTATATAATTCGAAATGTCAAGTGTTAAAAAAGCATGAATTAATTGTGTGTGATCTGTCATTAGCCTATATAAAAATTAATAGTTATTAACAGACATTAAACAAAAATACCAACTTGAATTATATTTAAATTTTTGTATTAAAAAATAAAATTTTTCACTATACAAAAGTTTTACAATTTTTTCATTTTTCCCTACACGCTCCTAGTCGAATTGTATTTCTCTTAGATAATTTTTTTACTGTTGGTTTTGTAAAATTGTTTTCAGACAACAAATAATGAGAATTGAACACTGGAGTACTAATATCCAATCTTCAGCTTCATCTCGTAGGTTGGATATGATGAACATCTGTCAACCATGGGAAGCACTGAGAAGTAATTTTACGCGAAACAGAAAAAGTATTGGAGACTGTGAAGTCCTTCCTGTGTAAGTAAATATAAAGTTTTACTTCGATGTCTTCATTTAAAAAATAACTAAAAACATTTTTAAATATTTTACAACTTGTCTATAGTAGTACTTACTTATATTTGTTGAGGACAGCCGTTTCGGAAGATGTGTCCCATTGTCAACTCAGACCGTAACTCTGAGGTGCAGTCTGAGTTCACATTGGGACACATCTCCCTAAACGACCATCCTCAATAAATATGAGCAAGTGCTACTATAGGCAAGCTGTAAATATTTACAAATGTTTTAGTGAAAACTAGTAGCTTACGTGAAGGTGGAATCAACAAAATAACAAAATTAATAGAAGCAAGAAATTTATACAAATTTCTATTTGAAAATGATATATTTGTTTAAGTTCATGTATATAATTTTATGGGTGTCTATTAACTTCTAACTTTAAAATACTTTCTACTGAATATTTTAAATTTCCATCCACTTAAAACTAAGAAATTAAGTTTAAAAGTTTTCATCTCATCTATAAAATGTTATCGACTGCAAGAGACAATTATTAGATGCCTGGAAGTGTTGTAAAACTGGGCAGAACCAAAAAAAATTAAATGAACAAACCCAGTACAAATAACATTTATTCTTTTACCACATTATTATACACCTGCATTTGAAACCTGTGCTGCTCAGTGTATCCTGAAAGTCAACCTAAACACTATCGATTAGTGGTATTATAAAGTTTATCTCAGTAGATTTTAATTTATTTTTAAAAAACCATTTAAATAAAAAAAAATGATTGCTGCCCTCATTCAAATAAAAGTCAGTGTTACTATAGATAATTGTTTACATATTATTAATAAAATAATCCTTTAACCCTATTTTAATATGTAAATCCACAGAAGGAATAAATAGTAAAAGATTTAAATAAAGTTTTTAAAAAATTTAAGAATGTTTGGTTTTGAAATACTAATTATAAATTCAGATCAATATGTCTATTTTATTATGACTGATAAGAGAAATCTCAAAAGAAATAAAAATTTTTGTGTGCTTTAAAACCTCTTGTTGAGAAGTTTCCATACCATTACTAGAACCACTCTTAATAAGAGTCACAAAACATCAGCTAAGATGCCAAGATGCTAATGCCAAGACAAAAAGCAGTTTTAACTATAAGATATTTTTTATATTTAATCTGTGATATTGTTGGCCATAAAGTTTCAAGTATGTTTTCCAATATAGACTAAACTTCATCCCTGTTGCTGTATTGCTTTATTGATATCAAACAAGGGAACTTTTTAACACATTCAATTAATTGAATACTTTTAAAGTTACTATTTTGAATTTAAAGAGTTGACTAAATAGCTTATAAATTAGCTGAAAAATCTAAAAGTTGACTCGTTTTGCTGGCCATTGTCCACTTTATGATGTACCAGAACATTTCCCTAATATTTCGCTGTAGCTTGCTGCAAGTTGCTTTGTCATGTCTACTCAAATTTGTCATCTGACTTAGCACCATCAAATTTTCAAATTTTCATATTTGTCCAAAAACGTAAGAGAATTTCTTGTTGGAAAGCACTTAGAAAATAATGTCCTGTTGAAAGAATCTATTAATAGCTTTTTTAATAATCAAGCAACAGAGTTATTTAATGATGGAATCCAAAAACTGGTACCACGACTTGACGAATGTTTAAATGTCAATAGTGGCTATGTTGAAAAGTCAGAAAATGTTCATATATTAGTTTGTAATACAATTTTTATTCTTGGATAAAGTTTCCCTTACAACAATTCAATCACTTCTCACTCTAAAACTAATCTGCATATCTGATATTCTTAAATGACTGAAAATTGTATATTTGTAAATTTTTTCTCGGAAAATACTCTACGAATTTTCACCAAAATCAGAAATCCAATGGGCTATGTGAAAATTTTCTAAAAAATCGTTTTCAAGTGTAGACAATTTTTTAAGAAGTTCGTATTCCCAGAGTTACATTGGACTCAAGAATAGTCATCTAGGGTGTACTATGCAAATACATCAATTTCCAGTTAGACCAGCATTTGCCACAATTCATAAGTAACATAGGCAAACTTTTGATTATATTGGTATCAACTTAAGAACCTCCATTTTTATGCATAGGCTGCTATATGTGCCATTCTCTAGGATTAAAAGAAGGACTAGCTTGAAAATTCTTTTTCCAAAAGTAATCCACGTCATCCACAAAACATAATGTTTGAAATTTTGAATTCAATCAGAGCCTGACCCGAGACGATCACATTCCTGATATTAATTTCTTATACGATTGTAATTTCGGAGTGACAGTATTAGATAAAGTGGCAAATAGATAGCCTGGAGGTAAATTTTGAGTCAGGGTGTTTATAAGTTACTCGCGTTATCTTGGTAACAATTTTCTGTCAACATTCAACTAAATTCATTATACTCAAAATTTTTATCTAAATGAGATCATAAATAATCTCTAACACAGTAACCTCATAGTCTGCATTTCTCTTCCACCTACCTACTCATAACTAGATAGAGTAAGTAGTATAAATTGATCATAATTCAAATATTTTAAGTGCACTATGAACATCTTATGCAATCTCACTGTGTTCTTCATTTTTTGTGTATATACTATACTAAAAATAATGTCTTAAGAAAAGAGTTAAAAATATAATATGTGTTATTATAGATGTTCAGAAGAACTTGATTATGAGATATCTTCTCATGGGGATGAAGTTCACAACAAACAATTTGAGAAACTTGAATATAACAATGGCAACCAATTTGACAAGTAAGTATTTTCAGTTTAATTCATAATTAATTGAATTTTTTGAAATGGTTCAAATTTATTTTATAATTTGTTAATTATCAATGTCAATTTAGATACTATTTGATGGATCACTGTTAAAAAACAATAATAATAAATAAGTATTGTAAAACAATTGTGATTATTTGTTAAAAAAAACCTATCAGTTTGTTAAAAATAATTATTAATTTACTTGAATAGATGTTCAATATGTTTAGCAATTCAAAATTTCATAAGTAAAGTGAATTTTTGAGCCAATAAAAAAACCTTTAAAATAAATTTTTAGAATTTACGATTATTTAAAAATCTTAAATACGTCTTTTAAAATGGATTTTTTTTTTAAATGCTGAGTCTCCCACTACCTATTGTATTTATTACATCTTGCTGAAAGGGAGAGAATGCTTGGATGGTTTTCCATCAATTTATAAATAAAAAAAACATCTAAATAAACAAATAAGAGGTGGTGGAAATTGAATATCCTCCCTGTCTAGGTTGGAAGCAGTGGAAATCTGCTCCTCTCACCTTTCCAATTCAATACACTAAACAAATCAAATTCAATAGGTAGACAATATCTAATTAAAGCTTCATAATAATACTGAATTTAATATTTCAACTATCAATGTATGTTATTCATTGAAATAAATCTATTCATATGTAATTTTAACACCAAAGTTATAATAATGATTTATTTATCTATTAGTTTAACTATTAAGCATCTTCATCATTAGGCAAAAACTATTTAAATATTCAATATTTGTCTGCTATGCACTTCGGATTTTGTTTATTTTGTATATTTCCTGTTTATCAAAAAAATTTTAATGTCAGGAAACCATAACTAATTATTAAAAAATAATGAAAAGTCAAATTTTTAAAGTTACGAATTTTTTTACTTTGATGGATGACATTTTTAAAAAGAAATTTAGGTCTCAAGTTCTCCTAAGTTTCTATCAGCAGTAGTCATAGTGAGTGTGGCAATATAACCTTGCCAATATTTGTATGAGAAACTTGTACATATTTTTAAGAAAAACATTATAAGACATGCACTTCATTTTACAATACCAAGGAATGCATTATAGCAGGGGCCCTCAATATTTTCCAAAGACTGTACCCCATAATGAAAAATTAAAATTGTGCGTACCCCTTGTTGTTGGGGGGGGGGCGAATAAATTAAAAATACTTTTTACATCAAAAACACAATATGTTTAGAAATATATTTGAAAATCTTTACAAAATAGTGCCTATTGCACATGATGGTTCCAAGTAACCTAACCACAGAAGTAATCAGTTGGACTCCATTATTAAATTATAACCTTACATGATTACGAAACAGAAAGAAATAAAAATGGTTTAATTTTTCATGAACCTGCCACACGTTTCCCCTGAAAAATTTTGCATTTTCACTAGGAAAACTTACATGTACCACAGTTTGATAACCCCTTGTAATATAGACTTTACTTGCTTTAGTACCAGTATTTGATACTAAGGGAATTTTATGATTAGTGTTTGCTATGTTGGTATTATTAATCTGCAACTGGTTTATAAGTTACCACATATTATTTATCAGTTACCCGTGCACGTCTCTTCCATTCCTCATCTGTCATAAAGTTCACTCCCTGGTAAATATTTTTTGATGTTGGACATTGTAACTTCAAATGCAGTCATTACTGAAACAAATTCACAAGAAACAGGGGCTTATACAAGATACTCAAACAACAGCTATAGGTTAGTTAGAAAATCCATATAAGCATGTAACATAGTATGTTACCAATTCAAAGATTTTCTATTTGTAGACTATTGCAAAAAAAAGTTTTTTTAAACCTTAAACCTACTAAGGGATGATTGGCTATCCAAAAAAATCAGGTATTGACTCAGATACACTATCTAGATGACCACAACCATTTTTTTTAATGAATCAAAGCATTGGTTATATTTTGTCAACTCCTGTTTGCCAGTCTTTATTTGTTGAAGAAAACTAAGAGATTTGTGCAAGCACTCAAGTAAAAATTTTAACATTTTTCTTTAGGTTCTCTTAAACATGTTTCATTACTAGGCATCAATTATGGTTTTTAGGGAAAACGTGAGACTTAGAAAATAATTCGATTTCAAAATTCTGAACAACTTTTTATCTGTTGCAAAAATAAATTAAAGATGTTATGCATAATATAGCAACGCATATTATGTTAGTTAGGCATTCAAATACTATTAGGGCTAAATTTGTTTTCTAAGATATTAGAAGTCTAAGAACATTGGTTTCATTTCCTAAAAAATTATACATGATAAGCAAAGTCTACAAAATAATTCTTTTAAAAACTAAAAACTAGTTTAGTTTGTTTCCACATTCAGCTATGTTCTGACCACTATACCATCATTGTATACATACATGTTCTCTCAAAAAATAAAGTCTAACTCATTTATATTTCTGTTGTAGCCAAAATTCAGTTTCTCATAAAAACTTGAGTATGACCAAGTATGACTCTCAAACTGACAGTTGTTTATCAAAGTAAGACTTTTTATTAATTAATAACTATTATTAACATTTAGTTAAACATTTCAAAGTGCCAAAGTTTAAATACATTAATGGGTTACTATTAGTATTATGTTGCTACTAATAAACAAAAAAAACATACCAATACTTCAAAACACAAAACAATTCTAGAGTAAATAAAAAGTTTGCATTGTTAGAAGTATTAATTCGGTTTTGCTATTTGGCAAGTAGTGACAAATTAAATTTACTATTAATTTATTTCAAACACTGTTATTAAATAGTTGGTCTGTTACTTAATGGGGTGTGTTATTATAATAAGCCAATATTCCTTATTAAAATATAGTTCACCAGTGTTTTTGATATTAACAAATATTAATCTGTTACTGAATAACAAATTTAAAAGCAATGTTGTTACTCTCATTCCCTTAAATTTATTTGCATTTTTAAAGGATTTAATTACTAATTGGTATCACTTGGCAAAAAACCACTACTTACTGATATTTTTTAGCTCATGCGTTTCACACTAGATTAGTCCATTGTTCAATGCTGTGAGTCATGAACGAAGTCTTGTCCATGACTTACACCAGTGGCTTCCAACCTTTTTCATTTCATTACCCCTAAAAAGGTTGAGAAGGTATCGACCTGGTTGAGAAAGAGTGGTTGCTTGACTACCTTGTAAGTAATGCTTGGAGCGGGGCCACCGGCTTTGTATACAATATTTTTGTGTAGGCAACATGACAGACGGTTCTCTAAAAATTGTCAATCATCAAATCGTAGACCCATTCCTGCATTTTTATTGTTCACCTAAATCTGTAATAGATGTTTCCCATTCTGTTCTGTGCTTTCAGTCGCACACAAACATACAAGCTCCACGCGATTTCCGATCAACACATAACTATCTACTAGTGTAACCTCGAATTTGTTCCAAATTACAAGTGTGAAATGATGTCTGCCATTATTGGTACTATTTTTGTGTATCACTTCACAGGCTTGTACAGATAAATATCAGTAATGTTTTTTTGCCAAGTGATAACAATAGTAGTAAATTAAAAAACCTCAAGATGTACCTTCAAACCCAAAAACTCCAATTTTTTTAATATTTTGCTTATCAACAGTTTAACTATTTAAACATTAATTGGTAAGAAGATAATATCTTTATACTTTTCATTTAAACTCAATTTAAAAAATTAAATTTAACAGCAGATGTTAAATTAAACATTAAATTTAAAAGTGTACAAGAGAAAAGAGAAGAAGTTTAAGGAGACCCTTCTTGTGAACAAGTGATCCGACTTTTCTGCTGTTCCTTTAATTTTAGGGCTTAGTTTTCTTAAGTGTTTTCCTGTAGTTTTGTTTCTCATTAGTTCACAGAGAGTCTCAAAGATACGAAATAAATCAGCAATTTTTAAGAGGTTAAGCAAGTTTTGTTTTAACGTGTAAAACATTCTTAGGTTTGAGAATGGTAAAGGGTTTGAAATATTAAATAGGATTGTGTTATACGTATATATGTAAATAGTAGCATAGTATGGTGGCTTAAGTAAAAGTATGTTGTAAGTAATGGAGTCTCAACATAACATAATCCTTAAATGTCTTACGACTAGGAAGAACCAACATCCTCTACAAATTTTTTCCCAAGGACATGAAGAACGAATAAGGAAATCAAAAAGCAGACCAAACCATATCAAAAAATCTCAGAGCTTTGTCCTTGCTTACAAAGATTTAAAACATAGACACTATAGGTAAGTGAGAGTTTATCTATATTATATGTGGATGTAATAAATATATGTGAATGTGTTACGTTAAAAACATTTGTGCTCTAGTGTGACCTCACACAAATGAACGGAATTATCAGAGCTGCTGTCAATGAAGAGTAGATGTAGGCCAAAACAGTCTTTAAAAGCAATATTTAGTGGATCTAGTTGTTTTTACTAATTTTCACTTTTAAAAGTAATTGTTCGTTTTAAATTTAGTTCATATTAAAGTAATTTAAAGGTGTTATTATTTTTACATGTTTACTTATATTATTTTGAAAAAATATTTGTTCATTATATAACTCCGATAAACTATTTGTACCAATAGAATTACTAACTGATATGAAATTTTGTCACACAGTTATGATTGTTACTCACTTTGTTCATTGCATCACAAACACAGCAACTTAACACTGCAAAACTTATTTTCTCCTTTGGTTCGAATGATAAGAAATTAAAAACCTTGAAGCACTTATTTTTGCTATATTGAGCTTGTCACCAGGTATAAGCCACGATGCACCTTTTCTTATGTCCATGGGAAAGATGGTATTGAGGAAGATTTTTCTATAAAAGAAAGGTTTATTGGTCTTAGCATAACCAATAGCTCTTACAAATCTTCTTTACAAAATTTCCAATGTTTTGGAATAATTTAAGTAACTACATTTGAGATTGGAATAGTAAGGACTTCATCTATATTATTTATAACCTCCGCTCTCCCACGTTAGTTAGATGAGAGAAGACAATGATGATAAAGTTAGAGAAATATATTTTGCTATGAATTTACTTTTCTTTTATACTTCATGAAGGTAAGGTAAAACCATCAACATTGGAAGAAAGAAAATGAGAAATGAGTATTTACACTGTAAAAGAATTATATACCAACAAATATTATTTACACTTTTGGTATTAAGTTGGTAAAAAACCACTACTTACTGATATTTTTTAGCAGACATGTTTCACACTAGGTCAGCACATTATTCAATGCTTTGAGTCACGGCACATTACAAGTTAATACCAAAAGTATAAATATAGAAAAAACTCAAAATGTACAACACAAGAACTCCAAATATTATTTATCAAGTACAGAGAATATGGATGGATTCTGCAGAAATGATAAAAGAAAAAACAGTTTGTCTTTCAGATATTTATTGTGTATTAAAACATCCATTGGTATACATATAAAATTGATAGTACAAATTCTTGAATTTTGTACTCCATTACGTTCAGTGAATCTTATTAATCACTTAAACAATAGTTTATGATTATCCGAACTTTGAATTTTGTAAAGTCTCTGACACTGATGAAGATCACCACATAGCGAACGAAAACATTCTGTCTCAGTAAGTTTTAACACATTTACAAAATTTAAAGTTCGGATAGTCATAAACTATTGTTTAAGTGATTGAAAATGATAATACAAGTATGCAGACAAAGTTCTTCTAATTTCTCCCTCTTGTTTTGTTTGTCCCAGAACCTTGATTAGTAGTGTTGTTACCAGTAAAATGATTTTCTTTATAAATTTACACTTATTTCATTTAGTCTGTTCAAGCAGAGCACTTTAGAGACTAACATAGATCTCCTATTTCTTCAAATTCAAACCATTGTAGAATAGCTGTAGTTCAATGATATATTTAAATATATGCACTTTTAAAAATATATAATTTCCTAAAAGAGCACTTACTTTTGGTATCAATTTGGCAATAAAACCACTACTTAATAATATTTTTCAGCAGATGAAATGAGGGTTAGTCTGATACAGTATGGATCTGCTCCTGGTGATAGTGTAAGAAATCCCCTGCACCTTTCACCTACTATGAATAGGTATTTGGACTTAGCCTACTACAGACTATTGTAACATTTTCTGTGACCAGTTCAAAAATTGTCTGATAAAGAGCCCTTAATAGCAACCAAACAAAATGATAGTTTCCTCCTGTAGGAGGTTCCCAAGTTTATAAATTGTCCAGTGAGACTGCATTTGAACTTCAGTCTTTTTCCATAGAAGTCTCCAATTTTCAGCTCTCTTCAAATGCAGATTTTGGTTTCACTAAACTGATAATTAAAACTTTGTCATTATAGTTTATAATATTAATTTCCTTCCTATATTCAAGTTGCTTTTTATTTAAATATTAAAGTCTTCACAGATTATTCAATTTGGTCGTTTAGCTTCAATTCAAAATTCAATCAACTTTAAAGGACCATTTTTAGTATTTTACCCACACCGGCTATTTTACCTATGATTCCACACTTTACATTTATTTTAAACTCCTTTTCAGTATTCTTTAATAGCTTGTTACTTGGTTTAATATTACATTTTCATCATTTACAGTTTGTCTTTTTATAATTATACTATTTTATATGTAATTCTATATGCTTTTGACTTTTATTGTTTTTATCATTATTTTATTGCAATTTCTATATACACAATGTTTTTTCTTTAATTTTTATTCAAATGGATATTATAGTAAATTTTTTTCAAACAAAACTAAGTTTCAATCATTATCCTTTCCATTATTTTTGTTTGGATAAGTTTCTCTTATTTCCAGTTTCTACAAGTCATATAGAACCTTTTTAGAGACACAAAACTTGTTTCTTCATGAGATATTGCTATCAGAACATAATGTTTACTTTAACCTGATTTGAAAACTTATCATAACTCTGCTTTTAAAAGATTTAATTTTTTTATTTTTCTTGTCCTGATTCCAAACTGTATCTTAGAAATAGAATTATTTAATGTTTTTTTGCTATTTTCAATCTCAATATTGCAAACAGATACAAAATGCCTGTTTCAGTGTGTGAATCTGGAGAATATTATTTGAATAATTTAACAATAGTTATTTGTTGACAAAAGCAAAAGTGATTTGTTATGTTCTGTCAGCTACTTTTGTGTGCTTTTTAATGATTAGGTTTTTAGGTTCTCAAATTTATTTATTTAGGTAGTAATGTAATTGAACAATTAATGGAGAATTACATCCATTAACTTGTGTTATAATTTTATTTTTTGTATATCTTAAAACCTTATAAAAACATCATGTATAATATCCCCATCTTTACATTATCAACTTCCACCAATTCACAATGTCTTTCATAGTTTGAATAGCAAGTGGAGACTTCTCCCAAAACGGCCATTCTCATTTAAACTCAAAGTAAGTGCTATTTTAGAAAAGCCTATTTTTTTTAAAGTAGTGGTCTGAGTTACCATTTTGTGACTTACGTATGTAATTAATGCTAGAGGGGACTCTGTTGCAGGACAAGGCAAGTGAGAAGTCACGAGGACTGTAGATCAGAAAAATCATCCGAGACAGATAAACAAAGTGGTAAACATTTTTATTGCATAAATGTATTTCAAGTATCTTTATTAGTAGAGTAAAATTCTTTTTAACAATTCTACTAAGATAAAGATAATTACAAAATTAAAGAAATTCAGATATAATTACAAGAGAAATAATGGCAGAAGGTCAAATATTCATAAACCTATGGATAAAGTAACAGAAGATATGTTACATGATATATGGAACCTTAAAAGACGTAGCAGTAGTTTAGTAAAGTGAATAAAAAAAGTAGTATTAGGTAAAAAAATAACACAGGACATTGTTACTTGCAAAGCATTGTTAAAAAAAGTTGATTTAACCCTCAATTTAAAATCAAAATCTTAAGCTTGAATGTAATGATGAACCAAATAATTCAACAATTAAAGACTATAATACCAATATTTACTCTTTTAGTATTAACTTGGCAAAAAACCACTAGTTACTGATATTTTTCAGCAGACACGTTTTGTACTAGGTCAGCGTATTATTCAATTCTGTGAGTCTCGGACAATACTGTGACTCACAGCATTGAAAAAGGCACTGACCTAGTGTGAAACCCATCTGCTGAAAAATATCGGTAAGTAGTCGTTTTCTTGCCAAGTTAATACCAAAAGTGTAATTATAGACAAACCTCAAGATGTACAACACAAAGACTGCAAGTACCAATATTATTAAAGCCACGAGTAGGAACACCAAACGCAAAAAGTGTTATTATGTTATTAGACTGCATGTATTTATAGACAGACCTAGCAAGTATTTGTTATAAACAGATGGGACCCTGAAGTTTACCAGATGTATAAGTAGTAAAAATAACTGGAAATTGACAAATGATTTTATCTGTTTAGTATCTGTGTTTATCCTGTTTGTTCTCAAAATAATAATAAACAGTTTTACTGTAAATTTATTAATTCAGACTACATTATATGTGTTATCAATTAACACTAAATTATGTTTTGTGTACTACTTATAAACTCCACTCATTAAAACACTAATAATTATAAGTAATTATTCCTTAATTGAGTGAGTATTTTTTAACTTTCTTGCTGATGAGTTTTGAAACAATAATTACATTGACAAAGCTGACTCACCATTACCGCCAATCGGTCACAGTTACTGGACATATGATTTATGACGGGGAAGAGGTTTGGGTTAAGCGGGTTGTTTACAATATAATATAATGGGATAATGCGTTGGATTCGAAGTGGGTGTGGTCCTTTAAGATAAGTTGTTTTGTGTTGCTTGAATATTTCAAAATTCTCTGTAGTGCTTGCAGTTTTTGTGTTGTACATCTTGAGGGTTTTCTATAAACAAAAAAAAAAACACTTACTGATATTTTTCAGCAAACACTAATGGCACTAGGTTAGTGCGTTATTCAACCTGAGCAACAGTATTGTCCGTGACAAACAGCATTGAATAATGCGCTGACCTAGTGTGAAACGCGTCGGCTGAAAATATCAATAAGTAGTGAATTTTTGCCAAGTTAATACCAAAAGTGTGATCTGTAGTGGTTAGTTTTTTACTATGGTTTAATAATTGAAGAATATTTAAATTAGGCTGGATGTTTGTGTATGTGTGTTGGAGCTTTGTATATATGTATTGCGTAGCTCGATTTTGGATTTATGTTTATTTTGTTGATGTTCTTTGAATCTTTTGTTGAATGAGCTACCAGTTTAGCCAATGTTACTATTCACTCAGTTATGCAATAATTACTTATAATTTAATTTTTGAATTCAAGATGATTACAACAAGCAACACTAATAATCATACAAAGTCCCAGATTAGAAGAATAGTTAATTTATGAAAATGAAGAGTTCAAAGCTAGCTGATTAGAACTATTTTAAATAACAGGGAAAAATATGATGGTAAAAAAGCATATATTTTTGAAATTATTAAAATAAATATTTATTGATGACACTTGCTATAATAGCGCCTACTTTTGCCTACATGAGGATGGTTGTTTCAGTTATGTCCCATTGTAAACTTGGACAGTAACTCATTGAAATAAAAAGTAAGTGAGACTATAGACAAGTGTTTACATATTATATATGTTAAGTAACTTAACTAGTAGCTCTAGTTAAAGATAGAAGCAAAAAATAACATTAATAAAATGAAACAAACAAACAAAAATAGTAAGTATACACAACTCACAATTATATAACTTTACTTTCAAAGATTATAAACACAGTAAATATACACTACTCAAAATCATGAAAGTTTTATTTCATTCGTGTTTCAATGACTTTAAAAGTTATATGCTTGTGGTAGCATCACTGATGATGTGATATAAGTCATTGAAACACGTATGAAATTAAACTTGTATGATTTTGAGTAGTGTATATTTACTATGTTTATAGTCTTAACTCACAAGCAGATCAAATATTTTTTATGTAAAAATAGGTTTATGAGAATTCTATACAGCTGTTGTGCTATCAGTCTCTTAAAAGTAATGACAGTTATTTGATTTATAAATAAATATTTGAGTGAATAAGTTTGAAATATTATAAAATAGCAATAAATTTTCTCTTCACTTTGTTTAAATATTAATTATTGACCAAATATGACAAAATTAACTCTATAAGTATTTCCAAAAAAAATCTCATGTTTCTAATTAATTACTGTTCCAGATCTGGTAGTTCAGAAACGCAGTCATAGTAAATTAGGAAAAATGTTACATAAACTATGTAAGTAAACTATGGTTTATATTGTAACACCTTATAATCTTGCCACTTATTTCATAATATGAGTTCTATTGCACTATTTAACCCTTAGCGCTGGGATTTTTTTTAACATGCTTTGCTTCCCCACTTGTAATTAAATTGAGACAAATTCCTCATCTGCAGGTTGCATTATTGTTTATGGAAAACTTTGTTTTCTCTTACATGATTTTAGTAAACTAAGCTATTTTTATTCACTAATACTGTATGTACATGATTTTATTATCTTATTTGTAGTTTTGCAGAGTATGATATCTTTGAAAACAGTCTTCCGGATGAAGTCCTGGTTTTCTGCTGCATGTTTTGTAGTGAAAAACAGTTTCCCTTATACCTCCTTTTATCTTCCTGTTAATGCAAACTACACAATCCTTAGAGATACTTTTATCATTGGAAAAGAATGTAATTTCCCATTCAGTCTTTCTTCTTTGTCAGTAGTTGATGGCCGACCCCTCTCACTATAAGGGTTATTCCTGATGTCACCAATGCGTTCCCTCACCAAACTATTTTTGTTTAACAGGATTTTCTCTCATTTTCTTTTTTTTGTTATTATAGACAATAAAACTGTTTACTACAGCTACATCTAAGCCAGAAAAACATTTTCCTCCACCATTTATTTGTTCGTCTCGTAAAACTGCACGGTTCATTATATTGAACAGCTAAAGCTACACCACCCATAAACTGATTATATTTACAAATACCTGTTGGTTTAAAATTTTGTTTATGATACTGAAATACATTCTAACAAATCAGGATCAAGTAAAAGATCAGGAATTTCAGAATCACTAATTGCACGTAATGCCTCGGCAAACTACGAGTAAACAAATAACCTGCAAAACTGTAACCTACTTGCAGCTTACAATGTAGTGGCAAACTAGATTTTGTGATGACTCACATATTCCTAGACATTTTCAACTTATTTCACATTATTGTCAATAGATTGTAGCACCAAACGGTAAAAGATTGAATGTTGAGGGCTTCGCCGTAGACGAGTTATAGGCATTTAAAAATTGTGTCGGGTGACCTCCCGACATACAAGTAAACTGCAATATACGCTTGGCAGAGCTCCCCCGACAGTTGAGTGCTAAGGGTTAATTACAATTTACTTCTAGGCACAGCCATAATTACTTGCAGCAAGTACCCAGTAACTCTTACCAACAATATGTGTTACATATCTTTTACAGTTCTCTTCCCTAATTAATGGTGCTGGCAGGTGATAGAGTTACCTAATCCTAATTGACAAGCATATCAATAGCCAACGAAAATGCATCCAATAAATATCGATTCTTGAATTTTATAGTCCATTACGTTTCGTGAATCTTATTAATCACTTAAACAATAGTTTATGATTTCCAAACTTTTAATTCAGTAAATTTGTTAAAACTTACTGAGACAGAACGTTTTCGATCACTATGTGCCAATCTTCATCAGTGTCTTCTGCTTTTAGATGTTGGGTCAAGCGGTGACGGTTTTAAAGGTAGGTTTTCGATAGTATCAAAGAGTATGTGTGATTTGTATTGTGTTTTTTCGTTTAATATGTTTGTACTTTGTGTGTCTGTAAATTTCATATTGTTCTACAGTGTTGAGATGTGGTCCTTTTTTGTTGATGTGTAGGATTTCTAAATTATGGTAAATGTCTGTGTATTTGTGTCCTGTATCTTATATGTGGTTGTAAAAGTTGAGTTGGTGTTCTGTTTGTGTTCTTCGACTCTTTGTTTAAAGCTGCAACCTGTTTGTCCAATGTAGAATTTGTTGCATTCGTCGCAGTTCAGTTTGTATATGCCTGGTGCTTGTAGTTTATCCTTGTTGTTGGTGTTGTGTTGTATTTTGTATTGTAACATGTTATTAGTTTTGTATGCTATTTTGTATCCTATTTTTTGAAATTTGCGTGCTATTTTGTTTGTTATTTTGTTTATGTATGGTAATGTGATGTGTCTTTTTTTCCTGTCTCTAGTGTTAATTTTAGTGTTTTTTTGTATTTAACAAATTCTACATTTGACAAACAGGTTGCAGCTTTAAACAAAAAGTCGAAGAACACAAACAGAACACCAACTCAACATTTTACAACCACATAAAAGATACAGGACACAAATAAACAGACATTTACCATAACCTAGAAATCCTGCACATCAACAAAAAAGGACCACATCTCAACACACTAGAACCATATGAAATTTACAGACACACAAAAACACAAAGTACAAACATATTAAATTAACAAACACAATACAATTCACACATACTCTTCGATACTATCAAAAACCTACCTTTAAAACCGACACCGCTTGACCCAACATCTCCAAGCAGAAGACACTGATGAAGTTCAGCACAGAGCGATCGAAAACATTCTGTCTCAGTAAGTTTTAACAAATTTACTAAACAAACAAAGTTCGGAAGTCATAAACTATTGTTTAAGTGATTAAAAATATTGATTGTTGCAGTACCTTTAGAGATGTTTAAATATGACTGTTTTTTTTTTTAGTGTTGCTTAAATCATACTATACTGTGCAATGGTGTCTGCTGTCCTCCATCCAACTATTAATTCATCGCCAAACAACTTGCCTCCTATTGGTCCCAAACTTAGCCATCTCTTCTTCCCTGACACAGTTTTAAAGCAATGAATAGGAAACTACCAGAACACTTTGGACTTTCTTTTTTTCATTGAAATAAGGAAGGAGAGATCTCAGCCCAGTTATCCCGTAACAATATTGACCACAATCAAAACTTTTCAGTTTTTGAAACTAAGAAGAAGCACATATTGTTTGCTGTTGTTAAACAATACACTAGAAATGCAAAAACATTTTCTTCTGATTTTAAGTAGCTAATCCAACTCTTTTTATTATAGTCCTCTTATATCAAGTTCACTATTTCAAGAATCTCACTTTTTAACCCTCAAACTGAATCAGTTTTTAATCTTTTGTAATTAGAAAATCTTAAACAATCTAAACTTTCTTTAGTAGTGCATGTTAGTTTAACCCGAGATCGCTCTCGCTCCGTTAGGGCAAATCTAACATTTGTAATAATTGTTATTTTGTGTTTTAAATTATAAATTTCAATTGTATGGATTGTACTAAGCGTTAAACTTTTTCATTGGTATACAAACAATTTTTGAATTTTGTGGTCCATTACGTTCAGAGAATCTTATTAATCACTTAAACAATAGTTTATGACTATCCAAACTTTAAATTTTGTAAATTTGCTAGTTTATGTGCAGGGGCATTCTGGTAGTTAATGATGGCTCCGATGAGGACATTGGGTTTGTGAATTTTGGGGAGAGCGTGGAGGGTACTTTTACAGGAAATCCATAACAACACACTTATCCACAACACCTCAAACCACCCTATCCAACACAAACATGCTGCCTTCAGATCCATGCTACATAGACTTAAAGAAGACCCAATGACCACCGAAAACATAAACAAAGAACTAAACACATTTAAATATTTAGCATACACAAATCGATACAACACCACAATAATAGACAAACTATGGTACAAAATACAAAAAAAAACACTAAAATTAACACTACAGACAGGTAAAGCAAATACATCACATTACCATACATAAACACAACAACAAACAAAATAGCCTGCTAATTTCAAAAAATAGGATACAAAATAGCATACAAAACTAATAACAAGTTTCAATACAAAATACAACACGAGACCAACAACAAAGATAAACTACAAGCACCAGGCGTATACAAACTAAACTGCAACAAATGTAACAAATTCTACATTGGACAAACAGGTTGCAGCTTTAAACAAAGAGTCGAGAAACACAAACAGAACACCAACTCAACATTTTACAATCATGTAATAGAAACAAGACACAAATACACAGACATTTACCATAACCTAGAAATCCTACACATCAACAAAAAAGGACCACATCTCAACACACTAGAACAATATGAAATTTACAGACACACAAAAACATAAAGTAAAAACATATTAAACGAACAAACACAATACATAACCACACATACTCTTTGATACTATCTAAAACCTGCCTTTAAAACCATCACCGCTTGACCCGACATCTCCAAGCAGAAGACACTGATGAAGATCGCCACATAGCGATCGAAAACATTTTGCCTCAGTAAGTTTTAACAAATTTAAAAAATTTAAAGTTTGGATAGTCATAAACTATTGTTTAAGTGATTAATAAAAACATTCTATTAAATACGTTTAAATCATATTTATATGTAAAATTACAGATAGTAATTACCAGTTAGTTACACAGTTACTCAGTATTACCAGTTAGTTACACAGTTACTCACATCACAAGGTTGCTCCTAACACCCTACTCACGTGATCGCTCGTACATTAGGATTGTACATTGCATTAGATTCAATCTAATCGCGTGAGCGTTCCCGGGTTAAAAAAATTATAATGATGCTCTCAGGCTTTGTTAGTCAAAATATAATATTATACAATTGGGTTTATTGGTATATAGTATACACCAATACTACATATTGGTTTTGTTGGTAAATGGTCATATGTTACCTTAATTTCTCAATACCTCAAGTACTAAGGTTTTAAAAAAGTGCATTGCCTTTTTTTCTTTCCCTAAACAAATTAATTTTTTGTAATATGTTACACAGTAAGTAATAAAACTTACAACCATGAGCCACCCTTGAGTCATTTTAACTGACATTTTAATTGATTTAATGTTAACATAAATGAATGTATTTATTTGATAAGATAGATGAACTCATGTATAAGAAATGTTTGTAATTTTATTCCTCAACAGAAAGTGTTTCTGTTTATCTGTACAGGCGGCAGCAAGACCACTGCATCTAACTTTGTCATCTTGGTGCCAGTTCTTATAATCTGCTTAGGAATAGCTTGGCTGTACCATGAGATTTTTTCAGAAGAACCCACATGCACCCTATGGATGTGTCCATATGAAGCGATGAAGTATGGTTTATCATTATTATCAAACCACTTGCAAGACATAATGGATGAATGCTATGCATTTATTGCATATACGGTATGGTTCTGGGATTATTTAAGTGGATAAAATATTGTGTTGTGTAAATAAATAATAATTTATTAATAGTATTTAATTTTATTTATAAATATAATGTTCAAATAATGATGAATTTTATACAGAATTACTTTTCTTTAAAAAAATTAAAAAAACTTTATTATAAATTAAAGTTGTATGCATTTAATAACTTGTGCATTGAAAACTATTATTTACAGACATAAAAATTAAATGTATTGGTAGTAGTACTTGTGGAAATTTACAAACAAAAATGTTTGTCTTTTAACTCAAATATACATAGATAAATGTAGTTATGTGTCTCATAAGATAGTAAAGAAACACATATAGCCTACAATTGTGAAAGGCTATTTGGTAATACCTAGATTATGGGCACATACTAAAACCTCTACAAAATCCATTATTTTGTCAGGAAATTAAAATTTTTATGGAAATTCAGAATAATTACTGACAGGTTGTGAAAAATGGTTCTCTGTTGCGATAAATTTATCAAAATATCTATAGAAATAATAACATGTGACCTATAGAAGATATACATATAAAATATCAATAAATATATAGACTATTTTTCATTTATTATTATTTTTCTTACCTTTTATATATAGGCTATATGTTCACCAAAATATTAAAAAGCCAGTTCAGAAGATTTTGTTACCTTAAGTGTTTTTTCAACATGTTTTAATTATAAAATTACATAAATTTATTTTTTATTTTTTGAAAAATACTAGTTAGGGAACTTTTTAATTTGGATATATATTTGAGTACAGTTTTCTGCCTTCCATAACATTACAATATTCTCTCCTGTTGATACGTTTCTGAGTGACTCCATTTCAAAACTTAAATTGTACTTATTTACGATTTAAGTTTTGAAAATGGATTCACTCCGAAACACATCAACAGAATAGAATTGTAACATTAAGAAAGGCAGAAAACTGTACTCAAATATATAGAAATATCCCTTACAGAAATAAAGATGAGCATATCAATAATTTTTAATTTCGTTCAATAAATTTAATAAAGTTTAAAATAAAAAATTAAGAAATAAAAAAAATAATCTATCTTAGACTTGCCCGAAATAGGGCAATACCACTTTTCTGCTTCTATTTAGAAATTAGTTACAATCATAACTAATTTTAGAAAATTTTATTAGTTGGTAATTTCAGTTGAGAGTTTTGATCTTAAAGCCTTAGCCCTGGATATCCAAAAGAGTAGCTACCCCAAGTTCCATTTACAGCGAGAAAGTACTTTAGCAATGCTTTTATGATTCTAATTACAGGCAATGAAAAATCAGGAAATAAGTAAACTTGCGTCCGTCTCAACCAGAATTCAATCAGAATGTCCTCTACTTGTTCTGTTTGTAGCGGGGTTGCTCTTATAGTCCATGGAAAGTTTTTAATTTAATAACCAATAAGAATTTTTCTGATTGGTGAAGACTTTGTTATACTTTCTGATTGAAGTGTCGCTACTAAGGAATGAAGTTTAGATTGTATATTTTGGTTGCAGTTTTCTATTTCTTCCTTAACTTTTTTCCTAACTCTTTTTGGAAAAATTTGAGTGGTATACTTTCAGCATACTCCATTTATTTGAAGTCCTAGAAATATGATTTGCTGTTGTGCACCCTTTTAGATTTTTGACTTCTGGCATTCTTAGATGTCTATGGTGTCTTCAAATATTTGTTTGTGCTCTCCCAAAATAAAATAGTTTCCTTAAAATCGATAACTTTTTCATTCTAATATGGCTTTTTTACAAGCCTTTATATTATTACTACGATGTTTTAATTATTATATTAAATTCTTTGACAAATTTATATTATTTTTATACACTGTTCGTCACCTTCACAAAAACTGAACAATTAATTAAAATTTTTTCTTTCGATATGTATACAAGTTTTATAAAGAATTATTTTAAACGAACATATATATTGGCACATCATAGTCCGTATATTCTAATTCATATATTTTTTACTTTACTTTCACTTAAGTAAACAGCGGATTCAGCTTGACATCTATATGTCTGAGTTGATCTAATTACATTCTATAAAAATCTATCACATGAAAATAAGAAATAAGATTCTTGTTTCACATGATAAGTGAATACAAGAAAACCGTGTTGCCAAGTTATATCCAATTTATATACATAAATTTATATAATATAAATTTATAATATAAAAATTTATTTTCAGTATATATATAACTAATATCATGTGAAAATTAGCTGCTAAACATTTTTACATAATTAATTATTATTTTCTCAATAAAATTAAAATAAATACAAAATAGAACAGTTTGTTTTTTTTTCAATTTTTGTACAGTTTTTATATTAAAAAATATTTTAGTAAAATGTTGAACTAGAAGGTATGCAACATTTCTTTTATACATTGTATGCTTTAGTTAATTCATTTGAAAAAAAAGTAAAAATAAATTGCTCTTATACAATTAGTAACATTATTTGAAATGTTTTACACATGAACTAACTAAAATCAGACAGGGCAATTCAACAAAATTATTCTAAATTTAAATATAGCCACAGTAGTGTGTATAATTCATTCAGTTTATACACAATACAGATTTACTGTATACGATGTAACATTTATAAACTAAACTATACAAAGTTATTTAGCAATTTAGAACTGTTACAGAAAAATCCTGACGGATCGTACATGTTTAATGGATACGAGTAATCCCTTAATTACTCGCAATATATCAGAATTTTTGGAGTTGAAGCTGACGTGCTTCAGTTTTCTACAAAATCAGTGAAATTGCTGTAAACTTATATTACAAAAAAATAGCATAACTTATAATGTATTCAGTAATTTCTTTTCTGAAGAATAGAATAAATTTTTATACAACTATGTTACTCTGGATACGTCGTAATGAAAATTTTGTATAATAAAAATAACTGGATTATTTAGTAAATTAACTGGATTAATGTTTTTGATTGTATTTATTTTAATGAATACCTTATTAAAATACCTTATAAGTTGTCACGAATGTTACAACAAAAACATTGTCAAAAACTCCAGTATCACACAAATAATAAAAAACAACTAATATTACAAGTTACCTAAGATTAAACCCTTATGTACATTTCAATGATCATATCATTGTCATCAGAGGGTTTTATTGCAAAATTACAATCTACAAGGTCAGTCTAGTTTGTATATTATTGTATGCTAGATTGTAATAAGACCCTCTGATGATGATGATGATGATGACAGTTATGAAAATGCACAAAAGGGGTAACTTGTAATATTAATTATATTTGATTATTTTTGCTAATATTTTTATTGTAATATATTGTCACTAAACAATTATAAATATTTATAAACTCGGTTACGGTCTGAGTAGACAATGGGACACATCTCCCGAAACGGCCGTCCTCAACAAATAAAGGAAGTGCTACTATAGGCAAGTTTATAAATATTTATAATTATTTAGTGAAAACTAGTAGCTCACGTGAAGGTGGAATCAACAAATATAATATTGTACTACTATGCTCTTGATATTGTATATTGTCATATATGCACTAGATATTTTCTTCAAAATTCATACTTCTATTGCAGTGGCTCCCAACCTTTTTCATTTCACGAACCACTAAAAACGTTTTTCCAATGAAAAGTACCCCCTATTCTTTGACGTGGTTGAGAGAAAGAGTGGTTGCTTGACTGCCTTGTAAGTAACCGGCTGTGTGTATGATATTTTTGTGTGGGCAACAAAACAGGCGGTCCCTTGAAAGTTTCCTTTAGCACTGTTTTATTGCAATAATAGATATGCTATTTTTAATTATTTAATATTACGCAGCAGTATATTTAAAATCAAAGCTAAATTGAGTCTAAAGTAAATCACAAAATCTGATATGTCGAAAAACTAAAGAAAATATACAAGACATATACTAAAAAAATTAGAGAACCTGTCTTAAAACCATAAAATGAATTACAAAATACTAGGTACAGTAAATCAGTCAAGTTTAATGAACTTTTGAGTTTTACCATTATCTTTACAAAGATTAAAGACCTATTTAGCTATTAGTTAAAATGGTACATGAAGTTTTTATTTTCTATTTTTAATCATCAGTTTTCAGATAGAAGTTGTAACATGTATAATTTTTTTACTTTAGAAACTTTTCAGGCTTTAGTATAATTGACTCTCTACTGTATTAGACAAAATGTATAATGTAGAGTTTGTTCTCTATATTTGAGGCTACATTTGTTGTATACAGACGATAAGAGGCTACATTTTACATTTGAACTTAAGAAAATAACATCTTGCCAAACTAATAATAAATTATTATGAGAAAAACATTTTCTAAACCAATGCTTCTGATAACACTAAATAATATTCATCAATGTCAAGATGTTGAAATTTACACACAGATGAAGAGCGCTCAATATGTTCAAAAAAGCTGAAGAAATTTCAGTTTCTTATAAATTTACAATAGTTACAATTTTGACTATCCAGAGAAAATTTTTTTTGTAGGATTCATTTTGAAATAAAAGTGTTAAAAAGTCAGAAACCGGATGAGGCCAAATTGAACCTCAATACTACAACTAGGGAACATTAAGCTCGATATGTTTACTGCAAAGCAGAAGACAGAAATAAACATTAGCATTCTAAATAAAAATTAAACGTAGAAATAAAGGACAATCCATAAAAGCATCAATGAAGATTTTGTTTGACCATTTTTCCTTTTTGTGTCACATATTTTTATTCTTGAATAAAAACTTTGTAGTTCATTACGTTAGTTGAATCTTAATTAATCACTTTAATTTTAGTGTTTAATATTTTTTTAATGAATATAGCACTATCCGTTTTTATAGCAATACTTTTATTTCATCTGCAATACTGATATTGCAATGATATTTACTACACTTTTCTCTAAACAGATGTTACATGTTACAATCAAAAGCATGGGTGTTGATTTCTTCAAGCCTCTTGGAATATTTTTTTTACTGAAAAAGTTTTTAAACCTCATTTTTCTACTAATGTATGCCATAAGTAATAATGTAAACTTTGGAAAAGGAAAATATATATTTGTAAGCTAAAATCAATTGTAATTTTGTATATTTTTGGTAAACAAGTGGGAAATTAAAGCTTCACCCAAAGACCTAACAGTAAGGATTTATTAAAAAGAAAAAACAATCATATTAATACAGAGAACAAGCAAAAAATATAAAGTAATATAAACAAAAACTTTTAAAAGTCAATTCCTACTTAGGTCAACAAGAAAAAATGTATTTCAGTTACTATTTATTATAAAATTACCTATCATAAAAATAAAGTAACATAACCTATGCTTTAAAACAACTGTTCTGTCATAACCTAAAATCATCTGTTTTATGTAATCATATGTTATCACTTATTTAAAGCCAAATGGAAAGAAGTAACTATATTGCATATCTTGCCCCTTTTGTGAAAAGTTTTCCCCCCACATTATATTTTAATTAATTAATTCATATTTTAAAAAACTCTATTAACATCAAGCATTCTTCACTACAAGTTTAAACATATAAATTTGAAATTTTTAATATATTCATAGAATACGATTAAGTTTTAAAAATGGGGTCATTCCAAAACGCGTCAACAGAAGAAAATAAAGTGACGATGAGAAAGGCAGAACAATTTACTCAAATATATAAATAAATGTACTTTATCCTGAGTGGATGAATAAAGAGTATTTTATTAACGATTGACAATTTGAACAAGATATATATAAGGAAGGGTCAATCAGTGGCGGTGGTAAGAGATCGGGGGCTCCCTTTAATAAATTGCATATGAAACCGATTTTTAAGATGCAATGTAAAACCTATATTTTCACTTGTTAGGCCTATTACATCACTATCGTCTATGACAAAAACAACTATTTCAACATTAACGTAATAAATATCATAATAACGTAAATAAGTCATTGATTAAATTGGGTGAGAACGGGCTAGCTATCAGAACCATTAACCATTATATATTTTTCCGGGTACTACAGTTCGGTTATACTGCATGCATTCACACTTAAGGCGGATCTTCTGGCGACCCGTACAGACCGACACGCCACCAACTGCCTTGGTCTAGTGAGGAAGTTAGACAGATAAGTCGATTCAATCACTGACTATTAGTAGCCAGTGGTGCGTTGTCCAAATTAGGATTAATATACTAAAATATATACTGTAGCAGCGTGCAGCACTAGTGATTGCAGCATGTTGGTAGCCGATAGGTGCGCACGGTCGGAGGTTACTATGCAGTTTCCATTTCAGCTTGATTTTTTTGATGGGGCAGTTGGGGACCCCTTGGACCCGGATCTCTCCCACCCGGCGGGGGCTGTAGAGGCGTTATCAGCGCCACTAGTGTCAACTAATAGAAAGAATTGAATAACAACAAAAACCTAGGAGCAGTAACAAACTTTCAAGGTTTAGTCAATAATATAACAACTACTGTATATTTGATAAAACGTCCAACAACTAAATACATAAAAATCCGGTATTCGTATTCACCTCTAGATGTTGGTTGAAGTACTGCTGTAGATGATTACCATGTAACCATAAAATTATGGTTAGTGGGTTTCTATCTATTCAGTTAAAATTAGTGCATAGTGCTCAAGAAATTTATTAACGTCTATCAAGTTTAAAAATAAACGATTTCAACCAATGAAGTTGTTCCTCATGTTCGTCGGTAGGGAAGTATTGGTTCTTCGATTCCCTTTAAGTCTTTGATTCTTCGGCCGTTCCTCTGAATCTTCGGTTCATTTGGTTTTGCATTTGATTCTTGGGAACTTCAAGAACATGATAAACCGTTTATAAGAATCTGTTCAAATAGAATCTAAAATAGATTCTAAAATAAGAGTCTGTTCACTTCCCCATAAACATGGCCTTGATTTGAAAGTTCGTAAGTAATTGAAAAATACATTATTGTAAATTATAATATCCTCTTGTTTATAATATGAATTTATAGTATGCTGTTGAATTTAAAAAGTAAAAATGGGCCCTAGAGCTGCTGGTTTTATAATATTTAGGAAAACCGATAATTTAGTTGAATTCTTATTACTTCAAACTTCATATGGCTCTCACCACTGGACACCTCCAAAAGGTATATATACTGTACTATAATTCCAGTTAGCAGTAAAATGTCAGACTACCACTTCAGTATAAATTGAGGTTTATAGTACATTTGGCTGTATTTTGTAATATTTCCAAATTGAGTCAACTAACATCCGTATTCAGTTTTAATAAAAAACGTCTCTTACATAATATTCTTACACAAAAAAGAACCACCGTATTTATTTCGTTTCCACGTTATCGATATTGTCAAAAAAAAATATACTGCCAATGCAAAAATTCATCAAAAACACAGGCTCACAAAAAAATACAAATTTTGAAAGAAAAGTATATATCACAATACCAAGGCATGGTTTGTAAAGTTTCAAAGGTATGGTGGACAGTAGTGATTTACAATTAGTTCAAAACCTTTGGTTTTTATTAGAAAGGTATAATAAAATTTAATATCCAGCAAGGTAAAAAATGAAAATGGTATAGATGTGGTAAAAAAGGAAATAAACTTATTAACAAATGAAAAGTGAAGTCTTTGGTTGATGGTTACTTTAGAGCCATATTCTAATAAAGCTATAATTCGCAGTAGAGTTCTTTTTTATAATAACATGAGCGTGTATATTCATAAACATTGCCCTGGACTTGTGGGTTTTATGATTATAAAATTTTTAGGGTGTGAGCAAAGTATAAAACATTTTTATAGTTTTTGTTTTCCTTACTTCTGATGATGATTTTCTGTATCGCCCTGTATAATTTTTTGGTGATTATTAAGATCAGCGATTACCTCTCGGATTGGCAAAATATTTTTCCCTGATCAATTTGACCTTGATGAACACGAATCTGAAGTTTTTTTTACTGCAAACATTTAAAAAAAATTAACCTAACCTAACCTGACCTGACTTTGGTGCTTATTAACGCTGTGATTGGCAGATTTTTTTTCCTGATAGATTTGACCTTGCTGAACACGAATCTGAAGTTATTTTTAACGGCAAACACATATTAACCTAAGAAAACTAGGTCATGTTAGGTTATTTATTTATTTGAATGTGTTTGCAGTAAAAAAAAATTCAGGTTCGTGTTCAGGTCAAATTGATCAGGAAAAAAATAGGTTGAAATGCAGTAGCTCGGCACCATACAATATTTTGGGAAATTGTTCAAAACCACCAAATTGGACGATATCCACAAGAATTTTTTTAAAATTGAAGTAGGAAAGTTACTTTTTTTCAATTTAAAGTAGGGTAATAAATTCAGCGCGGATGTAGAAGTTGTGAATAGGCCCGGAGTGATACTTACGTCACAGTGCAGAGCATAAGGTTGTACGCATTGTCCGCGGTACGTCACACAACCTTACGTGTGTAGATATTTGAGAAACAACTTCTCCAGTTAGGATAGATTTGGTTTTAAATTTATACAATACTGTATACATATATTAAAATATACCGAAAAAGTGTCAGGTTAGATTTGGTTTTAATTTTATACATTGAAATACAGTTGTAACATCACGAAGCATTTGTATCACTCCGCGCCTATTCAAAACTTCTACATCCGCGCTGAATTATTTACGCTACTTTAAATTGAAAAAAAGTAACTTTCCAAGGTCAATTTTAAAAAAAATTCTTGTGGATATCGTCCTATTTGGTGGTGTTAAACCATTTCCCAAAATATCGTATGGCGCCGAGCTCTTGCATTTTTACCATAAAATATACGGTTTCTTTTTTGGCCATATTCTTAAGTAACAATAATTTGTAAAAAATTGATGTTGATACTCAATTTTGTCAGGTAATAGCAATAAAAGTTGCAATTTATAGCAAAATATTTTTTTAAGACTTGATTCTCAAATTGAAAAGGTTTTTAACACGTACAAAGCTAATTTCTGCACAGAAGAGAAAATAGACACTCTTGAAGACAAAATATATTTTTATATCTATTTTTTACATTTGATGTATTTTGTTATTCTTACAGTGTCTGTGACTAAATTGATTAATTAGATATAATTTGGGTACTTTGGATTAAACATAATATCCCGCCCCCACTCTAATACCCTAAGCTACGTAAACCTTGAGATCAGTTACGGTCTGAGTTGACAATGGGACACATCTCCCGAAACGGCCGTCCTCAACAAATATGAGTAAGTGCTACTATAGGCAAGTTTGTAAATATTTATAAGTGTTTAGTGAAAACTAGTAGCTCACGTGAAGATGGAATCAACAAATATAAAGGTTTGTTGTTTGTGTTCATTATGAAATTTTACATTTTTCAAAAAATGTCTAAACTTTAGACGGGTAGCCGCCATTTCAAGCAAATGTACCATAGTTTAGAATATAGCTATGTAAATTTAATTACCAAACCAAATGAATATTTAATATACAACTGATGAAAAAAAGAAACCACAGACGACTGCTACATGCATGAACGTTTTCAGTAGCAGCAAGAAAACCAACTGAAGCACAAGCTACCTGTAGTAGTAGTAGTCATGTGCCATTCTTTAGGCACCAAACCCCCATCTATATTCCTAAAACTGGTCGATTGTTAATGATCCTTGACAGGCAATATATCATACAATTCCAGGAAGATACACAAAGGGAAACTTGAAATGAAATCTCCTTGCAAATCTCATTTACAAATGTAAGACATTTTATAATATGTAGTATTTATGTTTAATTTACTAAGACAAATTTTTTAATTATGTACTTTCATTTCCAATATATCTAAATTAGGTATATTGTAAATGACATATATTCTTAATGGCATGTTCTGATAACATTTGCTCCTTTTGATAGTTATAGAGCCATTAAGATTGTTTAAAAGCTTTTGTGATTTTGTAAACTACAGGGTTAGAAAAAGGTTTCCAACATTTTTCAGTGCAAGGCCATTACACACCAAAAAGCATTATGGTTTATTTGATATTTGTGTACTAGTGTCAAGGGTTATATATATATATATATATATATATATATATATATATATATATATATATATATATATATTTCTTTTTTTAATAGTTACAGTCTTGAGTAGATAAATGCAAAATAATTTGGTTGAATGCTAAGACATCAACTTGAATGTTGTTGGTAATTTATAACAATCTATCCTATAAATTTATGGAAACGAAATATCAAATATTGAGAAAATTATTAATCCCATATGTCAAAGAAATACTACTTGGCTTATGTGTTACAGGGCATGTAGATCAAGGTGAATCAGATTATGAAACTGCTGTAAGAGAGACCGAAGAAGAATCAGGATTAAAAATCAATCAACTTCTCGTTAAAAACTTCACAAGGACGATTAAGGTAAACAGCTAAAATGTTCAACTATGATAACAGTGTATCTCTCTCTCTCTCTCTCTCTCTCTCTCTATATATATATATATATATGATGAATAGTTACTATCTGGAGTACATCCGTTCATTCTGCAGTCCATAAATTCGCAGTTCCGACGTTTCGCTAGAATCTCATCCAGCATTGACGAGGTGAACCCAACAACAGTAGAAGAGCGGGTGACTTCTACTGTTGTTGGGTTCACCTCGTCAATGCTGGTTGAGATTCTAGCGAAACGTCGGAACTGCAAATTTATGGACTGCAAAATGAACGGATGTACTCCAGATAGTAACTATTCATCATATTTTTCCATCCGTGAAGGAATACGTATCAGCATATATATATATATATATATATATATATTTATATATATATATATTTTTTTCATTCTCTCATATTTCTTAAGTGCTTTTATGTGTTTCTATTTCAAGACTACAGAGTGGACTCTTACCAAGGTAAGTCTGTCAGTCTCCTAGTCCAAAAAATCTCTCTCTCTCTCTATATATATATATATATATATATATATATATATATATATATATATATATTAAAAAGTCACCTAAGACAGCGTAAAGAGAGAATTGTGCTGTGAATATGTAAGGCTTAGATACACATTGACATTGCACACAAAATTTGCTAGTTGTCTTCTGCTGAGTTGTAGCAGGAACAGACAAGGTCTGAACTAAACATTTGCTTGACAACGTTTGTGTAAGTCATTTAAAAAAGTTTCAGGTAATAGTGGCCTAAGTATTTGAAATTAAATGCCATCTGTAATTTTTAAATTGTTTACCTGGTATGAAGAGATTTATGTATATATCCTTTTTAGTTAATATGCGGTTGACTGGAAGTACAGCAAGACTTGTTCTTTTAAAAAACTGTAAGATTAGATGCTACTAACAGTAACAGTAATAAGAGGTAAACCCATTTATTTCTGTTTAGTAAGCCTTGTAACATTGATGGTATTTTTTTATAGGACCAGGGTTACTGTGACTATCACTCCATTGATTGTTAAAGCTCTTAGAGAGGTCATTAAGTGTAAACTCTTTATACACATGTTGGATGAAATACAGCTAGTTTCTGAAATGAAGTAGTGAGATACATATAGCTCAGATAATGAAAATGGAGTATGGACAAAAGTAGTCGAACACCTCTTTTATGTAGGAAACCATTGATTCCCATAATTACTGTAGTTTATCTGTGTCCATGTATCCCAAATTTACATTGTTGTTTTAAAAGTTAGGCTGTATGGCCTCCTTAGAAGTATGTAGTCAGTGTGGCACTGAAGGTGCTAGTGATAAGAATTGCAAGAATATTCTAACTTTGGTGCTGACCAGCCAGCTTCCTCCAAAGAGAGAACAGTTACATTCAAGGAAGATACATAATGGCAACTACAATATTTTTGTCTGAAGTGATATATTTCTTGACAACTTAGGACCAAAGGAAAATTGTATGCTGTTGTTACTCCCTGCTGTCATCTTTTCTGAACTGATCATTATTTGAACAAAATCATTAGAACAAGTTGCCGGCCTTCCAATGGATCCCTAGTCATGTGGGCATAATAGGAAACGAAATGGCTGACGAACTGGCAAAAAAAGGCGTGGAAGCACATCAGCCAGTAACCCCCATCTCACTCAACACTGCCAAAAATAACATAGATGGCGTAGTCAATACCTATACCTTAAACGACATGGCGCACCTGGCAAAAAACAAAAAATGGAATGTTTTAGCCTCTAAGGGACCGCTTCTTAGTAATTTAGAGCTCTCTGAATCGGTCGCCAGTTTCCGTCTACTCACTGGCCATGATTACCTGCAAGAGCACCTGCACCGCATCTGCCTAGCAGATGACCCCACCTGCCCTCTGCTTGAATGGCACAATGAACGCTGAACACCTCAAGTTTTGCGCAGATCTCTCTGTCTACCCTGAAGACCCTGCTAGCCGTTTACTGGGAGGCACGGCGTCTAATGGCCGAAAAGCCAAGGATGGGCGTTGGCTAAAGTAAAGTAAGTTGCCGGCCCTTGCCACCAGTGGCACTAATTTACCTAGTTCAGTATATAGTATTCTCGTTTCTTGCTGGGTTCTTCCACTAAAAGGCTTGGTATTTAGGAGTAAATCAATGTCAACAGAAGAAACCTCCTGCAATGAAAATTAAATTCCTGACAGGAACAAATATAGAAAATAGATCCTAGATGAAGAAAGTTGAGAGAGTTAGAGTAAGCACTAAAAACACAAAAAAATTGTATGCCAAAATAAAGAAAAACAGCCAATGTTTCTACTACATCCTTGTAATAATAGTGTTGGAATAAGTGGGGAACTAATTCCTGAAAAATCAGGAATCATGTTAACTACTACTCGTGATTGTACTTGGTTTGGTTCATCCTCAGGTATTGCCCTTATTAAAATCTCTTACAGTATTCTCAGTTCAAGTACAATCAATTTTAATAAAAACTACACACATTGTAGTACATGATGTAATGGTTGGAGCTAAAGTAGTAAAGTTAATGGCCGGCTGGGCATTGTAATGTAAGTAACAATTGTAATTAGGGATGGGTCGATTCAAATTCTCGATTCCAGGAATCATCGATTTTAATGGTATCAAGGAATTGTCAATACTAGATTCTCCATTAATTAAAGTGCCAATTCTGACTCTTGTTATCTCAACTGATAAAATACGTATCTGGTGTAATTTGTAGGAAATATAATTAATTATCAACTATGACTTATTCGATTATTAGATACTTTGAATTAATTAAACAACTAAAGCAAATGCCGATTTGAGATAATGAAAATATTATTATTTGACCCAAAAAAGATGATTTTGTGGGAAGCAGGAAGCATTTCTGGCCTGTTTATCTTGCTCTTCTCTTTCTCGGGAGGACTTTACTCTCCCCCCTCCCCCGTCTCTGCCACATCATATATATCGAAACAAAACATTTAGAAAAGGTAGTTCCAATTTCTCCAGCTATACAAACGGAAATGGGTATTACTGAAGATATATTGTAATAGTGAACTGAAATTCTTATTTGTAATTTTAAATGAATCATTACTTTTATCCAATATGTTTTTCACCCCTTCATAAATTCCTATTCATAAATCAAGGTTGAACATTTTGTGTAGCCTATTACATTAAAACGGAACTTTTAAAGCCTTCGCCATACAACCAGGATTTTAATTAAATAAATTATTAGAGAATATCATATAGGCCTATATAAATTTTGAAATAATCGAAAATCGACTTAAGAATCGAGAATCAAAAGAGAATTTTTAGAATCGGAATGGAAAATTTTAGGTATCAGCCTTAATTGTAATGTGTCCTTGATAAAATGTTTCTTTAGGCCACTCTGTAAAAGGATAATTTCTTCTTCAGTTTCTAAACATGCTAACTGTTCTTCAGTCTGGTCTATGTTTTGAACAGTTGGCATTTGCATGCAAGTAGTTATACTAATAGCTAGCGTAAGACCAATATAGTCATATAATCTGATTGGCTCTCGCTGCACCTTACCCAAGCTGAACTTTACATCCACTTGGTAGTCAGATGTAAATTAGGGAAATATGTGTGAAAATCCATCCATATAATTGGGTTCCAAATTTTAAAAAACATTTCTGCAACAGTACTTCCAATTTCTTCCAAAATTGTTTGAAAGAACTTCCTGATATTTAATTTAGTAAAAATCATTTCTTATCTTCACTCCGGGTAATAATGTAGGAAATTTTATATATATATATATATATATATATATATATATATATATATATATATATATATATATATATATATTTGTAGTTATGCAACACTGTTTTCTTGTATACACTTATCACTTTCACTTATGTACTTGAACAAGAATCTTACTTGGTAATTATGCGAGCTAACTTTCAATGGCTGGCTGTGCCGTCATCCTCGGGCAATATGCCCATCACTCAAGGTAAAATCATTGCACTTAATGGTGGATAAAATTACTTATAATAGTAATATATTAACTTCATATATATATATATATATATATATATATATATATATATATATATATATATATATATATACATATTTTTAAGATCAAATAATATACACAAATACAGGAATATTTAATTTATTGAATAATAAACTCAAAGCTTTTCGTTGGTTTACATTACCAACATCCTCAGGAGTTACAATACTAAGAATCCAACAGGAAAACACATTTGATATTCTATATATACATATATATATATATATATTTTTTTTTTCAGGAGTTTTTTAGTTGTTATGGTATCACATGATCCCTGGCTATACGAGGTCTGTTCAAAAAATACGTGGACTGTTTGAATTTCGCGGCTCAAGTTAGTTTCAGGAGAATCTGATTGATCAGATTCCGTATAAATCAGCTGATTAAAAAGGCGGTATTTCAGTTGCAGATATCTTCATTTGTTGACGAGTTACATGCAGTTTAGTAAAGAGTGTTTTTTTTGTTTGTCGGATTGTAAAATGGACAGCCTGAAGGAGCAACGAATTGCTGTGAAAGTTTGTGTAAAACTAGGGAAATCTGCAACAGAAACATTTACTATGCTTAACACGGCCTACGGCGATGTTGCCATGCAGCGTACTGCATGTTTCAAGTGGCATGAACGTTTCAAGGGTGGCCGACAGTCGATTGATGGCAATGAGCGTCCTGGATGTCCTTCAACGTCAACTGACGACCCACACGTTGACAAAATCAACACTCTGGTGTGTGAAAATCAACGTCTGACCATTAGGGAGCTTTCCGAAGAGTGTGGGATATCAGTTGGATCTTATTACGAGATTTTGACCAAAAATTGAAGATGCACCGCTTAGCTGCAAAATTTGTGCCATGCCTGATGACCGATGACCAAAAAGCCGATCGCATCCGGGTTTGTCGGGAACTGCTTTGTTCAAATGAAGATGAGAACTTTTTGTCAAGAATTATAACAGGTGATGAATCATGGGGTCAAACGTCCCCAAGACCCTAAAAAGCTTGCCAAGTTCGGACGAATGTCAAGGTGATGCTGACAGTTTTTTTTTATGCTAAGGGTGTTGTTCACTACGAGTACCTCCCTGAAGGTTCTACAGTCAACCAGATGACCTACTTTGAAGTACTGAAACGACTGAGGGACGCTGTCCGACGCAAAAGGCCAGAACTGTGGAGAAGTGATAACTGGTTTTTCCATCACAACAACGCTCCAGCTCACTCAGAACTCGTGAGTTTTTGGCCGAACACTCGATCACTGTTCTTTCCCACCCCCTACTCACCTGACCTTGCTCCTTGTGACTTTTTCTTATTCCCAAAACTCAAAAAACCCCTCAAAGGAAGATTTGAAACGATTTCGGAGATTGCGGCAAATGCGACGAAGGAGCTGAACGCCATCACAAAAGAAGTGTACCAGGACTGTTTAAACAAGTGGAAACACCGTTGGGATAAGTGTGTGCATTGGGGAGGAGAGTACTTTGAAGGAGACCCAGACGTGTAACTTCCAAATAAAATACATTTTTTTGTATGACCTCAGTACGCATATTTTTTGAACAGACCTCGTACAGTGTAAACACTTGTTCCCCATCAAAAGTTGCTGGGAACTTTTGGGTGTGTCTTATTGACTATTTTGGTATCACATAATCCTTGAAAATTTAGTACAGAAAAACATTATTGGTCCAAATAGTTGTCCCTACTTTCTACTGTTAGAAAATCTTGTTGAATTTAGGGTAAAACGCATCCTATTGATTATGCCTCAAGGGTATAAATAAGAAACTATTGATAAAATGCCAAGTATAAGGAAACAAATTCTCAGGACGTAAAACACAATGATAAACCTATTGAGAAATTCAAGCTGAACACACATTGGTTTTTATTTTCATTGTCTGAATTGTAGAATAACAAATTTTTTGAAAACCGTGATATATAAATCCCATTTTAAAAATTGCTAAAGAAAAACTATGATACATAAAATTGTTTAACACTGTTTTATTATTGTCGAGGCATAAAGAATAAATTGGAGTTTTTGTGTTGTACATCTTGAAGTTTTTCTTATAACATTTTTGGTATCACTTGGCAAATAAAAAAAACGCTACTTACTGATATTTTTCAGCAGGCCCGTTTTGCACTAGATCAGTGCTGTGAATCACAGGCGACGCGTTTCAAAACAATCATTTAACAAAATAAATGAAACGATTGTTTCGAAACGTGTCATCCAAGACTCAGCATTGAAAATGCACTGACCTAGTGCAAAACAGGTCTGCTGAAAAATATCATTAAGTAGTTTTTTGCCAAGTGATACTAAAAGTGTAAAGAATAATTATTTTTTTTAAATTAGGAAAATTAAAAATGATTGTGTGGATGATTTGAAATGGATTCATGCAGATAAATCCGAAACAGAATTGCATTTTCCTAATATTGGACATAAATGCATTTAGGTATACATCCTTATTAAGGTATTTTTACATTAACAAACTTTGAATTTTTACTTTCAGTATGATGTAAAGGGTGAGCTGAAAGAAGTAGTGTATTGGCTTGCACAACTCATTGACAAAAATGCCAACATTAAGCTGTCGTCAGAACACCAAGACTATAAGTGGTTGTCTTTAAAGGAAGCTTGTCAACTTGCAGGATTCAAAGATATGCAAGAGTTGTTGAAAGACAGTAATAAATTCATTGAAGCCGCATAAGGACAATTTAAAGACATTAAACTTCAACATTAATTGGAATAAAAAAATTATTCAAACATTACTAAATCTTTTTACTAAAACCTTTTTTCAACCTTTCTTTTTATATTTTAGACACCTTTTCAATTAAGTTACATCTTGAAATTATTGCAAAACTATGCCATGAATTTTTCAAAGTGAAGGCTTGATATTACAAGATAACATTCCAAGACCCCTCTTCCAAAATATTTAACAGCATGCTTTTTTGCAAAATATGTCTTGATTTTCATAAGTACCAACTTTTAAATGCCCGTTTGTTGAATTAGCCAACCTGATTAATATCATCTAAGCAAAATAGGAAAGAATTGTGAATCTGATAGGGGGATTAATATCCCTGGAATAAAGGGAAGAATTATAGGAGCACATGTCCAGGATCATACCTGTTAGACTCAGCTTGTAAGTCGATAGATAAGGATAAATGTAGATGAAGGAAGGACATAACAATCTGTATTGAATCAGGTCTGGAAAGTGTTTTCACCTGGCCTTATTGACACACTCCCACAGGAGTGGCATCCAGATGGATTGATGTTGTGGTGGGATTCTCATAAAGTACCCTGGTGCAATACAACTCATTTTTTACAAATAAAAATTGAACATAATATTGTCTCAAAAGTGAAAATAATTTTGTCATGATTTCATTATGTGTGAGGTAATAAATTGGAATACATTGTCATATGAGGTTTTTTCAACTAATTCAGTATTTTTATTATTTATCACAGTCATTAGCTAATTTGTAACATAATGGACACTAATTACTATCATCACATAAGGATGGGTTTCACAATTAAACCTTGTTCACCATTTACTACTGTACTAGTAAACAACATAAGGCTGTCACAATTGTGTGAAAACTTGTGGTATTAAAGTGTTCTGTGCATGTGGTTTAGAAATACTTGTAAATAGGGTTAATAACGACTGTTGAACACCAAAAGAAAAACATTTTTTTCAAGTGTATATATATATATATATATATATATATATATATATATATATATATATATATATATAAACTGAGAATAAAAATATATACATATGTAAAAAACATGTTAAAATATTATTTTGGACATGTAATATTCCGAACAAGCTTGAAGAGTGTTAACACCTTTTTCAGGACTGATTGGGCATAACTTAGCAAATAGAAGCCTTCACAAAAACTGTAAAAAGGAAAACTTTACCTATGATATATTTATATTAAAAAAGCTGAATTAAATAAATTTGTCAATAACAGAATAGTTAATACATTCATTTATTCTTGTATTTAGTATAGTTAATTATTACACATAAATGTATTTCGATTAAGACTAATCAAAATATAACGGTTTTTTATCCATATCCGAGTACAGACGTTACCCTAATAACTGAATGCAAAGTAACAATAAGTTGAACATCGTTTATTCTAGTATCACAAAATGCTATTTAAAATATTGTAAAACTTTTGAAATCTGTTGTTGTTCATAACAAGCTGGTTGGTAATCACTTATTACATTTTGAAATTACTTACACCATTCATTCTGTTAAATTGTTAACTAAGTTGGAGGAAACGTTTTTGTCTTACGACTTCTTCAGCCTCACATCCTAGCGGCAGAAATATGAGGCTGAAGAAGTCGTAAGGCGAAAACGTTTTCTCCAAGTGTAAGTTAACAACTTATATTCAACAGAATGTCTGGTCACAAGCAATTTCAAAGTAAGTGTAATAGATTGTATAACTTTTATAATATCACTAATATTTATCTTTTGGCAAGATTGAGTCCTTTCCAAAAAAACTTTTTAGCTTGAAAATCTTGAGGTTTTTAGAAGACTGTGACAACAAAGTTGGTGCAGTCTATCTGAATAAATCTGCTCCTTTCCAAATTTTTGTTTTAATTATTAAATGAAATAAAATGTTTGGTAATATCAGCTTGATCAAATTTGGAAGAAAATCTCTCAGATAGTTCAACAATTTTCCTATATTAAAAACGGTTACTTGTAAGAAAAGTAGGAATTGCCTGTGTGGTATAGCCAAAATAATGAAAAAAGATCAAGAAACTCATAATTCTGGTGTTTTTAGGTAGTATATAAAGAATAAAAAATTTCAATAATGAGGATGGTTAAGAGTTGTATAACTTGGCAAAATTTCCACAAGAAATAAAGTTTTTTGTAAGTTTTCAACATATTGTTAATAGTGTATGCTGCTCAAGACTGTTTTACATTGCATTTTTTGTAGCAGGTTGAATAATGCTAAAAATTGGTGGAAAATTCCCACTCAGCACCAGCTTAGCCTAATCAATGCTATCTATTTTACTGCAGTATATCTGTACGAGATATGCTAAAAACCTACCTATTTGGTACTTAAAGCCTACTACTGGCAATAGATTAAATAAAGTTTTTCCATTCTAAGTTGTACTTGTAAGATTTTCAGTTTTTGTGTTCTATATCTTGAAACATTTTAAATATATACAGTAGAGTTTCGATAACTCGAGATAGTTGGGACGGATAGCCCCTTGGATAACATGGAAATAAGTTCATGTACATTAAAACAAAAATAGAAGTTCTTATGAACCCTAATACTGTAATTAAAAATGAACAAAACATGTTTATAAAACAGTATTGATTACTGTACAGTACTTACATAAATTTTATATTGCTTTGGAATACATTGTTCACCACTGTTGCTACATTCTTTGGAAAAAGTTATAAACTGTCTTCTGCGTCTGCTTATCAGAACCTTTTTGTTCATTGTTGCATAGACATCTTAGCAGAAGCACATCTGTTGGCATCGAATCGTGTCTGTTGTTCAATATACCTTAGTGCAGTTTCTAAGGTGGTCATTCCTTCATCGAGTCTAATTTTCCCTTCTTGTACTGTCTCTGTTGAAACTTCTTCTTTATTCTCATCATCTTTGCTTTCAGTAGTTTCTTGTACCATTTCAATAGACATGTGTTATTGTTACTTACTTATGTTCATCCTTACTCATCCATTGACGTTCGTCTGTATCATCGACATTTCCACAACCTGGAAGTTTCTTGATAAGAAATGTCAAATCTTTCTTCTTGTAGCTCCATAGCACAGTCAACAAATTTATTGTGACTTAGGCTTTTGTTCCATGGCTTACTTAATGTCTCTTCTTTTATTTCGTTTCATGATTCAGCTATCCAGTACACGACTTCCTTAGCTGTATATTTTTTAGAAAGCAATGCTTTCTTCCCTTTCAGTCGCTTCCAAGAGAGATTGTAAACGGTAACGTCTTTATTTTTTTTCATACATTCCAGAACACCCTGATACATCAGCTGAATTAATTTCATAACATTTGCGGGAAGATATAAAACATGGATATTATCAGAGCACATTTGAACTTCATCTAGATGCAACGGTGAATTATCTAACCGGCATTAATTTGAATTTCAGATAAAATAGGCTCGAAAAATCGGGACTCGAATTTTCGAGACTATACCGTAATTCTAAGTGTGGTATCACAAATGGATTATGTGGAACATTACAATAACAATTTAAATTCCATCACCTAAAATGCATTGTCCAACTCCAGTTCTGGGAAAGAATTATAGAGAATAAGGTGACAGACTGGATATGAATGTGACTATTGCAAAACCACTTGAAAACGGTATGTTCTAATTCATCGGTTTTAGTTGCCTTCACTCAAATTCTTGAAGAACTTTTATTTTCATTTGCTAGCAGATACGAAGTTTGAAAAGTGTAGGTTTGCTCCTTATAGTGCCTGAAATTGTTAGTTTTCAAAAACTATACGTCTTGGCCAACTGTTTACCCTATAACTAATTGATCTATAATTTTTAGTTTATCTGCTAACAATGACAACTCATTTTCTTTTAGACACCATGGTGAACAACGAAACATTAAAACAAAACAACAGAGGGAAGCCAATCAAAGACACACAGACTGACTAATCAAAACAAATAGCGACAGTCAGGCCAGGTCAGCAACCTGGCAACTGCACTGGGATGGTAACTCAGCATCCAAGTGTTTGTGCTGTGCCTACACTAGCTTTGCAGAGACAGCATATATATGAAAGGTGGAATTTTGAAAACATCGGATTTCCAAGAAAGCAGTGATAACATTATTTTGAAACTTTTCTAAATAACCTTATTATATTAATTTTTAATATTGAGATATGTTTTTTTAAATGCTTTTTCTGATAAGGCCATCTTTTTGTTTTGTTTTCATAACGTGAAACTAGTTTCTACCTGTAACAACTCTTTGATATAGTGAAGTAGTGTCAACTATTGCTTAACCCATTGCCTACCATGGACGAAACTATTTTGTCCCTACAAAATGTGTTTTAGCAGGCCTATGAACGAGAGTTCCTGTCATTGATTTTCCTGGTTGCATCAAGAAACTATGTCTTTTTTGTTTAATCTGTGTGACCTTTTTTAGTGTGTTATTGTCTCCATGCTTCAGATAAGCATATGCAACAGGTTCTCGTGACGAATTACCTCATGCCACTAGATCCCTCAGATCACAATAGGTTACAAACAGGTACCATTTTTTTCTGAAAGAATCTCAATATAATGACAGTAAAAGTTACTCCAGAGCAGGCCATCTTGTGATTCAGTCAACAAACCTAGTTTCTAAACCATGTAAGGTTAAATAATGATACACACATAAATGTAAACAATTTCATTCATAATTTAATAACAATTAAAAATAATATCTGAATAACAATAAAGAGCCGACATTACTGAAATTTCTTTACATTATTAACTATAGTTTCTACTAAATGCAATTAAACGGAATGTAAGGCATCAAACTTTTTATAATCATTTTATACAAAAAATAAAAATTTCAACTCTAAATAATTGCCTTGAACACTCCAATTGCTGAAAAGGTCCTGGATAGATTTATTAAATTTTTAAACGTTTGAGAACAAAGATGGTTGAATAGACTTTGCCTGCAAACATTTTTATAGATATTCATGTGGCTACAGAGCTATTTTAAAAAAAAACAAAGATTTTAGAATACAAATGTTATTATTTTCTTATCTTCTATTAATTTTTTTTGGATCTGGAAAATGTATAGTGTTTCGCCAAGCACTGGAAGCCGAAAAACTAAAGAATAGCTAGACGAGTTATTCAAGGAAATCTGGGCAGAGGGAGACTGGCTAATGACCTGCTCTTGCAAACTTCGATTAGAACATAAGGCTGACATTATAATAATAAGTGAGCAGTGTAAGGACTTAGCTGACCTTCATGGTTTTCGGACAGCTTGGGAACCAAGTATCTATATACTCGACAGGAGCTTTGCCAGTGAAAGTCATGACTAGAAATGGCTATGTATGGATTAAAAGCAACAGCGTTACATATGTTAGTATGTACCTAACCCCTAATGAGTCTATCTGAGACTTCCGTCTAAAGATGGACCAGCTCAAGAACAGACTGCAGGCTACATACGGTAATATCATTGTTAGAGGATCATCCGACAACCCTGAACACACCTTCTATGTATGCAAAAGGGGGCAATCAGAAAGAACAATGCTGGAAAGCAACATCGGCTCATTAGACTCGTATAACATTGTACCCGTGATGCTGTATAATGTATCCAACTGGATAGAAATAGTGACATACATCGAGAACATATTGCGGACTAAAATGGAACAGGAAGATGATCAAGGTCATGTGACCAGGCCAAATGAGATCAGTTTTAGAAATGGAAACCACTGGGATTAATAAAGGGCTTCTTACCAGGAAGAATGCTAATACAGTGTTGCCCTGGTCAGACTTACAAAGGGCCAGAATTAAGGAAGGGTTTAGTTTGTATTTGCCAGGAGTCCCACACACAAGGTCTGCCTGGTCTGTAAATGCATTCTAACCTCCATAGAAAACAACAAAAAAAAGTATATTTACAACGACTTTAATTACAGACTTGAGACTCAGTTGATGGTCGAAAATGAGGGTACGTAATTAAAATCCTCAAAAGTCGACTCACATATATATACCAAATAAGATTCTTGTTTAAGTACATTATAGTGTAAGTGATAAGTGAATACAAGAAAATAGTGTGCAAAGTTAAAAAATATATAAATAAATAGTGTGTGGTTTTTATTATTTATAACCAAAAAAATGTTATTTCAAACTGAACTCTTCATAACTTTTTAGATAGTTTAAAGTATGCTCTCTTTATGTATAATTTTTGTGGGCTTGACAATTTGATCATAAATTGTTTTTATTAATTGTTTACGATTTTAAATAAAATATAAAACTTACAATTCTGTACCTATTTTTTCCTGGGGGGGTAGCCCCATCTTTAGTTGTAAACAATCCATAATTTTTCTTCTACCCTTTGACATAAAATTGTACATCCAGCCTTGGCTGTAGAAGTATTTAATGATATTTCTACAAAATTGTAACACATATTATAGAGTTTTGTTGAAACAAGATATTTCGAAATAACCATTCACAACAAAGATTTATCAAATTATTTTGTTTGTACAAATTTCAAATATAATTAATGAATGTTCTTTTAAATGTACAAACCAAATAAATTTCAAATATAGTTTATGTACGCTCTTTTAAAATTTATAAACCATATAATATATGATGAGAACTAACACAATCATGATCTCTAATAATATTATGAGACTATTTAAACAAGGTTTAATTCTGAATTCCTAAATGATAACCGTCGAATGCAAAAAAGCTGTGACATCGTTAATTTGTAGATGATTGGTATATAATTTTTTTTTTTTAATTTTTACATCTTCAACTTCAATAGAAATTCCTGTAACCAACTTATATTAACTCGGGTACATTTAACTGCCTTCTCTAGTTTTGATTTTAAAAACAAACTAATCTGTTAAAACTCTCTTCTTTCAGATTTTCAGAATGTAGGTTTTACAAAAACATTTTAGATTAAAAACAAACTAGAAATGGCAAATAACTGTATCAAGATAATTAATTAATAATATTATAGTTATAAATAAATTATATATAAATTTGTATATATAAAGATAAATTTTTTATACAAAATAAAAGTAAAAAAAGATATTCAATATTTAAGATGAATATTGTATTCCACAGAACCATAAGGTATACAAAATAAACTACTTTATACAAAGTAAAAAAGAAATGATATTTAAGAAAGTACTAATTATTTGTTGACTAAATCAAAAGAATTTATATTTACAAACGACCACACCAGCCACAACTGCAGCTACACTGCCTGCAACCAAGCCCCAGTGTAAATGCTGAAAATACAAAACAACATATTATTAATTGAAACACAGGCTTATAAATAACAAATGTTTGGAATAATTATAATTATTATAAAAGGATCTGCTACCCTTCTTCTCTGAAGATGACAATCTGGTATTTTGTCACGAAATTAGGGGACTATTGGAAAAAATGGCTCTTCCTGAATATTTTCGAGATGAATATATTTATTGACAGCTCAAAGCGAAGTTTGAAATGCGTCCTTCTGCACAATGGCAACAAATATGGCTCAATACCGATTGCTCACTCAACAAAAATGAAAGAAGAATATAACACCATAGCTTTGGTCTTGGAGAAGATAAAGTATCATGAACATCAGTGGGTGATTTGTGTGGACTTAAAAATGGTAAATTTTCTCCTTGGACAGCAAAGTGGCTACACCAAATATCCTTGCTTTTTGTGCCTCTGGGATAGCAGAGACAAAACACACCACTGGGTTAGAAAAGAGTGGCCCAAGAGAGAAAACATGTACGTTGGGGAAAAGAATATAATTAACGACCCCTTAGTTGGGCGATAGAAAATCATCTTTCCTCCATTACATATCAAGTTGGGCCTTATGAAGCAGTTTGTAAAGGCTCTTGATAAGAACGGATCATGCTTTTCATATGTAGAAATGAAAATGCCTCAGTTGAGTACGGACAAAATTAAAGCAGGAATATTTGATGGACCACAAATTAGACAACTCATTAAGGATCCTGACTTCGTAAAATCAATGAACAAGACTGAGCGAAAAGCATGGATTTCATTTGTTGCAGTTGTCAAAAATTTTCTGGGCAAGCACAAAGCTAAAAACTATGTTGAAATGGTAAATGAGATGCTAAACAGTTTCAAATCACTTGGCTGTAACATGAGCATTAAGGTGCACTATTTACACAGCCACTTAGATAGTTTTCCTGAAAGTTTAGGAGACACCAGTGAGGAACAAGGTGAAAGATTTCACCAAGATATTAAAACTATGGAGGATCGCTACAAAGGAAGATGGGATACACACATGATGGCAGATTACTACTGGAGTTTAAAAAAGGACTGTTCTAATTTACATTCACGAAAGTCACGAAAAAGATGCTTCCGTAAGGTTCAGTGACTATACCTGGTTTGATTGTTTTATGTAGACGATGATGTTTTTTCTGTTTTTGTATATAATAATATTTGTATAATGTAATATAATAAAAATATAATTATAATATAGTAATAAAAATTTCGTGTTTAATTTGATCCACTGATTTAACTTAAAATAGTGTAGCGTATATTTCACTAAAATGTTATATCTTAACAATTTGAGCTCCTAGGCAAAAACTAATGCCATATTTGAATTCAGGGCATCAAATTCATATAAAATCAGCTCTTAATACCCCAGCACCAAAACAGCTGTTGGCCAGTGTTATTTATTGTTAAATATTAGAAACTGAATAAAATAATTCAAAGGCAGGTTTAAATTATTCATAAAATAATTGAGAAACTGAGAACCAATACAATAAAGGCAAAATAGCACACACTTAGTGAAATTATGGTGCTGGTGAAATTTATCATTCTTAGATAAAAACATTATGTATGTTAGTTACATGAGTTGGATGTTGTGTATTTTTTTGTGGATTTAATTTTGTTGATTATGTTTGTGAAAATAAGTACTTTTTAAGGTTAAAAATAGACTTTGTTACAAATTATAGCATATTTAGTTGAGATTGTGTAACTCTTTAGTAATGACCTCTTAATATAACTGGTTGACAGTGTTTTTAACTTTACAATACAAAAAAATGCTACAAGTAAAACTGACAGTATTAACTTCACCTTACATGTTAAAAAACTTCGTCAAACTTACCGATTTATTATTTTTTTTCGTTGCTTTACTAGCCTCATTTTTAATATTACCTAGCATCTTCTTGTACAAGTTTCTTTGTTGTACTGTGTCCTGACGTTTGCGAGACAACAAACGAGTTAGCTCTGATTTTATTGGCTGTGACTCAGGTTCTAGTTCAAGTGCTAACTTCAAAACACTAATGCCTTCTTCTGTTTCCCCTTTGGCTGATAATATCTGCACAAACAATTGTAATATTTATAGATAATCATTGAATTTACTTAATCTGATTTTATAATTACACAAAATGATGGCATAAAACATTTCCTTGACCCTTTGCATTTTTATAAATTTACGATTTGTTTTTCTGTGTATTGTGCTGCATTCTAGGTTAAATGTTTGCAACTATCTGCTCAATAAATACTACACAGAGTCCAAAGTAGGCGATTGAATAATGAAGAAATTTTTGTGTGTTGAAAGTCTATGGTTAGTGAGTAGGTATCTTACACAAAAAAAAGATTAACAGATAATTTTTAGCAAAGAAATTGTCAGTAAACGTATGATAAAGTTTGGTTAACATAAGAAAATAATGTAAATAAAAAAAAATTAACAAATATTGCAAATGTTACTATAATTTAAAAAATTAGAGAAAAATAAAGTAAACAATTAGAAAAGAGAAAAGTATAAAAATCTTTCAAAAATATGATGCTCCTAGTGGCAGGCACATGTTGCCATTCAAAGGGTTAGATAAATTTATTTTCACCAGGAAAATAGAAGGGTTTTGTAACATTTAATAGAGATATTGGATAAAGTATGCGTTACTTTTGAAATATGATCTGTCAAGGAATGAGAAAACTCAAGAAAAAGGTTGTTATACCTTTTGGAGAAAACCTAATAGTTAAAAAAGATAGATTAATTAAATTGTACTTGAATTAAATAATACTTAATTAAGTGAATACGTTAGGGCTTACTTGCTGATGCGTTTCGAAACAATTGTTCCTTATTGCCGAGTACAATCGTACTCAGAGTAGAAGCGATTGTTTTGAAACGCATCAGCAAGTAAGCCATTAAGGATTCACTTAGTCAAGTATCATTTAATTATAGTTTAATCAGTGAATACAAGATGATTACAACAAGCAACTTTAATTTAATTGTAAAGAACATGAATACTGTAGTTTTGCTAAATGTAGCAAGGATTTTCCTCAAGTTATTAAACAGATAGGGGTAGCACATGATGCAAAAGAAGTAAAAGTAGGCGATTGAATAATGAAGAAATTCTTTTGTGTCCAAAGTCTATGGTTTTTCCTACGTGTTTACAAATCATTTTGAAGTTTGTGCAGTACTTTACAATGATTAGGTATTTTACACAGAAAAAGAAATATGAACAGATAATTTTTAGCAAAGAAATTGTCAGTAAACGTAAAGTAAAATTTGGTTAACATGGGAAAATAAGTGAATACAAAAAAAATTAACAAATATTACTATAATTTTAAAAAATTAGCAAAAAATTTTTTTTTTAATTAGAAAAGAGAAAAAGTGTAAAAACCTGACAAAAATATGTTGCTCCCAGAGGCCATATCAGAGCAGGCACATGTTGTTAAACAATAGGTTAAATGAATTTGTAATGATCACCATGAAAACAGATGTGTTTGTAACATTTAAAAGACAAATTAGATAAAGTATGCATTAGTTTTGAAATAAGATCTGAAAAGTGACATTAGAATGAGAAGATTTAAGCAGAAAGTTGTTATACCTTTTGGAGAAAACCTAATAGTTAAAAAGGGTAGATCAATTAAATTGTACTTTAATTAAATAATACTTAACTAAGTGAATGTGTAAGGGTTTACTTGCAGACGCATTTTGAAACAACCGTTCCTTTTTGCTGAGTACAATTGTACTCACAGTAGAGGATTTGCTTCGTAAAAGGAACGATTGTTTCAACACGCGTCAACAAGTAAGCCTTTACGTATTCCCTTAGTTAAGTATTATTTAATTAAAGTTTAAACAGTAAATTCAAGATGATTACAACAAAACAACTTTAATTAAATTGTAAAGAACATTCATTAACTGTATTTTTGCTAAATGCAGCAAGGATTTTCCTCAAGTATTAAACAAGTAGGGGTAGCATTACGCAAAAGAGTTTCAAAATAAGAGTGTAAATATGTTCCATTTGTCATGTTTCATTCAGTGTCACCTGATAAAATAAATGAATTACATAACATTATTTATAAATGTTTGTTTATAAACTGAGTTGAATACATGTTTTGGTCTGAAGTTTGGAATGAATAAATATTTAATAAGCTTTATGGCGGTGTAAATAATATAAATACTCTTCATGATACTAACAAAAGGACAAGAGATCAAATCAGTTTGTAGAGAAAGATATGATGGAGTAGATATCTTGCATTACTCCCCAATTAAAAAAAAGTATGACAAACAATTTGGAAAGAATTAAATTATACAATGCCATTCCTATTGATAGACAGATTCATAATTAGTGGATTTATAACAGTACCACTAATTGCATATATCAAAAAAGAATTTTAAATGGAGAAATAATTAATATGGAAAAATATACTCTTATATTTGATCTAGATTAGGTAAAATTTTTAACATCTCTTATTTTAGTTACCCTAAAACACTATTTATGAGATTGTGTGGTAACCATGGCAATAGCTTAAGACCGTAGAATGGAGATTTTAACAACCAGATGGGGGAGAAAAATTCATATACATCTTTGAGAGATATTTGAAAGTTGGCGCATTGCCAAGGCGAGCTAGACTTTGAACATGAAGATTCTCAGTTTGAATCTGGCTGGACCCCACATATTTTATTAATTGAATTATTGAATAAATATCTGAAAAAACTAAATAAACACCAATTCATTATAAGGTTTAAAAAATGTACTTGAACTTGAGTGGATGAAGAAAAACATGTACAAGATATATTATTAGGAGAGTGTGAGCTAATAGAAGGAATTTAAAAATAGGATTGGAAATGCCAAAAAAATGGAACAGGTTATATATTAGCTCAATCCACAAAAATGGTGATAAAAATCAGTTGAAAATTACTCAGCTAGTCTCTTATTGTTTTTCAAATATACTTGGACATCCTGATCTTGCAAATAATATGACTCTTTTTGCAAGGGTAGTGTTTATTTTTGCCTCAAAGAGCTGTGATTAGCCAGAAAGAATAGCAATGATCTCTTAAACCATACCTTCTAGGCTGCCCGTCATTAGGGCAATGAGAGAAGAGTTGTTGCCACATAAAAGGCTAAGCCCTTCATGTTGGCCCAAGAGTCCTGGACTTCTTGTTGCCAACAGCAGCATTTAATTGGCCAACTTGAGCAAAGGGTTTTACAATTTTTTGTTTAACATTTTTAAATGATTATAATTGCACAAACCAATATTGACATGCAACACTCATTTTCAGAACAAGAGTGATATTTAATGTATAACAAAAACTTGTTTCAGAATAAATATTGTTTAAGCATCATTTATTTTTATAATAAATATCCTTCAGAAATTGATAGTTTTACTGTTGAACTCGTACAGGAAAACCTATTATGACGAGAAACGTTTATACCATTTCAAAGTTAAAAATAATGTGTATGAAAGGTCATATAGAATATGCATTTCTGAATTATTTGCTTATAACAGCTTACACATAAATGTTAGTAATTGAGCATCACGTGGAAAGTTTTGTATTTCTTGTATAACTTATTCTAATCTTATTTAATGTGTTTACGTAAATTATTGTTGTAAATTTTGTATTTATTTTTTGCAAGAGAAATATTTTGTAATCCCACTTCTCTAATTCGGTACTTCTCTCATTTCTTAAACGTAAATTAGCAAGTTTTTATTACATTTGATTTTAGATAATTTTATTGATGTTTTTTCAATGCATTTTTGTTTTGATGCATTAAAATTTTTATAAAGTTATAATAAAATATTACAAAATAAATGCTACAAAATAAAATAATTAAATGGTTTACAAGTACCTTTCCTTTCCTAAAAAGAGCTTTCACATTATTAGGCTGACAACGTAGCACTTTGGTCACAGATTGTAAGGCTGTATCAAATGCTTTTATCTTCATCTGAGATGCAGCCAAATTATTGTAAACTTTGAGTCTTTCTTCTAATAGATCGTGCACTTCTTTGTCACTCAGCTGAAATTACATACAGATGATTATAAAAATTACTGCCAGAGAATATGCTGTGGTTAAAAACAGTAATGTTCAAAAATATAAAGCTTAATAAATTTGAAAATGGACAATTAAAATACAAAGAATGAAAGCAAGAAATTATAAAATAGCAAAGAATGTACAAAGCAAAATGTAAAATAAATTAATAATAAAATATGTGATGTTAAGAGATATTAGACACAGGACAAATGTTATAATGAACGGGAACAAATTATTATTATTAATTTATTATAGCCAATTTGGTCCTAATACTCTTACAATATACGAGAATTTTAGACTCGAGATATAATACATAACATAAAGCAATAGAAAAATTTGCCAATTTGTCAATTTGTCACAATCTTAGTTAAATAGAGTTTATAAAACAGAATGTCCAGATTGTAATAAATTATGCCATTGGTGTTTTCTATCATCTGACATATCAATTTTATTATGTTTTTCTTATAAAAAATAAACGTTTCTTATTTTATACAGCCAAGAGCCTCAATGTGCATTAACCTATTTGTATTACCAGACAAGGATAGCTCTTGCCTTAACAAAATGTTACTAAAAGAGCTTTTTCTGCATTGATTTTTGTTTTTGCTTCAAGGAGCTATTAATTTTTTTCTTGAGTGTTTGATCTGTTTGATCCTGTATGTTATTGTCTCCATGCTTCAGATATGCACATGCAACACATTTCTCATTTTATCACGATAATGAAAGCTATTTGACCTTCCTAATCTGCACTAGGAATGACAGGCTACATGAAGCAGGGTATTTATTGCCTTCCTATTGCTAATAACTTGTCAGCTGGCTATTCAAGGCAACATCAAACCATTCTAGTCTTTTATCACTTTATCGTTCACTTGCAAGTTAGAGACTACAGTAAGAGGGTAATGCAGTGACCTCATATCTATACCAGTGCCTTTAATTGTTATTAATAATGTAATTTTTGAAATTATTTTAGTTATAAAATTAGTTACAGGGATGGGCTGATTTGGATTCCCGATTCCAGGAATTGTCAATTCTATTGGTATCGAGTAATCATCCATACTTGATTAAAGTGCTGATTCTGATTCTTGTTTTTTCAACTATTAAAATACGTATGCTGTGTAATATATAGGAAATATAATTCATTGTCGACTGTCTTATTTGTGTATTAATTATTTTGAATGAATTGAACAATTAAAGCGAATACTGATTTGCAATAAAAATATTATTATTTATGATGCAACAAAATAGACGATTGGAAACATATCTGGGCCATTTGTTTATCACCACTCTTCTCACTCTCATAAATGGCGGGCTCGGCTCTTACTCTCTCTATACCCTGTCTCTGGCCGCGACTACTTCGCCATCGCTTGATAGATGTCAAAACAAAATACATTTAAAATGTAATTCCAATTTCTTCAGTTATACAAACTGAAATATCTATTACTGAAGTTATATTGTAATTAAATAAATCATCACTTTTATCCAGTATGTTTGTAATGCTTCCCTATTCATAAATCAAGGCCGAACACTTTGTCTAGCCTATTACATTAAAACGGAACTTTTAAAAAGCTATACCATATGACAAAAATGTTAACATTCTAATAAATTCATTATTAGAGAAAAGCATACATAACTTAATAGCCTGCATAACCTACAAGAATCAAGAATCTACTTAAAAATTGAGAACTGGAAAAACATTTTAGAATCTAGATCAGAAAATTTTAGGTTTCGGCCCATCCCTAATTAGTCATATAAAAAAAGTAAAATAGTTATAAAAATAGAACATAAGATAAATCTGTGACCACCCATCTTCACTGCATCAGTATTTATGACATGAGATCTTGTATTTTGTGGAGTGAGAAAAAACTCTGATAGTTTGCCGTGGGAAATAATAGCAGAACGGCTAGTTGAATATTTCCGCTGGGTGTTTTTTTCTATAAGAAAATACACTCACTGTACAATACAATAAAACGTATTTCTCAGAATTGATAAGAAAATGTTTATTACTACCAAGTGTTTCTGAACTATGAGATTTTCAACTTTTCATGTAAAGAAATAGAAAGGTTCTAACCTGGATGTCTTCAGATACAGCAGAACTTTCAATGTCGTCAAAGTAATCCAAAGCTCTCCTATAACACTGTATAGCTAATGTATATTCTTCTCTGGAGTACCACCAGTTACCTCTTTCTTTCTTTCGATTTCTGAAAATAAATTATGCAATATTATAAACTAAAATATTTGTGGACATTGTTGTGTGTGACTTATGTTTGAACTAAGTAGAAAAATAACTTTCTAAACTTGATTTTAAAGTAGATTTATCAAAAAGCTATTGTGAAGTAATGTTTTCATCATATTAAACAATTTTCATCAGTGTCTTTATAAATTCTACATGATGAAGGTGGCTTAGTGCAATGGGCATTACGTCACAATAGGGTTTTCATAAATCCACTTATTATAAGTTTAGCAAGTCATTATTTTACTTAATTCAAATTTAAAACTTTATAAATATCCACAGATTGAAAGAAAATTAAGTAAAAAAACCTCCAGTTTTTGTGTTGTACATCTTGAGATTATTCTTAAAATCATACTTTTGGTAAAACTTGGCAAAAAACCACTACTTACTGATGTTTTTCAGCAGACGCGTTTCACGAAAGGTCAGTGCATTATTCAATGCTGTGAGTCACTGACAAGACTGTTGCTCAGGTGTGTTGTGTTGGTGCAAGTTGGTGGTGTATTATTGTTCAGAGTAGTTGTTAATTATGTGTTCCAATATAGTATTTGAATGTGAGTGGGTTTTGTCGTTTATAATCTGTTGTCGATAGTTTTTGTGGTGAAAAAATCTTCATTGATTTTTATATATTAAATAAAATTTACAATTCAAATTTAAGATTGAGCCTATTTTTACTCAAAGTATTGCTCAAAAAGTATGCCTAAATTTTACAATACTTATTGTTTTAATTTATTTATAATTTGTTTAGTTACTCAATCATCATTATTTCGAAACAATTTAATTTAAGTATGTTAAATACAGATCCTAACCTCTGCATATGAAGTTATAAAAAAGAACCTAACCTAACTCTAAAGAAGAAATAGTTTATAACCCTCAATGGACACCCAGTACATTAAGCCATTGCAACTTTCCAATTAAAAAAAAATATAATAAATTTATTGTTCCAGTTTAGGAAGAAAATTGACCATATTACTGGTTTAGACTACTTCCTGATGACATATTTTTGGAGAATATTGTGAAAGCTACTAATAGTTATGCATGGTATGTGTATGCTAAACCGAGCCTCACGCCATTGTCAGGAATAAATAACTGGAAAGAGTTGACAGTGCCTGAACTGAAAACACTCATAGGCCTACAGATTCATAAAAATTTTTATATTATTTTAATTAAATATTTTAAACCCTAATTTGTAATTTTAATTTCACAAAATACTGTTTATTTCTTACAGTTACAAATGTTAATTACATGCATAACATGGAAAATAAAATACTACTAATCATGGGACGCTCACAAATTGCTGCAGACTCTCATTGGAGACCAAATAGCAGCTAGTATTTTTTCCATATTTTCAAGGCTCAAAAATAATTTTTATAGTCATATTCTTTTATTAAAGCAAAACCATCAAAATAAATTTTTTTAAATTTTAGCACCTCAACCCGGGATTGCTCACACTATGGAAACTCCCACGGTTACTAGCACCGTTAGGGCAAATCTAACGATAGTAATAATAACTTAAAGCAACTGACGTAAATGTTTATATTAATTAAAACAACCTCTCACCACAAATTCAACAAATTTTATTTTAACCTTATGTACATTTCGAAGGTTAAAATAAAATTTGTTGAATTTGTGGTGAGAGGTTGTTTTAATTAATATAAAGATAGTAATAATTGTTATTACGTGTTTTAATTATAAATTTCAATTGTATGGATTATATTAAGCTTTAAACTTCTTCATTGATATAAAAACAATCTATTAAATACATTTATGGCATATTTATATATAAAATTACAGATAGAAAAACTAGAGTATTAACAGTTAAGCAATTACTCGCGTCATTAGATTGCTCGTAATATAGCACTCACGTGATCACTTGTACATGTTGGCGCTCCCTAACATGAGCAATGGCTGCCACTTCTCTCATCCCTGGTTACCCTCTCAATCACGTTATCTATTTACAATTTGGAAAGTATTTGGCCAATATACTCGAGAAAGCATATTTAGAAGCTCAGTTGCATACAACGAAAATATAAAATAATTCCTTCAGAGCAACTAAAAATGTTAGATCTAATCTAATAGTGCAAGCGATCCAGGGTTAATGACCTTCACGCTAGAGGCCATTCGCAGCAAACTTGCCAAGTGAGTTACACCATTATACATTCAGCTTTAGTTACTTTATTAAGTTTAACCAAACTAAATACAAGTTTATTACCATTGGTAATAGGGACCAAAAACTATAGCAGAATGTCCTACGTCCAGGTGTGCCATTAGTTTGGAAATGTAAAATAAATTGAAATATTAAAAAAGAGATAAATATGGCTTAAAAGGTAATGTAATGAAATCTACATATAAAATTAATTTCTATTTTCATTTTGGGGATGAAACTGGAATCCAGACAAATTCTAGTTACAAATAGCTCTTCTTTCTACCGCACAAAACACAATGTTTATACATAGAGATAATCTTTGTGTAATTGTTACAAAAATACGTTCGCACACTTCTCAACTGGGTTTAGAAAAATTAGTTCACAATTCACTTTTTAGCTAGGTTTTCAAAAATAACATAAGCAGCAAACATACAAAATAACTCAAACCTACTATTTATTTTTCAAACTGACATAAATACCATACATGTTTTGACAGTCAAGCTGTCATCATCAGTCATGGATGACCACTCTCTTATGATAAAAACTTGGCTTGAACATTAATATTTTTTAAATATATTGTGAGATTAGAGTTACTTTACATGTTTCCAATTAGTTCAAAAAAAAATTAAAATTAATAGAGGCTCCTAACAATAATACTACTTACAACGGCCAAGAGAGAAGAGTGCATTATAGCATTGGTTGAGAGCTTAACCAATACTGGCATATTTCACTACTTGACCATAGAGATAAGACAAAAATATTTACATGGTAAATTTAATAAAGTGAAACTTTAGGAACTTTGCATTTTGTTTGAATTATTTCAAATTTTAATTCTATAATAAGGCCTCAGACTACTTTTATTTTACTCTGTTTATAGTTTTCCAAAATTGTGCAACTTTTCACTTGTTAGTTTACAAAGTCTAATCTTTTGCAAAATTTCTTCTTTATAGTTCCCAACAAATCTATACAACATATATACTACGTAATACATTTAAAGATGTATTTTGTTGAAATGGAATCATCATTAAGGATTTGCCAAATTTCCTTTTAGTGTTATAACTATATTCAGACTACAGAGATAATCTAATAGACAAATCTACTTTTAAACCTAGTTTGAGTGAGTAAAATGACAATTTCTTCCAATCTATCACATGACAGGTAGGGATGTAAGATAATACGTTCAGGATTGTTTCTTTGAAATACTTCTATCTACAACCACTTACATGCCTACTAGATCCTCCAATATTTAAAAACTTCATTACAAAGCGGACTAATAATCAAAATTACAAAATGAATGAAAATCAATTTATAATGCAATTTGTTAGAGTGATTAAAAATTATTCAGTTGTACCAAATTCTACATTACTGAATACTATTTTATACAAACCCAATTTCTTTCCTCTCTTGAACTGATAAAGAAGTAAATTCTGGTTCAGGCTGTGTACTAACTAGTGTCACTTTGTAGTGCAAAATGGCATTAGGTGGTATCTTTGGAGGTAAACCTAAAGTTTCATAGGCAAATCGTGGTCCAACAATGAGTTCAGCAGTTTCTCCAACATCCATCAAAGGCAAAGAAAAGTCAAGGCCTTGTATTACCTGAATTTAAGAAATTAAAAACATGTTACACCTATTGTTTCCCAACCTATGAACGTGTAAGATATTTAGACCTTTTTGTTGGATATCTGCTAAAATTATTATAAGGAATCATTATATTATTAAATGCAGTACTTACATATTTCAATTAATTTTCAACTAGATAGCTCACATTTGTTTAAAAATATAAGCAAGCAATTAATACCCATAGATTATTTTATAGAAATGTAAAATCTGTATTTCAATCAGTACATTTGGTTTAAATGTGCATTTATTTCTTTACTTTTTATATTTAAAACAAAAAAAAATATAGATCAGAATGTGTTTACAAGTAAACAAATCTAATGAAACTGAAGTTTTAAAGGAATCTAGTCTTAGTGAATATAGATAACAAAACTATTGTGAAAGTATTCATCTTAAGAAGGGCGCATGGCTAGAAAATATTTAATCAACATTTAACAATGGCTAGGTTGTGTGAAATAGAACAGGATATTAAATGCTTCAGAAGTTTGTGTAATGAGTTGGATAAATTTTATAACAGAAGTTAGCACTTATTTCTTATACTCTATAGATCTAATACAAAAATACATCGGAATCTTTAGATTGGAGCTAAACAAAAAAACTTAATACTATAAAATAAGAACAAAAACTTTTTAAATCCTAAATTCAAAATGACTATTGAATTATTTAAAAACTATATAATTGTTTTATACTTTGTATATACTGCCACAGTGTATATTGCAAAAAACTTGAACCCCATTGTTTCTTATGTAATTAGCTCTTATTTGATTACTAAGTAGAAATAGTTTTGACAAATTTTCATAAAGAAATTTCTATTTTTTTCTGATTGTGGTTTGATACCAGGACAGAAAACAAAGACCTGTCCCTCGGAATTTCGGGTGGATATGGGCTGAAATCTTTGTGTGGTGACAATTTAATTGTCATTAACAAGTGAGCCTCTGAAAAAAAAATCAACACAAAAAATAAAGCTACTTTTCCTTTTCCAGTTGTATTTCAGCCTCTTATTTCATTATAATAAGTTTAACTTTAAAGTTTTGTAATGTTCCATTATTATAAGTTTATAGCATAAATATGGTGAAGGAATAACATAGAAAACAATTTTGTTAAATACTGACTGTTAACACTTTAAAGCCTACTCCCCTAGTGCCCGTCTCTATCTGCCTGGAGGTTTTTAGGTAAAATATAAAAAATTCCTGACATATAATAAATGTCATATGTATAACCAATTATACATTTTTGTAAATAGGTAATGAAACAAGCTTTCAGGAAATACATACATATGAATTAATTACAGTAATACCCAGTACTTACGCAATAGGTGGAACCGACCGATAGCAGTGTAAGTCGAATTCGCGTAAGTCGAGATTTAATTTTACATACAATCACATAGGAATCATGTTAATTGCAACCAAATACTATAAACTAATAATTTAGAAGAAAAATGTTTATTTATTAAAATCTTAAATACATAATTCAACAAACAATTATATGCATACATATTGCAGAGAAGTAAATAAAAAGAAGTTATTTTGACACAGAAGGCTTCATAAAATCTAGTAAATTCGTTTGATGAATTGAAGATCTTTTCTTCTCACGCAGAATTTCTTCGCTAATTTTTTTTGTTTTGTGGCAGAAATATGCTCATCTTTGGAGTATATTTTTTCCAAAATTTATAAGCCTCGCTCAATTAAACTAAGGCCTTTTGTCAAGTTTCTAACCGCCATTTCATCTTCTACGTCAACTGGGTTTAAAAGATCTGGGGTTTTTGAGATCTTGCTCTTGATCACACATTTCTATGAGTTCATCAATTAATTGTCAGCTCCTGGTTGTGTAAATCCACCAGTTCTTGAACGTCATCATTATCCACTTCTAAATTGAGTTGCCTGGCAAAACCAACTTCTTCAATCACATCAGCAATTTAATCAGACTCTGGCACTGATTCCGCTTGAGTTTCAGCGGCGAAAAAAATACACACACCTTTTTTCAAACGCCATTTAAAGTTTTTTGTGAAATTTCATTCTAAGATTCTCCAATAATTCTCAAAGCATCTAAAACATTGAATTATTTCCAAAAATCTTGTTAGGTCTCACAGCTTTATGCAAATGTGCAAATGATCTTCTTGTATAATAAGCTCTAAATATTTTGATAAATCTCAGACCCATCGGTTGAAGCAAACTATTTGTGTTTATTGGCAAAAACATCATTTTCATGACTGTTGAAATTTGTTAAAGTAGAAGGATGGCCGGGTGCATTGTCAATTAATATGAATTACTTTAAAAGGAATTTGTTTAGACCGACAATAACTTTCTACTTGAAGTATGAAATTATGACCAAACCAGTCTTCAAAAAAAAGCTGTCACCCAAGCCTTCGATTCAACTTCCAAATCAAGGGCAAGCTAGCTTTAGAAATATGTTTTAATGCCCTTGGATATTCTGAGGGATACTATGAGAGGTTGCAACTTAGTTACCAGCTGTATTTACGCTAACCATTATTATCGGTCTTTGGCGACCTTAAAACCTGGAAATATGTTCTCCTCATACGCTAAAAAAATTCTTTTAGGCATTTTTATCCAGAACCGGCTAGTTTCTGCGTAACTGCCCAACCTTGATTTAAAACCGCGTAACTTGGGAATCACACAAGACGAGGTAGCGTAAGTCGAGGTATTACTGTACTTACAAATAGATGGTGTTATGCATCTTTGAAAAATGTATATAAAGTAAAACAAATAAAATAGCAACACTGTACTTCACTATACATATTTTACATTGGAATTAAAATAAATATTGCATGTTGTATATCATTTTAAAGCTAAAGGAAAATGTAATTTAGAAATATTTCTTTTATAATTTGGAAACCTCTCTAAAATCGGGTCATTTACAATTCCATTCAGTTCTTTAATGAAAGATATGTTGATTGTACCTCAGGGTAGATAGGTATCACTGACACTATTACTGACTACAATCAACATATCTCGTATTGAATCGCTTCCCAAAGTGTCTTTAGCCATTACATCTATAACATAATATCTCTAACAATAAAAATTAAATAAACTATTTAGTGAAATAAACTATTAACTAAAAAATAATATTAAAGCAATAAACAACAAACTCGAAGCCTAAACAAAAATTACACATTCTAAAAATTAAATAAATGAAATAAGGGAAGATAAAATTTAGAGTAAACGACAATAAACTTGAAATGTAAACAACACACACTAGCAAAAAACTCATTATCTGACCAAACCCACATCTATCAAACAGATGTCTAATAGCTCTCGGTCACAACACTCGACCAAATAGGTTTTTGTTTGTAAAATAAACTCTGAATGGCCTAAAGGTAAACACATGTAAAGTAGAATAACCAATATAAAGAACGATATTGAAAAAACTGAGAATACACGGTAATTACATTGCTGTAGAAATAAAGGGGAACCAAAGTTATACACGGGCATACACAACTAGCGTTATCTAAATGGCCCTATCTATACTTGGACATAGGCTTGAAGGTGTTAATATCTCCATTCTAGCATTATTTAATAGATGATTATTCAGCCCTATCTAAATTTTATACAGACATGTACATATCATGATATGAATAACTGGAAAATAAATTTTAATACTTAGTTAAATAACATCAAAAGACAAAATGGCATCTATCAAATTAAAAGAACACTCCCACAACATAATAAGTTGTTCCATTACAGAACATTGGATAACTCTAATGCTTTCTAGTGACATTAATTGATTGGTGTTTTTAGTGACAGCGCCAAGCTTGGATCAGTGACTTTTACTGGTGACTTTAGTACCGGTGACAAGGGACATTGTATGTGTCAATAACAGGCAGGCATACCAAACTAATGAAATGATTCCTCATCTGTTTTTTTTTTTTTTTTTTTTTGGAAGGCTCGTTTTATTTAAAAATAAACTCCTACAAAATTAGGAGCAAACTGTCATGCAACCTGACACAAATTGTTCACTACACACATGTAAATGAGTAGAACCAGTGACAGCGACTAATCAACCAATGACAGCCGTGATAAAATATCAGTAACTTTTCAGAAAGCGACGGCGATCTTCTGCCTATTCACAACAGAGACAACCTCCAACTGAGCCATTTTTACTGGAAATGAGAATTTCCATATTTTGTCACTAGTGCCACCAGCTACAAACGAATAACAGTGACAAGTCACTGTTACAGAAAATATTGACCATCTCTAATGCTTTCCACTACATTTTGGAGTTAAGAGAAATATGGTATTCAAGATTTATAATGAAGTGTCCATCTCTTACTCAACCTAATAAACTACTCTATAACCAACTATATGAAGATGGATAAATAAGCAGGTTTTAAGACTAGGAAATAACTGTAATGATAGAGCATTGAGATCACAGACATAAAATAAACTACTAAATAAAGGACAAGATTATTTTGCAGTACTTCTCTATTACTTTAAATTCTACATTACTTTTAGAAGATTATACCATACATTATAAGAATGGTTGAACATGGTTAGAATTCAAATACTTCAATATCAAAACCAAGACAAGAATCTGTGAAGTTCTCAACATGTAGATAATTCTAACTTGGTGCTAGGATAGCAGCTGCATGGGATTTAGGATAGCGATAAGTTATAACATCTATTAATTAAATTATAAGTAACTATTGCTTAACTGAGTGAATAGTTTATAACTTACTTGCTGACGCAAGTAATGAAATAATCATTTCATTAACAAAGCCGAACCAATATTCTCTATTTTAATAAAATTTCTTTAACAAATACTGTGATCAAGAAATTATATAGAATATTAAAGCATTTTCATTATTTTAAAATTATAATTAAAGGAATATTTTCTAACCTCAGCATCTCCAACGTTAATAATTTTATTTTCAGCTTCCTCTACAAGAGTTCCATCTTCAAGCCTTCCTTCATATTTAATAACACAAACATCTAGTCTCTGAGGTCTAGAATCCTTTTCTCCTTTTACAATAATCTAAAAAAAAAATAAGTTTATATTAAAAAGGAATAAATAGATTTAAAAGAAAACAAACATTAATTTATTTCATTTAGTAAAATTTTTTACCACAAGTAATTATTTGAGTAACTAAGTGAAAACTATCAACTTATTTGCTGACGCATTTTGAAACAGTTGTTTCATTGATGAGCTAATGGGGGTGATCACTCGAGGTTGCAAGTGAATGATTTATGGGTATAGGGTAGGCAGATTGTGAACTATGAAATGGTAAAAGGTGTTAGATTCAAAACATAGGTAGTCATTAAGGATATGTTGTTTTTGTGTTGTGTGATTTCTGTATATTTCAAATTTGTCTGTAGTTAATTTTATGGTTTAGTATATAGACTATTTAAATTATTCTGAATGTTTGTGTATATATGTTTGGTATTTTGTATGTGTTATGTATATGATTTTCGGGTTTGTCTATTATGTCATTTGTGTATTCTTTGAATTTGTGTTAAATTATCTACCAATTTGGCTAATGTAGAAGCTGGGGCAGTCGTTACATGCCAGATATACCTGACAAGATTGTTTGTTTGTTGTTGAAAGGCTTGGATATGTTTTTGTAAAGTGTTTGTTGTTTTGTATATTTGATAATTGAGTTTTATAAAAGGAAGTTATATTTCCAATAAGATAATTATTGTAAAACTTATCATTAATTATAATTTTTTGACAAAAACAACTAATTACTGATATTTTTCAGCAGATACATTTTGCACTTGGCCAGTATATTCGCTTAATTTAAAGTTTTTGAAGTGAAACCTTCTATAGCGACACATACAAAAACTTATTGGATGGACATAAACATACAGTTTCAATACTGATTTCAAAAGAATTTATCAAAAAATTTGAATTCAGTAAACATGTAATAAATGTTTATTGTTACTTACATTATTTTAATATTAACTACAATAAATAACAGTCTTTATTACATACATTCCTCCAATAAAGATATAAACATTGAATGAAAAATGTATAAATTCATATCTTTAGCAATTGTCATTGAAAATTTTGCAAAACTATTAGCTCTAATTTGTTATTTGGGTAATTGTTTAGATTTCTAAACATATCCTGAGGCTATTTTCATTAACATATTATTTTTTGTGTGTCGGTAACTTATATTTTATCAATTTTTAGTTAGGTAAAAAATTCAGTGCACAGAAGTTAGTTGTACTATGGGTGCCTACTTCCTCAGAGTGATACAGTGGCGTCACAACTACAGTTTGTGTTTTAGGCACCTAATATTTGGTAAATACGCAGATTTCCCACCCCCAATCCAATGAATATAAAATGAATCAGAAACAAGTTATATTGAAGCTATATGGATAATTATTATTTTTGTTATTGCCACGAAAGGGTAACTTTATATCCATATTGAAATATACCTATGAAGTATCCAGTTTGGAACGATTTGGTTGTATATTTATACATTTAACCAAACAAGAATTGAAAGGCAAGAATAGAGATCATGTAACATCACCTGGCAAACAAAGGACTACTCCTCAGAAGTAGAACTATAATTAGGTAATGTTGTATAAAATTACGATTATTATTAAGATCAGCGACTACTACTCCGATTGGCAAATTTTTTTTCCTGATCAATTTGACCTTGCTGAACACGAACTGAAGTTTTTTTAAAATTCCAACACATATTTACATTAAAAAAAACCTCTAACCTAACCAGCCTGGGTCCTTACTAACGCTCCAATCGGCAAACTTGTTTTTTTCTGATAGATTTGACCTTGCTGAACATGAATATGAAGTTATTAAAAATGGCGAACAAATATTAACCTAGGAGAACCAGGTTAGGTTAGGTTTTTTCATGTAAATATGTGTCTGTAGTAAAAAAACTTCAGATTTGTGTTCAGCAAGTTCGAATTAATCAGGGAAAAAACATTTCACCGATCGGAGCGGTAGTCGCTGATCTTAATAATTACCAAAATTACAACCAAATCTATTCTGACTGACACTTTACAGGTATATTTACGTGAAATCACTGTATTGCTCGGCAGAAGTAAGCAGCCATAGCACATACAGTATTGTATAAATTTAAAACCAATTCTATTCTAACTGGAGAAGTTGTTTCTCAAATATCTACACACGTAAGGTTGACGTACCGTGGCCGATGCGTACAACCTTATGCGCAGCACTGTGATGCAAGTATCACTCTGCGCCCATTCACAACTTCTACATCTGCGCTGAATTTATTACCCTACTTTAAATTGAAAAAAAGTAACTTTCCTACTTCAATAAAAAAAAATTCTTTTGGATGTCGTCCTATTTGAAGGTTTCGAACAATTTCCCAAAATATCGTATGGTGCCGAGCTAATGCACAATAACCCCATAAACAATACCATATACATGTACTTATGTTCATAGCGTCAATCTATATTGATCTTGAATAAAAACATCTACAGTAGGCTAAATAAAGTGATATTTAAAATCTAACCTTCTTCTTTATTTGACCACTGCCCAAAATGTCTAACCACTCATCTTCTTCTTCGTCTCCTTCCACATTTTTATTTCCTTCGTCTGACAATATATTACCGGACTCAACTATTTTTGTATCATCTCCACCATCAGTCTTAGATTCTTCTAGTGCCATAGATAACTTGCTGTCCATATTATTGCTATCACATAATTCAGATTCTTCATTTGCTTTTACATCTTCCATAATGATTATTCTAAAGTAACAATTTTGAAATGTACATGTGAAAAAAGTTCGAATTAAGTGAACTATATAATACTTAAATTAAAAGCTGAGACACTGAAACCGGCAATGACAAACAAAACACTGCCATTGACGTTTTTGTAAGATATTGCCATTAGTGTTGACAGATTAAACATTTTCATTTCATGTTCAATTTGAAATAAGTATCTGTGGTTGAAACCCATTCTGAAAGACGTGTGTGTGTGTGTGCGCACGCGTAGTCCTACTAATACAAATATATTTATAAATAATATTCGAGCTGGCTTGTGAGTGAAAGTTATAATTAAATAATAAAAATTTGTGAGTTGTACCATATTTTTATTATTTAATTACAAATATATTTATTACACTTTTGTTATTACTTCCGACTAGACTTTTCGTTAACTAAAGGCTGTTAAATTGTTCACTTATACTTAATTTAACATCCTTTAGTTAACAAAAAGTCTGGTCGCAAGTAATAACAAATTGACAATCAGCTCGTCATGAACAGAAACACGATTTCGATACAAATATATTAGTAGGTACTTGTGTGTGTATGTGTGTGTAGTTATGTATATATATATATATATATATATATATATATATATATATATATATATATTGTTTCTTTGTCGAATAGTAAGTATATTCAATCATTATAAAGAAGTCCTTCCTTAATGTTGAAATTTTTAAATTCTTACTTTATGATTCAGAAAAACATAATATCAGAGTGCAACGTGACTATTTGGTTACTTTTGCTTTAAATTGTTTTAATTTTAAAATAACAACTCAACATAAAAATACGTGTAAAACATTACAACAATTAATATATCGATTGCTTGTTTCAATCATCTTGTATCCACTTATTTATTCATAATTTTTGCAAACCAAAGAATAAAGTTTTAACGATTGTTTCGAAATGCGTCAGCAAGTAAGTTGAAAGTTTCCACTCAATTACGCAATAATTATTTTTGAAAACACAAACTAGCATAATCCCTTCTGGGAAAAAAATATTTCTCTGTAAATATTCGCAAAACATTTACTATTTCAATGAAAAAACAGAAGAATTACCCTAAAAACCATTAAAAAGCCGCTATTATATCATGTAATTAACAGCGATGAAACAATTGTGTGATAGAATGTTCTAAAGTAATTTTACACTACTTAACTAAGTGAATACGTAATTGCTTACTTGCTGACGCGTTTCAAAACGATCGTTCCTTTTACGAAGCTAACCTTCTAAGAGTAGAAGGTTAGCTTCGTAAAAGGAACGATCGTTTTGAAACGCGTCAGCAAGTAAGCAATTACGTATTCACTTAGTTAAGTAGTGTAAAATTAGTTTAATCCGTGTATTCAAGATGATTACATCAAGAAACTTCATGTTCTAAAGATTTTAAAAGAACTAGTGGATGAAGGATTTCACAACCAATTGTGTATGCTACAATGATAATAAATATTACAAGAGTTTAAACAGTTTGTAATGTTTATATATCAACTAGATCCAAATAAAAAGAGATATTAAAGTTATGCTTAATCTTTGGGCAACTAGCAAATCAACTTGAAGGTATTTTGATTAATCACTTTAACAATAGTTTATGACTATCCGAACTTTAAATTTTTGTAAATTTGTGAATACTCACTAAGACAACGTTTTTGATCGATATGTGGCGATCTTCATCAGTGTCTTCTGCTGGAGATGTCGGGTCAAGTGGGGACGTTTTTAAAGCGGATTTTCAATAGTATCAAAGCGTATGTGTGATTTGTATTGTGTTTGTTCGTTTAATATGTTTGTACTTTGTGTTTTTGTGTGTCTGTAGATTACATATTATTCTAGTGTGTTGAGATGTGATCCTTTTTTGTTGATGTGTAAGATTTCTAGGTTATGGTAAATATTTGTGTATCTGTTTCTTTTATGTCATTGTAAAATGCTGAGTTGCTGTTCTTTTTGTGTTCCTCGACTCTTTGTTTAAAGCTGCAACGTGTTAGTCCAATATAAAATTTGTTACATTTGTCACAGTTTACTTTGTATACGCCTGGTGCTTGAAGTTTATCTTTGTTGTAGGTGTTGTGTTGTATTTTGTATTGTAACTTGTTATTAGTTTTGTATGCCATTTTGTATCCTGTTTGTTAAAATTTGCGGGCTATTTAATTTGTTGTTTTGTTAATGTATGGTGATGTGATGTATTTGTTTTCCCTGTCTGTAGTGATTATTTTAGTGTTTTTTGTGTATTGTGCCATAGTTTATCTATTATTTTGGTGTTGTATCCATTTGTGTATGCTAAATATTTAATGGTGTCTAGTTCTTTGTTTATATTTTCTGTGGTGATTGGAACTTCTTTAAGTCTATAGAGCATAGATCTGAACTCAGCGTTTTTGTGTTGGATAGGGTGATTTGATGTGTTGTGGATAAGTGTGTATGTCATTGTGGGTTTCCTGCAAATGTGGAAGCTGTGTTTTTGTGTGTGGCTTTTTGTTATGTTTAGGTCAAGATCCTATAAACCCAATTAATACAGAACAACAAACCAAAAACATATGTCACCGAAATCCTATACATCCTCCAAACCATCACCAAACAAAACTATTTCACCCACAACCCAATCTACTATTCACAACCAGATGGCCTACCCATGGGAAGTCCTATCAGCAGTGTCCTAAGCGAAATTTTCCTACAACACATAGAAAACACCAAGATACAAACAATGCGAAAAACTCCTCACCTACACTTAAAATACACCAAAAACTCCACTTCACCTCAGAAATTGAAACTTACCGATCCCTAAATAAACTTCCTCAACCAAACCATAACGAAGGACCACTCACAGAAACACAGCTTCAACATTTACAAGAAACCCACAAAGACAGACACAATTATCCACAACACATCAAATCGCCAAATTCAACACAAACACGCTGCATTCAGATCCATGCTCCATATATTTGAAGAAGTTCCAATGACCACAGAAAACATAGAACTAGACACCATTAAATATTTAGCATACACAAATGGCTACAACACCAAAATTATAGATAAACTATGGCACAATATACAAAAAACACTAAAATTAACACTACAAACAGGGAAAACAAATACATCACATTACCATACATAAACAAAACAACAAATAAAATAGCCCACAAATTTCAAAAAACCAGATACAAAGTACCATACAAAACTAATAATAAGTTACAATACAACACGACACCAACAACAAAGATAAACTACAAGCACCAGGCGTATGCAAAGTAAACTGCGACAAATGCAACAAATTCTATATTGGACAAACAGGTCACAGCTTTAAACAAAGAGTCGATGAACATAATCAGAACACCAACTCAGCACTTTACAATCACATAAAAAATAAACCAATACACAGACATTTACGATAACCTAAAAATTTGACACATCAACAAAAAAGGACCACATCTCAACATACTAGAACAATATGAAATTTTCGGACACACAAAAACACAAAGTACAAACATATTAAACGAACAACACAATACAAATCACACATACAGTTTGATGCTATCGAAAACCTACCTTTAAAACCGTCACCGCTTGACAAAACATCTCCAAGCAGAAGACACTGAGGAAGATCGGCACATAGCGATCGAACACGTTCTGTCTCAGTAAGTCTTAACAAATTTACCAAAGTAAACTGCGACAAATGCAACAAATTCTATATTGGACAAACAGGTCACAGCTTTAAACAAAGAGTCGATGAACATAATCAGAACACCAACTCAGCATTTTACAATCACATAAAAAATAAACCAATACACAGACATTTACGATAACCTAAAAATTTGACACATCAACAAAAAAGGACCACATCTCAACATACTAGAACAATATGAAATTTTCGGACATACAAAAACACAAAGTACAAACATATTAAACGAACAACACAATACAAATCACACATACAGTTTGATGCTATCGAAAACCTACCTTTAAAACCGTCACCGCTTGACAAAACATCTCCAAGCAGAAGACACTGAGGAAGATCGGCACATAGCGATCGAACACGTTCTGTCTCAGTAAGTTTTAACAAATTTACTAAAAGTTCGGATATATATTATGGATCGGATTTAAAATTTAAGTGCCATTAGTTTGTGTTTGGACAGAATAAAAGGATTTTTTTTTTTAATTTGGTAATATTTGCCAATTTTCTTTCTAATAACATTATTATGTACAAAAGTTTTTATTTTTCCAAGCTCTTTCACTTTTGGTCATACATAATATAACCAAAAGTGAAAAAACAAGTTATATAAAAGATACATTTTTAAAGTAAATTCTTACTGAGGTCAAAAGAGAAAATAATTATTTTAGTTACCCTAGACACTATTAATGATAATCAATTAATTAGACCTTAGCTAGTGAGAAGTATTCACAAAGGTAAATGTCAAAATAGTGAACTCAAAATCTCACAAAAAATTAGTTTTTAATAAACACACACACAACAGTTTATTTCATTTAACTTATACGATAACATGACGATATGTTAGTAGTAGCCAAGCACTGAGGAAGGCGACATCATCACCGAAACTAGTCTGTTGTGTGTTTGAATAATAAAAACTAATTTTTGGTGAGATTTTGAGTTCACTATTTTGACTTTTACCTTTATTAATGATATTGTGTGGTAGCTATGGCAACAGTTTAAGTTAACAACTAGATGGGGGGGGGGGAATTCATATACTCCTTTGAGATATATATTCTGGGTATTTGAAAGTTTGCGTAGTTGCCAAGACACAGTTGCCATACTCTTTAATACTATCGAAAACCTGCCTTTAAAACTGTCACCACTTGACCCCATATCTCCAAGCAGAAGACACTGATGAAGATCGCTACGTAACGATCGAAAACGTTCTGTCTCAGGAAGTTTTAACAAATTTACAAAATTTAAAGTTAGGATAATCATAAACAATTGTTAAAGTGATTTATTAAGATTCACCGAACGTAATGGACTACAAAATTCAAGAATTGAAGTAATTGTCAGTAATTACAATCATAAAAAAAGTTTTGCATTTATCAGCAATAACATTTCAACAAATAACTTATAAATTTCAAATAATTATGAGTTATTAAAATCACACAAAAAATAAATAAATGCATTATATTTATCATTATTAGCAAACATATTGTCTTTGATTGATTATTATTATGATTTCACTTAATAATTGCAGTGTGTTGAAATAAATGTAAGGATCAAAGGAATGGAATTGAACTACTGAACTTGTTACTTTCATCATTTTGCTACCTGCAATGCCTTAGGGTATGGGTATTTGGCAAAGTAGTTGAAAACATTAATTTGTAAATAGTAATGTAAGTTACAGTGATTGCATGAAGTTGGAGAAAATAGGACATTGCCCATCACCTGAGTAAAAGTATAAAATTGTTGAGAAACATGTCCTGAAGCTATTTTGATAATTATTATTTTTGTTATTGCTACAGAAGGTAAATTTTATATACCTATATATTGAAATATACCTATAAAGTATCCAGTTAGGAAAAATTTGTTTGTAATTTTATACATTTAACTAAACAAATATACACATCTAAGGCAAGAATAGATATCATGTGACGTCACCTGGCTAAAAGGATTACTCTGCGGAAGTAGACGTCTAATTAGGTAATGTATAAAATTAGAAACAAATCAATCGTAACTGGACACTTTATAGGTTATATTAATGTATAAAATTGCAACCAAATCTATCCTAACTGGAGACTTTATAGGTATATTTAAATATACTTCTACGTAGTACAGTGAGCTGTTGATATGCTGGCGTAGTATTTTGTGTTGATACGTAGTATTTTCTGCATTGAATGTTTCACCCAACTTTAATTTGTTAAAAAATAACCTTCCCTGTAAAAAAAATTGTTTTATGGATATGTTCTTAGGACATGTTTTTGAACAATTTTATACTTTTTTCTCAGGTGGTGGGCATTGTGCATTTTAACCGTTTAGTTACTGAATCCATTATATCTTTGTGCATTGAACTGGCAAAAATCCACCAGCGCCCCATCCCATCTAGCTAAATTTCTCATAGGAACTGTGCGAAACCAGATAAAATTCAATAAACCATTGTTCTATACAAAATAGCCTTTATTTAATCAACAAAATAAAAAACACAGAACAAACAAGTGTCCCACACAGCCCTGTCATAGTGTCTTTCAATGTTTCAAACCTCTGTACAACATTTCTGTTCCAGAAACCATAAACACCCTTTAAAACATGCTTATAGACACAAAGTCATAATTGAAATCGTTAACCTAACAAAATTAATCACATCACAAAATAACTTTACCTACATTGACACCTTCTATACCCAAAAAAGTGACTTAACTATGGGATCCCCTATAGCTAGCTAGGATCTTGGAGGAAATAATCATACAACATATTAAACAAAACCACATTTTACATAATAATAACACTCAGACAACATCATATACTAGTATAGGTATGTTTACAACGATGCCATGACATTGTACAAAGGTAATAAAAGCCAATAACACATATTTTCAAAACATCCCAATTCCATACACCAAAAACTAGCACCATTGAAACAGGTCGCAATTATACATTTAGACAAACAAATCATAAATTTAATGAATTCTGAAAACCCACCATCACAAACTAGCTGCTTACAACAAAATGACATATCACCTATTAAAAACAGTTAGTCAAACAAGAACACCACCAAGAATTAAACACCATAAAACATGTAGTTCAAACCAATGCGTACAACACAACAACTGCCTGAAAAATAAACTCAATAACCCATCTCTAAATACCCAACATGACAAACACATCAAATACTTGAATCTGCCATACAGATTCTCTGAAACTCATAAACTAACCAACACATTTCGTAGCCTTCTCCACACACATCACCCTCAACAAGAAGCGAAACATAAATAAAGTATCGAAATCTTGTTGCTGTTCATGACAAGCTGGTTGTTAATTCTTATTACACTTTTGCTATTACTTGCGACCAGACTTTTTGTTAACTAAAAGTTGTTATTGTTAACTTACACTTGAAGGAAATGTTTTCGTCTTACGACTTCTTCAGCCTCGTATTTTTGCCACTAGGGATCCTGCAGTTGTGCTTCCTCGGTACCATTATTTTGAAAGCTAGAAGCGATGTGATCAAAGAGTATGTGTGATCTGTGCCGTGTTTGTTCAGTTAAGATATCATTTTTTGTGTGTTGCTATGTCTATATATTTCATACTGTTCTAGTGTGTTTAATTTATGGGCTTTGTTGCATTTGTGGAGGATGTTCATGTTATTTTCCATACTTTTGCATAAGTGTTTAGTGTCCATGAGGTGATTTGCAAAGGCCGATTCAATAGTAGTGTGCAGTGCGCTTTTGTGTTCTTTATATCTTTCGAGGAAGCACAACTGCAGCATTCCTAGCGTCAAAAATACGAGGCTGAAGAAGTCGTAAGACAAAAACGTTTCCTCCAAGTGTAAGTTAATAATCAACAACTTTTAGTTAACAAAATGTCTGTTCGCAAGTAATAGCAAAAGTGTAATAATAAACAAAGTCATTTACAAATCTGCCGGTGTTAACAAACTAATGTGCAGTTTGTGATTCAGTTTTTAAGTAGGATAAAAAGGAAGATCATTTTACATGCTACCAAGAACACATAAAAGCAATCACAGACAAAAACATCCAAACAATTTTTGCTGAACATTTCGTGTCCACAAACCACAACTACCCAAACATAACATCAAACCTACAAATTCTAAATGAACAAAACAAAAATAACCAATGTTACACAACCAAACACTATGAAATAAACAAACATTTCAAACTACACCTAACATACATACTTAACACCCAATTATATTTTAATTCACATACACTTTTTTGACATTATAGTCCCCAGTACTGTTTAAAAAATCACCTGATATCTCTATTCTACCCCACCCACATCTAAAACAACCAAGAATCAGTTTACGTCTGAGTTGACAATGGGACACACCTCCAGAAACGGCTATCTTCATTCAAGTGTAATTATAGGCAAGTGTGACATCAATATACGTTCAAATGTTTTTAATAAAAAACTAGCAGCTCAAGTGAAGATGGACAAAAATAAAACCAAGAGTCAGTTATGGTTTGAGTTGATATGGTATACACCTCCCAAGACAGTCATTCTCGTTACACAATAATTATAGTATAACTATAAGCAAGTATAGTATCGATATAAGCTCAAGTGTTTTAGTGTAAAATTACAAACTCAAGTTGAAGATAAGAGTAAAATTATGTTTCTTCACTTTCATAGTTTAAGGCCCTGAACCCTACGACATGGAGATAAATGTTAAATGCTTGTAAAAATGTTACACTTGCCTATAGTAGCACTTACTTTTATAATTATTGAGGATGGCCGTTTCAGGAAATGTGTCCCATTGTTGACTCAGACCGTAACTGAGCTCAAGGTTTTGTAGGTTAGGGTGGAGCTGGGATGTAATGTATTTTTGTGAGTACTAGGAGTTATGATGTTGAAAAGTGTATGTGAGTATGTAGTGTAATTGGGTGTTGAGTTATAAGACCTAAATATTTAGCTGCTTTAGATGCTGAGTTTTTAAAAACTTATGACTAAAATGTAAATACTAAAAACTCAAGGACGATGTAGCCACCTCGAGAGTGATGTGATCAAAAAGCGTAAAATTGAATTGTATGTCTTAATGTTATTGCATTCTTGAGATCCTTTTTCTTTGTCACATTTTATTGTAAAAAAACTGATAAACATTGATGACAAAAGTAAAGCCCTCGGTATACAAAAAAAATTGAAAATATTTATTTCACAATTTCGCCATACTTGGTCAAGATGACTAAATTATTTCAGAAAGTTAGTAAGTTTTTTATCAAGACTGATATCATTTGTGAGTATATTAAAATTCAGTTGTACAAAATAATTGTTTGTTTAATTATTATACAATATAATTTCATAGTCATACTGAACTGAGCACTCAAAAATAGTCAAAGCTGGCAACTGATATCTTAATAAAGAATCAGATGGTAAAGAAGGTTAAGAAAATATTACACGGGTACTATTACCATTGATATTGGCACCTTTAGAACATAAACAAGACTTTAAATTCATAACTTTGAAAGAGTAGGTCGATATTTTCATTTAGAATGACCTCTATTTACAAATCAGTTTTACATTTATACGTCCAGTCATGGACTATAGCTAAGGTGACCAGACATCCCATTTTCAACAGGATAAAAATATGTCCCGACTTTTCCTGGGGATGCTTATTTATCTTGTTTTGGCAGAATAGTAACTGATATTAATTTTTCAATCCCTTTTAATCCCAGGCCTGCCTATAGACGGAGACAAATACCCAGGGGCCCGGCCAGGTTGGCGTTTTGTTACTGTAGAAATAATTACTAGTGGGGCGAAATCCATATAAGAGATAAAACCATTTTATCAATAAAGTATAAAAAGTACAAAGTGCATTTGTTCAAGCTTTTAATGCAAAGTAATACTCATTAAATGAAATGTTCTATTCACACAAAATCCAACGCCTTAGTTGCTGTAAACGATCGGCACTTTATTCAACAAAACCAAAGATATACAGATTAGATTCAGTAGACCTAGTTAGTTTTAACACGGAAACAATATTTTTTAAACACTTTTAAATGTTTTAAACTTGCCTATAGCAGCACTTACTTTGTTTGTTGAGGATGGCTGTTTCGGGAGATGTGTCCCATTGTTAACTCAGACCGTAACTGATCTCAAGGTTTACGTAGGTAAGGGTGGGGGTGGGATATTTTGGTGGTGTGGGTGTATTTTGTTTGTATTAGGCGTTATGATGTCAAAAAGTGTGTGTGAGTTGTAATGTAATTGTGTATTGAGTATGTGTGTAGGGTGTAGTTTGAAGTGCCTGTATATTTCGTATTGCTCGGTTGTGTAGCGTTGGTTATTTCTGTGTTGTTTATGAAGAATTTGTAGGTTAGATGTTATGTCTATGTAGTCATGTTTTGTGGAGTTGAGATGATCGGCGAAGTTTGATTGGTAGTTATTGTTTTTTAGTGCTTTTATATGTTCTTGGTAACGTGTGTAGAAGGACTTCCCTGTCTCCGAAACACATCTCCCGAAACGGTTGTCCTCAACAAACAAAGTAAGTGCTACTATAGGCAAGTTTAAAACATTTAAAACTGTTTAGTGATTACTAGTAGCTCACGTGAAGATGGAATCAACAAATGTTAACAATATTTTATTTATAGTATGCAAAATACAGGGTTGTATAGTCCTATGTTGGAAGCAATGAAGGGGCTCAACATTTCTCTGCGTAGACCTGTTACTGAACAGACCTGGGTAGGTAAAATTATTTTGAGCATATAAATAGTGAATGCTTTGAACATTAAATTTAAGTCAACACCCTTAATTAAAAATATGTAACAAAAAAAGTGTATGGACAGTCATGACTATTCATTTTAATAATGATTAAAAGTGCTTTAAAACTTGCTATTTTACTCTCTAATTTCAAAAATAATCCAGGGATATCTCCATGCAACCACCAATTTGCTGGGGATATTCATTTCATACCCCAAAAGCCACCAGAGCTTTTGCCCTGTTTTGATCTTCTAGAAATCTGGTCACTATATTAACTATAGCAAATTTTATAGTTATATTCAAACATTACAATTAAGACACATATTACACATAGTACAATTACCTTGATATGTATTGACAGAAAACAGGTTGTTGAACGTTTAGCGTTACCCAGGGTGCACCACGTGGAGGCGCCCACCTTCACACCCCCTGTAAGAAACAAACAGGTTAGCAATGTTTGAACTCACATCACATACTTGAAGTTTTAAAAAATGTTCAGATTTTGTGTTGTACAACTTGAGGTTTTTTAAATTACTACATTTAGTGTCACTTAACACAAAAACACCACTGACTGATATTTTTCAGCATGCTGAAGTAGTGGTTTGTTTGCCAATTGACAATAACTGTAGTAATTTTAAAAGTTGTTAATAAAAAAATGGAGGTTATTTAATGTCATATACGTTGTTTCAATCTAGAATATCCATTCATTTGTTGCAACGAAATATATTTTCTAGAATTTATACTTACAATTACAAATTGTATTTTAAGTTATAGTTTATAAAATGACATAGATTGTCAAGAAATAATATAAATACAAACAAAATCCATAAAGAAAGAGTGTATTATTGAAACTATTATTTATCTCCTCAATCAACATTATATCTTTAAAATTCCTAATATATTCATCTTCATTTCTGTTAGGAATAATTCTATACATTTGAGTACAGTTTTCTGTTTTTCCTAACGTGTTACAATATTTTCTTCTGTTCCTGCATTTCAGAGTGACTCCATTTTCAAAACTTAATTCGTACTTCTTAAGAGTAGAAATTAGGGTTTGAAAATGGAGTCACTCCGAAACGCGTCAACAGAGGAAAATATTGTAACACGTTAGGAAAAACAGAAAACTGTGCTCAATTATATACTTTAATATTATTATTGCAATTAGGTACTAGTTATTTATTGATTTAACACTTAGTTATTATTTTAAAGGGCCGTAACTCAACGATTCTTCAACTAAAGAAAGGAAAACCTGATATTCAAATAAGAAGCAATTTTTACAAATTAAAAAACCTCAAAATTTTAGCTATAAAATATTTCAGTCCTGTGCAGTATAAAAACTTTATTTTCTTCTTTTCCTAATCATTTCAAAATGAAAGTATTTTGAAAAAAATAATTTTCTATTTGCATCCATTCTGTTTAATATTTTTAGTATTACATAATTTTCTTTTTCAAAATTATTTTTTTAGACTGTAAAAACGATAAAACACTACTATTTTTACAAAATAATAAATTATGTTTACAAGTTTTAATACTCACGGAAGGTCAGACAGAAGGAAGCTGCAGCATGCAGATCCTAGAAACATGCAAGCACTTAGAATAGCTGATAGACAAAATGCATTAAGCTAAGTAGATAAATGTTAACACAGTAAAACCTCTCCTTGTTGACCCTTCCATTTTAGAAGCTTCTCTAACTTATGAACAAATTTTCCATCCTCAGCCCCATGGCAAAGAGTCATGTATTAAATCTCTTTACAACAGGCACTCTTAAATATGGACATTACATTTGCTATTTTCAGTCAATAAAATTATACTTTTTCCATTTAATTTGACAAAAATCCAATATACTGACAAGTTTCACACTTGGTCAATACAATGCACTTGATGTACTGGCATTGTTGAATGCTGCAAATTATAGATAGACCTGCCTGCTCAGGTTTGTGGCATTTGATGTTTTGTAATGTGTTGTTTTTCTGAGTGTATCATGGGGTAATAAAATACCCATTGGGTATTTAGTGTTTTATTGTAAATGTTTATAACTTGCCTATAGTAGCACTTATATTTGTTGAGGACGGCCGTTTCGGGAGATGTGTCCCATTGTCAACTCAGACCGTAACTGATCTCAAGGTTTACGTAGGTTAGGGTGGGGTTGGGATGTTATGGTGATGTGGGTATATTTTGTGAGTATTAGGAGTTATGATGTCAAAAAGTGCATGTGAGTTGTAATGTAATTATGTATTGAGTATGTGTGTAGGGTATAGTTTGAAGTGTCAGTATATTTCGTATTGTTCGGTTGTGTAGCGTTGGTTATTTCTGTGTTGTTTATGAAGAATTTTTAGGTTAGATGTTATGTCTATGTAGTCAAATTTTGTGGAGTTGAGATGATCGGCAAAGTTTGATTGGTAGTTATTGTTTTTTAGTGCTTTTATATGTTCTTGGTAACGTGTGTAGAAGGACCTCCCTGTCTGGCCTATGTAAAAACTGGGGCACGAACTGCAAGTTAGTTTGTAAACTCCAGTGGCGTTGTAAATGTTATCGATTTTGTTGTTGGGTTTAAATTGTTTATTAAGAGTGTTGTGTGTGGAGTAAGCTAATTTGTAGTTGTATTTTTGTAATGTGTTGGTTAGATTGTGGGTTTTGGATGATCTGTATGGTACTGATAACTAGTAGTTCACGTGAAAATGGAATCAACAATTATGTTTTATTGTATTTTTTATGATCTGTCTTATTGTTTAGTATGTATTGTTTGGTTTTTGTGCTGTTAGTATATTGCAAAAATTTTCTGGTTCAGTTTATTAGTGACATAAAATTTCTAGGTTTGTGTCAATGTTGGTATACAAGTAGTAGTGTGTCTTATATATGTATTGGGGAAATTGGATTTATGTTGTATAATTTTGATATTTTAATGTACTCTTTCTCGTTTGTGGTGAAGTTTCTTCTTGCTTTCCTATGTAAAAACTTAAACAATCATTACTTTTGTAAAGGACTTTTGGTGAGTTAGGAACACTGTCTGTTGGTTGAAGGTTTTACTGTATTATTGTTATATTTAGTTTACATTGTTGGATGGTATTTTAGAACAGATGCCACAGATGTTGCTGCACTACTAGCCTTTTTCAATCCTTAAATTTATTAACCCACCACAGATATTTAGTAGAAAAAGTTATTGAATTACATTATTCTTTAAAAAAATAATTTAAAGGTGCGTTTTTTTTTTTAACTGAACCAGACATTTTTTATTTTAACTTTGAACTTGAATAACTAAGTGATGCACCGTTGTTAGCCATTAAAAATATAAACTTCCCTAAATGTACCATTCATTATTTTTGTTGTAGAAGTTGACGTTTTTAGAAGTTGTGTATCATACCATTATTGATGTAAATTTAATTTGAATTGATAACGTTCTTTGTAAAACTGTGTAAAATGTCTGATACGTCTATCTGGATATGAGAACTGTTGTGTAATTGAGCAAAAGAGGTGTAAAATAAATCAAAAGGATATATTCACGAAGGAAAAAACACGATTTTTATTTTGTTTAAAGAAGAATAAATAAAAAGATATACTAATCCAATATTTGAAGAAAATATTTAGGCTACTTTATTTCATAACAAATAATATTAAACACAATGACAGGGAAACTAAATTGTAAAAAAATTTCAGTAGTACAGATGTGTAATTTCAATGTAATTGAAATATTTTTCATGTATATATACATATGAATAGCTATTATCAGGAGTACATCAGTTCATTCTGCAGTGCATAAAATCGCAGTTCCGACATTTTGCTAGAATCTCATTTTCCATTGACGAAGTGAACCCAATAACATTTGACTCGCTCTTCAACTGTTGTTGGGTTCACCTCATCAATGCTGGATGAGATTCTTGAGAAACGTCGGAACTGCGATTTTATGCACTGCAGAATGAACTGATGTACTCCTGATAATAGCTATTCATTATATTTTTCCATCCGTGAAGGAATACGTTTCAGCTTATATATATACATATATACTTACTTATATATAACTTCATATATATATATATATATATATATATATATATATATATATATATATATATATATATTAATTGGGACACTTGTCTAGTAACAACTATTTTACTAGGTTAATCTGAAATAAATTGGACGACAGAACAAACACTTTTGACTACATGTAAGCAGGTATGAACGATTTTTTAAATTGCACATTAAAATGCTATGTTATGACTTTTCTTACATAAAAATTTTGTTTCCATGGAGTTATTCAATTTTACACTTTAATAAATATAAAATGCCTTTTCAAAGAGTAGAACTACATTTACGAGGCAACACTGTCCATGCTTGACCATAACTTTCTCCTTCTCCCAGTACCAAGGGAATGTCCCTTACTTCACTTTATTTCTCTTACCCTTCTTACAAAGGAGTGTAGGAACCCTATTACTATTATGGCTCTTACCCTATTATAATACAGAACAGATTTACTTCAGCTAGATGACCTTGTAGAGGTTTTATGCCAGGGAGTTGTACAACCCTACCTAATCATATCTATTATTTACAAGCCTTTCTTATTCTTCATGGATGACCATAATAAAAAGGCTGATCTCCCTAAAAGCAAATAACTAAAAATGACTAAGGAATAAGGTTGGCTGTTTCAAGCATTATATTAAATTTCCAATTCTAATCATTTGACTGATAAAGTAGGAAATGAGGCAGATTCTTATATATCACAAGAGTAATTGCTACATTTAGGTGGTGATAGTATTTCTTGGTTTCCTTTGTAACAACATATTCTTACACATACCTCTTATTCTCTGGCCCTCCACCTTTTGTAGAGAAGCTGTTCCAGCTCCATTTCCAGTCGTAAAGGTTCTCTTCAGATGAAGTTCCCAGATCCTACTAAAACAAACTTTATAAGTTGCTTTTGAAACAAAGCAGCAAGAATATACACAGATTGATTCCCTTATGCTATTTTGTTCCTGATTAGTCATTAATGTTTTATCTTCTCAATGTGCTCTTAATCATCCAGAACAAAGAAATCTTTAAAATATATTTTTATTACTGCCTCATGATGTATAAACGTACGTTTTAAAAAATTATGAATTTGTAACTGCCATAGATGGAAAATTCACGATATTAACAATATCTGATGTTTGTATTGAATTTCTACAATTTTCAAGATAATTCCCCATGAAAAATAGGGATTTCATGAACCAGAGTACAGTAGTGTATGTTGCAGTAATTAAGGGCTACAGGGACAATATGTGAAATGAATTTTGTTTTCTATAGCACCAGATTAAGCTAGACAGAAAATGTGTAGGTAGTCCCATTAGTGGTCCCAATTTATTTTGACAACATTATTTAATAACTGTACACGAATTCACAAATACAAATACAGTTCAGTTGGAATTGTGCTTTTGTAATAGTAACTCTGATAAGGGTGACATAATTATTTGAAATTAATATGATAATTTATTGATTGATACACTTATTTATTGATTTATCATGTTAACTCACAAGCCAGCTTAACTATTATAGACTTTAGGGATGGTCGATACTTTCTGTTATGGTGATTTGTCACTGATATTCGTTTGTCTCTGGTGGTACCAGTGACAAAATGTGGAAAATGCCAGTTCCTGTGATAATGGATCGATCGGAAGTTGCCTCTGTTGTAATTGGGCAAAAAGTCACAGTCACTGAGTGAAACGGCTGCCATGGTTGATTTGTCGGTTACTGGCTCTGCTCTCACCACTCGGCTCATGGTGTTGATTATCGTGCAGTGTCGTTGACTGAAGGGGAGAGGGGATTTGTTACTGACATTTTACCACAGCTCTCATTGTTGATTTGTTACTGTCACTGGTTCTACTCATTTACAGTGTGTTGGTGGTCGAATTGTGTCAGGTTTCAAGATAGTGAGAGTGTTGCATATAGTAGACACTATTTTGCACTCGGTAGTTTGTTCTTAATATCGTAGGAGTTTATTTTTAAATAAAATGAGCCTTCCAAAAAAAGCGAGGTGTGGAATCATTTCCCCAGTGTGGTATGCTTGCCTGTTATTGGCACATACAGAGCCGTCTCAGTATTCCTTGTCAGAGGTAGTAAAGTCACTGATCCAAACCTGGCGCTGTCACTAAAATAACCGATCCGTTAAAGTCACTGGATCGACCATCCCTAATAGACTTGATATTGTCTAGCGCGAACTTTGAAAATTCATAGTTTTCAGTTGAAAGTTAAGTTATGAGATCTAGCAAAATGTTATAAACTGAAATGTTAATTAAAAATCTTTGCTTTTGTCTTCTCAACTAACTATGATAAGTAAAACAAAATTTGAATCACAGTTGTGCAATTTTTTCCTTAATGAGCTAGGCTTTGGAAAGAATGTACATTGCAATAAAGAAATTTAATAGAAAATACTAGGAATTGTCAAGGATCAGAGTAGGTTACTCATACACAAAGCCAATTTTAGAATTATAATTACTGCAGACATGGTAATTATGCGTAAGCTACAGTACCTAATCATCAAGCCTATACAGTAGGTCTATTGTATTGCCAAACCTATTTAACAGAAACCTGTTCACGTCGGAAATTGAGTTTGGTGCTGTGCGGTTTTGGTATGGACAGATATCTAGACTGTATTCAGGTTTGTTTTAATATATCATACTGGAATTACTGCATCGTTATGTTCTGAACCCTATTCCAGTCAAGCCACAATTAATTACAAAAAAAGTCAATTTTTACATTTTAATTTTCTTCATTCAATATTAAATTTATCATTTGAAGTTTTTTTATCATGATATTTGAATTCTCTAATTCAAAATTGAATATTTGTGTAAATGTTTTATAACTTATTAAATTGTTGACTACTAAAACTGAATATAATTATAAATCAAAAGATTTTGTTCGAAAATGTGCAGCAGATCACCACTAACAAAAAGCTGGTGAATGAATAAAACCTCTTAACCACAAAAACTTTTTGTTTAAATCCTTATGTAGGTTTCGATTGCAAAAAATCATCTTCAGAGGAAATAATTGCAAGAATAAATTTATTATAGTTCTGAAGATGGGATACACAGGGATTTAAATTAAAAGGTTTTATAAGTAAGAAGTTTTATTTATTTAAAATAATAATGTTCGCCATAGTTGATCCAAGTTGCTACTGTTAGCTGCTAACAGTTTCTTATTATAATTTAGAAGAAAGATCCATAAATGGTCTTTAAAAGTCAAACCTCTGTTAACAGTGGTCCAACTATTACCAATATAAAACTACCCCGAGGTTAAGGTCTGGCATTTAAACAACAATATACCCTTAGGCCCCAAGCTGAGCATGTGTTGTCAAATTGCCGATCCTTTTTCACTGTAAAAAGTGTTTTTTTTTTATATTCATGTGTCGTATCAGTATACAAATTTTACAAAACATATAGAAGTATCATCATAGAGGTAGCATTTTTGTCATATCAGTATACAAATTTTACAAAACATATAGAAATATCATCATAGAGGTAGCATTTTTGTCATATCAGTATACAAATTTTACAAAACATATAGAAGTATCATCATAGAGGTAGCATTTTTGTCATATCAGTATACAAATTTTACAAAACATATAGAAGTATCATCATAGAGGTAGCATTTTTGTCATATCAGTATACAAATTTTACAAAACATATAGAAATATCATCATAGAGGTAGCATTTTTGTCATATCAGTATACAAATTTTACAAAACATATAGAAATATCATCATAGAGGTAGCATTTTTGTCATATCAGTATACAAATTTTACAAAACATATAGAAGTATCATCATAGAGGTAGCATTTTTGTCATATCAGTATACAAATTTTACAAAACATATAGAAGTATTATCATAGAGGTAACATTTTTAATTAAAGTCAACATGGAATATGTTAAAGAAAGGAAATGGTTAAGAGGCAAATATAGACTCTTTCATTACAAAAAAAATTCTAATGACGAGGCTGAAGAAGTTGTAAGACGAAAACGTTTCCTTCAAGTGTAAGTTAACAATTTAACAACCTTTAGTTAACAGAAAGTCTGGTCTCAAGTAATATCAAAGTGTAATAAGTAATTAACAACCAGATTGTCATGAACAGAAACAAATTTTTGATATTTAAAAATATTTTAATACAAACTTGCAGTTTTTGTGTTGTATATCTTGATGTTTTTGTATAAATTACACTTTTTTGTATTAACTTGGCAAAAAAAAGCTACTGACTGATTTATTCAGAAGACGCATTTCGCACTAGGTCAGAGCATTATTCAGTACTGTGCAAAACGCGTCTGCTCAATAAATCAGTAGGTAGTGGTTTTTTGCCAAGTTAATACAAAAAAAGTGTAATAAGTATTTTAAGGTTTAAATGAAGGTCTTCCCATTTTAAAAGTATGAAGGTCTAACAGGATAGCTTGAGCTATTGAAGGACACAAATGTACTAAACCTTCAGTAATGTTAAGATGCCTCCTCAGGAAATTAAACTGGTAACTCAATATGGCTTAGAATTGTTCAGTGTACCACCTTCCGTAAGTCTAATGTTAAAATGTATATCTATATTAGCGTTACTCATATTAGTTTTAAAAAATTATAGATATTATGTAAACATAAAAATACTTTATTCATTACTTTAAACTGTTTAAAATTACTACATTCTATTTACAATTATTGCTATCACACTTATTGATATAAAAAGTTGGATCGCTGTTAATATTGTTGTGAAATTTGAATCAACCAAAGCTGTGCAATGAAACCAGACTAACCACAAAAAAACTGTCACCCAACTTGATCCAGGCAGAAATCAGAGGAGGCAAGTTGAAAGGAGAGATGCTCTTAATTCCATGAATACCGATGATTTCATCAGATCTACCTACTGATTTCAAATTACTACAATTTACTTTGCGTCTTGCATTTGCAATAACCATAAACAAGGTACAAGGACAATCATTGACTATTGTTGGATTACATTTGGAACATTCAGCTTTTACCACGGAGAATTACATGTTGGGACACCTAAAATTTGTATGTTTATACACCTAATGAAGAAAAACATTGTCTATCCTCTAGCATTATAGTATATAAAATATAATTACTTAGATGTTTGATTTTGCTTTTCTTATTGCAAACATTATAAATTCGGGCGCAGTTAGGTGCATCGAGTAACGCTGGTGTCCTATAAAACTTTTACTTTGAATGAAAAGCACAAGTGATTGAGACAAATTTTATTCATCAATAAATTTCAATATTTACCCTGATAGACTGCAAATACCAGAGATAATTTAAAACTAAATACCATAAAAGTAAAGACATAACTAAATATGTTAACATACCTATTTAACTTGCCCGTCTTGTCTTGTTCTTTCATTGGTTTGTATCCAGTTCTCACTCTGGCTACTGCACAATCTGAATATAGTACCTTTCATTCTAATATACCCTTTCTCCCTTCATGTAATACTCGGTTTCCTCAATTAATTGTGGCAAAGTCCAAGCAAGAATTTTGAGGCTGTTTTGGAAAAATTAAAATGAACATTAACTTCACTGGTATCAATAAAATTGCCTCCCACAGACACACACAAGCACACAACCATTACATCAGAGATATTATTAGAGGGGAATTGTGTTTGATATAAGTACCTTATCATCAGTGAACCGAGCATATACCAATCTCTTATGTAATGGCATCATTGTCCCAAACACACACAAATGTTAACAATAGATAGAAACAAAATATACTCACATTTATTTTCTGCATGACATTTCTTCATTATCTCCTCAAATTACTGATCTTCTTTTCTTCTTTTAATGTCATAAAAACCAAACCAGTTTCCTGTTTCATAAGAAAAAAAATCTAAAACTAAAATTGCTTAAAACTAAAAGAGCCCATTCAATGATGTAGATCACTCAAATCTCTTTTACAGTTGAAGATTTTGAATAAAAACATTCATATTTCCTGTTGACTTATGCATAGACCTGAAAAGTAGAAACAAATGGACAGTAATACAAACATCCTACTCACAAAATTATAAAATAAAACATCCTAACAATCCTAACAAAATGTCTTAAAGTGACAAAGGGGCCGCGGTATCTAAATTCAACCCCCCAAAGTCTATAGAACCTTACCTTAAAAGCAACCTTACAAGAGGAATTACGCTTGCAGATCCAGATAGTGTAAAGTGTAACACTTGGCTATTTGTCAAGTGTGTGTATGTGTTAGTGGTGCTAGACATCACAGAAGTAACTTCTGCTTATTCTAGTATGTGTGCGATGATAGCTCAGAGAAGATTATACCCACCCTTCCACTGAGCTCTAAGAGTAGGTGTACTGAAAGAGAAGGTACAAGTTAGGTGAATAAATCTTAAAACTATCTTGCTCCATTTCAAATACAACAAATCCAGTAGATTATAAAAGTGTTGTAAGTTGATCACAAAAAAATGTTTGTCCTTGCAAACTTATGAAAAATTATACTAAAAATCATTTTTATTAAAATTTGATTTAAATTAGGGAAATTATTGGTAAAAAATCATAAATTTAAAGGCTTAGTATTAAACTGTATATTCTATTAAAAACTCAAAAATAGATTTCTTTAGTCAAGAACATTAGATATGACATTATAATCGAAATTTTTTTCTAGTAAAAACTGTAATTTTAAAGTTGATAGACAATATTTTATGTTGAACATTTATATGTTCAGGCTGAAATGGATGTGATATTTTATAAAATAAATATTATTTGTAATTTTAACGGTAACTATATTACATTTTTATTTTTCTCTCTACACATTGTTTGACATATGTAGTTGAGATGTAGTTTATTTGTTATAAGTGTACAGGAGACATGTATGGAAAAATACTTGGTAGAAATGTTCCTAATGTGTAACCCACTATTTTATTTCTCTGACACCACCTACTACAAAAAACTGCTTTTGTAAATGTACTCTAAAATTATAGTAGTGAATTCTGATGTAGACCCCACTATTACACTTCCTCTACCTAATGCATTAATATTTCTATATAAATGTAACCTAGTATTATAGTAGTGAATCCTGATGCAGAACCCACTATTTCATTTCCCTACCACTATCTAATACAATAATATTGCTTTATAAACGTAACCTAGTATTGTAGTAGTGAATCCTGATGCAGAACCCACTATTTCATTTCCTTACCACTATCTAATACAATAATATTGCTTTATAAATGTAACCTAGTATTGTAGTAGTGAATCCTGATGCAGAACCCACTATTTCATTTCCCTACCACTATCTAATACAATAATATTGCTTTATAAACGTAACCTAGTATTGTAGTAGTGAATCCTGATGCAGAACCCACTATTTCATTTCCCTACCACTATCTAATACAATAATATTGCTTTATAAACGTAACCTAGTATTGTAGTAGTGAATCCTGATGCAGAACCCACAATTTCATTTCCCTATCACTATCTAATACTATAATATTGCTTTATAAATGTAACCTAGTATTGTAGCAGTGAATCCTGATGCAGAACCCACTATTTCATTTCCCTATCACTATCTAATACTATAATATTGCTTTATAAATGTAACCTAGTATTGTAGTAGTGAATCCTGATGCAGAACCAACTATTTCATTTCCCTACCTCTACCTAATACTATAATATTGCTTTATAAATGTAACCTAGTATTGTAGCCGTGAATCCTGATGCAGAACCCACTATTTCATTTCCCTATCACTATCTAATACTATAATATTGCTTTATAAATGTAATCTAGTATTGTAGCAGTGAATCCTGATGCAGAACCCACTATTTCATTTCCCTATCACTATCTAATACTATAATATTGCTTTATAAATGTAACCTAGTATTGTAGTAGTGAATCCTGATGCAGAACCCACTATTTCATTTCCCTATCACTATCTAATACTATAATATTGCTTTATAAATGTAACCTAGTATTGTAGCAGTGAATCCTGATGCAGAACCCACTATTTCATTTCCCTATCACTATCTAATACAATAATATTGCTTTATAAACGTAACCTAATATTGTAGTAGTGAATCCTGATGCAGAACCCACTATTTCATTTCCCTACCACTATCTAATACAATAATATTGCTTTATAAACGTAACCTAGTATTGTAGTAGTAAATCCTAATGCAGAACCCGCTATTTCATATCCCTACCACTACCTAATACAATAATATTGCTTTGTAAACCTAGCCTAATATAATAGTAGTGAATCCTGAAGCAGAACCCACAATTTTGTTCCCGTGACTCTACCAAATACAATAGCTTTCTGTTTGTAAATGTACTCTAACTTTAGTTGAGAACGCCAATACAAAATTCTTTGGTCTCTACCCAATATTTGCATATTTGAAATATGATTGCAAATGTAACAAGATGGTGAAATAATCTTCTATATAATTTGTAAGAATAAAATCAACTAAGATATTTTTGGGCAAAGATCTGTTTGACATTGATCTATAATAACACACTATTTTCTTTCTCTAACACTACTTCAAAAGATAATTTTGTGCACATAGTATATGGGAAAGAGGGTTTAATATTTCTTCTTTCTCTAATACTACCTAATGTAATAATATACATTTTATATTTTTTGGAAATAATACCTGTGACAAGCCATCTATACTAATAGTTTGTTATTAATTTTTTTTAGAAGTGCTTTTTAATATTGTTCCAGAGAATAATGGAACATGTTTAATTACATACTATTTTTTAGGTTTGTTTTCATTTCGCAATACCTCCAAGTTTTTCAAATAGAATGTGATTGTTGTGTGTGTGTTGAACTGAAGTTTTATGTTTGAACATTTTTAGAACTATTTAAACTTATTTAGAATTATTTGACAAAAATCTACTTGGATTGTTGTACATGAAATATGAGCAAGACTTACAACTAAAGTTTATTCTAAAGACATGCCAGCTAACCATGTAGGGATTTATACATCTTTGCCTTAATTTAATCTGTTGCAGAAATTGATTACTTTTCGCTCATAATTTTACACAACTCAATAATATTGAAAACTGTTGTTACTTTTAAAATTAATCTCTACATTTCATTCTAAAATTGAGATTATATACTTGTTTTATTATTAAAATTAACATTTTTATGTAGAGAAAGAAATTACTGCTATGCCTAATTGAACATTTGTTTAATTTCTATAAGTTTACGTTGTTTTCTCTATTTGTTGGTGTTTTATTTGGTATTATAACCGTGATTAATTAAGTTTCACTGAACGTAATGGACAACAATATTCAAGAGCTCAATAGGTTTACTTAGAATAATTTTACAAAAATCTACTTGGATCGATTCATTTTAATTTTTAAGTCTCATTTTTAGCACATAGTTTTTTGTAAGTATATGTTATTTTTGAAAAATGCCATCTGTTTATCAATTATTTATTCATCTTAAAGTTTAAACTAATTTTTTTTATGAAATTAATGTTATTTTTTTTAATACAAGAATGGACTAAACTGAGACCAATACTGAAAGCAATTTGAGTATAAAACATATACTAGTACTTGTTCTCTTAGAAGGTATATAGAATACAATAGGTTAAAACAATCATTGAGAAACTATACTTAACAGATAACATACAAATGGATAAAAACAGAGACATCCTAGACGACAAATATAAAAGTATCCCAAACACTGGCTTGCTATACTGTATAACAAGAGCAATATTCAGGCCTGCTTTTAACTAACCACAGACAAAAAATGATAACCTACAGGCAAAAAATCTGCAAACCATACAACCATCCCAACACTGCTTTTACCTTATTACCCAGAATACCACTTCTTTATTTCTGTGTTTAAGTCATGTTTCAGTCTGTCTGGTTAGTGTTTAGTGTCCTCTGGACACTAGTGGTTAATGTCCAGTTTGCGTCAAAAGTATTCCGAAAAAACACAGAATTGCAACAATGTTTTAACCTATAATTTTGTAAAAATATATATTTCTACTGAAAATTGCACAGTGTATGTATAACACAATTTACTTTCAGAGTTGGAAACACAGTTTTAGGTCACCATGTAGTGAAAAATATATTAACATTAAACACAAGGAAATATGTATTTGTTAAAATTATAGATTTATACAGTATTTAATTTAAAAATCTGATTATTTTAATATTTCCTTTAAAAAATTATAAAAATATAATTGTTTAAACAATTGATTTAGAAATAGTATGTGTGAAAGTTGTCTTCAATATATTTTTATTTCAGTAAAAACAAAGTAATTCAATTTGTTAGAAGCTGATATAAGTTTCAAAATTTACAAAAAATAATTTTAAATTTGATTGTTTTCTTTGTATTATAAAACTGATTGTGAAAAATCATACAGTATTAAACTGCAATGTAAAATAATTATAAGGAACAAATTTAAATCAATTTAAAACAAAATAGAGAAATGTAATGAAACAGAAAAAGGAGGGATGGTGTGATAGAGAAACCGATACCGTTTACAGATACTATATCAGCGACGAGCGGATCTGAGCTTCTATTCCATTACATTTCAGGGAACTCCATCACATCTTTCTATTACTGGGAATCAGAAACAGGAGTGGTAACTTAAAAATAACTTAACACTAACTGAGGGGTGGGCTTCTCCGGATCTGAAAATACCTGAAAATAAAAAAAAAAAAAACAGCTGAAAACATAGGGGTACCTGAAAAAATAAGTACATATAGACCAATGAGGCCCATGATAAAACCACCCTGATATCTAAAGTGTTTAAATTATTTAAGATAAAACCTTTTTGGTTTTAGCCATCTTAAAAAAAAGAGCATCAAACAAAGATAGTGATGGATACACTGGTTAGCTGACATGTCTATTACTTGCTAACATGCACGGAAATTTCAACACGACAGCGAAACGCGTAACTATTGTTTATCGAGTAAGATTTTTATAGCAGACACGGACTTAAACTAACACTGACCTGCTGTCTGCAAGCTCTGGGCTTCAGACTACAAAAACCTGAAACAAAACAAATGTTTGCAAGTAAGAATTGAGTTTATAGATGTTTTTTTCAAATAATATAAAACATTATGAAGTTTATTTAAATAAAACATTACAAAATAAACTGCTTCACTTCACAGTTTAAAAAACTTAATGTATTTAGGTAATGGTACTTACCTATTTATTAGTATTAAATTATTATGTTATTCCAATATTTCTAAATAATTAATATAGTGTTATGCAGAAATATAGAAATGTTACAGTAAAGGCTATTGGTACTTAGCCCTATCCACATTTTCTTTTCCTTGAAAATCTTACCTTTAGAAGTTCTAATGTTTTCATTACTATTAAATTAGTGATTTATGATTTTATATTTTTTCATCCTGTAAAGGCTATTAAAAAGAGAAGTTACTAATTGGCATAATATATTAAAATTATGAACACATGGTGCAGACTAACTGAAACATTGTTGTTCCTTGTCTTACCTCAGTCAACCATTTATGAAATTAGAGCTTTATTAAATTAGTCTAAGACTATTCTCAGAATGTATTGGATGAAGGAACAGAAATCCAAATTCTCGGGTAGAAAATTTTTTAAAGATGTGTTTGAGGAAAGGGAAGCGAACAGAGGCAATTAAGGAAGGCAAAAATGGAAAAAAGGCGATAGTCTATCATATCATTTGTTGATTCCATCTTCGCGTGAGCTACTAGTAATCACTTACACTTTTAGAATGTTTTAAACTTGCCTATAGTGGCACTTACTTTGCTTGTTGAGGACGGCCGTTTCGGGAGATGTGTCTCTTTGTCAACTCAGACCGTAACTCTGTGTTACTAACTGAGTTACGGTCTGAGTTGACAAAGGGACACATCTCCCGAAATGGCCGTCCTCAACAAGCAAAGTAAGTGCTACTATAGGCAAGTTTAAAACATTCTAAAAGTGTAAGTGAGTCTATCATAGTTGAAGTTGCTTGATATAATCATCTTTAATTCACTGATTTAACTAATTTTAAAAATACTTAACCAAGTGAATACATAATTACTTACTTGCTCCAAGCAAGTAAGCAATTAAGTATTCACTTAGTTAAGTATTTTTAAAATTAGTCTATCATAGTCTCGTGAGAGCTAATCTGATGAAATTGATCCATGGAATTAACAAAAGAATGAAAAAAGCTTCATGAAGATTAATTAGACACAAAATTTATGTGCATTTGACAAGAAAGAGTTTGGTTGTGTGGAGAAAATGTTGGAGAACATCAAGGGATACCTAAACCTCTCTAAACCACAGGTAGAAAAATATTTTGGGGGCATAAATTCTGACATGGACAGATATGTAATATTCGCAATTCCTAATTTGCGAGCTCCAGTGTTATCTTGCAGAATGGGGTTTCTTTCCTTTCCTGAGAGGATTTAAGCATAATGCATAGAAGGAGAAAAAACAAAGTAGTTCCTTTACCAAATGGCAATCCATATACTCTATAGTGTACAATATTTGTATAGATCTTCAGATTTATTTTCAGAATATTAAGAGAACCAACCTTATCTGCAAAACTTTGGCTCTATAATTTTTTATGAGGTTAATTCCAAAGAAGGAAAGTCCAATACTAAGCATAGAAAGCTTCTTTAAAAAAATGTATGACAGATGATGAAACAGAGTGATATATTTAATAAGGAGTAAGTAAAACGTATAATGATCCTCTGGAATTGATTGTTGCAAGGTTATGACATCGCGGTAGCTTCCTTGAACTAGACCAACTGAATATTATAAAGAAGACCTCCCATTACATCGCCTTGTAAGTTGATGGATAAAGTTTGGCAGATGGAAATAAAAGGTCTACGGTAAAGGCATAATGACCCACTGGGATTATGAACATGACAAAGTATTGGCATCGCATGAGCGGGCAGCTTCCCTGAAGTAGACCTACTCACTATCAAGATCATAAAGACTTAGCTACTCATTACATGGCCTTGAAAGGCAATAGATATGGAACAGAAGATTAAACTATGAGGACTATGGAAAAAGAATAATGATCCACTGGGATTATGATCGTTGGAAGGTTATAGCATCATGTGAGTGGGTTAGCTTCCCTGAAGTAGAAGTACACATTATCAAGATCATGAAGAGGTAGAAACGCATTACACCATCTTGTAAAGTGATGGATAAGGGATGGTATATGGAAATTTAAGGAAAAGGTATAACAGCATGTTGGAATTATGATCATTGTAAGGTTATAGGGCCACATGACCAAGTAGCTTCATGGAAGTAGACCCACATATTATCATAATCATAAAGATGGAATGCTACTAGTTTATATTTAATAAGTGAGTCTTGCAAACTCTGTCAAAAATCACCCAACATACCCATTAATAATAAACAAATTTTAAACAATTTGTATGCTAACTGTGTTAGTGAATTGTACATAGAGGCTATGTAACTATTTTGTACCAATCGTTTGTAATTGTTTGCTTATAAATTATAATGTTACTGTGCTTCTAATTACTCCTGTAATATCATATCCTAATCCCACCCCAAACTAATAAGACTGGGAACTCAGGAACCGTCCAGTTTGATAATGGCATAAATTCAGTGGTATAGCCAGGACGATTATTTGGGAGGGGGCAAGACCTAGGGTGCCAAGGAAATGGTACCTTCTTAAGAAAATTTTGCACATTTTTCACTCTAGAAATCATATTTTATGCTATTTTGGTACTCAAAATTACACAACTGTTTGGTCAACGGGAAGCACTTTTGGTAAAAACCTAGCACTGTTTTAAACGATAATATTTTTCTGCTAAAATTAATTGGTTTGTGGGGCACATGCCCCTTCCTGGCTATGCCCCTGCATACATTCCCAAAATTGCCATACAAATTTTTTTTCACTAAACACTTTTAAATGTTTTAAACTTGCCTATAGTAGCACTTACTTTGCTTGTTGAGGACGGCCGATTCGGGAGATGTGTCCCTTTGTCAACTCAGACCGTAATTTACTTACGTCGATGACACCATAACATTATATAAAGGCAACACACGCAGAGCACACATATTTCTAAAACACCTAAATTCCATGCACCCTAAACTAACATACACCATCGAAACAGAACAACAAAACTCCCTCAACTTCTTAGACCTCACAATTAAACAAACAGACAAACAAACACATAAATTCAACATATACCGAAAACCCACCAGTCCTAATACGACCATACACAGTTCCTTACACCTCCCCCACAAACATAAACTAGCTGCTTACAACAACATGATATATCGCCTGCTTAAAACACCGCTAGACAAAGATGAACACTACCAGGAGTGAAACACCATAAAATATATAGCACAAACGAACGGATACAATCCAACAATGATTGACAAATTATACAACCGCCTAAAAAATAAACATAATAACCCAAATACAAACACACAAGATGAATATCCCATAAAATACTTGTCAATACCATACAGATCATCCAAAACCCACAATCTAACCAACACATTACGAAAATACAGCCACAAAATAGCTTACTCCACACACAACACTCTCAACAAACAATTTAAACCCCAAAACAAAATCAACGACATTCACAACACCACTGGAGTTTACAAACTAACTTGCAATTCATGCCCCAGTTTTTACATAGGCCAGACAGGGAGGTCATTCTACACACATTACCAAGAACATATAAAAGCACTAAAAAACAATAACTACCAATCAAACTCGCCGATCATCTCAACTCCACAAAACATGACTACATAGACATAACATCTAACCTACAAATTCTTCATAAACAACACAGAAATAACCAACGCTACACAACCGAACAATACAAAATATATAGGCACTTCAAACTACACCCTACACACATACTCAATATACAATTACATTACAACTCACACACACTTTTTGACATCATAACTCCTAATACACACAAAATACACCCACACCACCAAAATATCCCACCCCCACCCTAACCTACGTAAACCTTGAGATCAGTTACGGTCTGAGTTGATAATGGGACACATCTCTCGAAACAGCCGTCCTCAACAAGCAAAGTATGTGCTACTATAGGCAAGTTTAAAACATTTAAAAGTGTTTAGTGATTACTAGTAGCTCACGCGAAGATGGAATCAACAAATGTTAAATTTTTTTTTAAAGGCTGTTTTTATATTTGTTGATTCCATCTTCTGAGCTAATAGTTTTCACTAAACACTTGTACATATTTACAAACTTGCCTTTAGCATCACTTACTTATATTCGTTGAGGACGGTCGTTTCGGGAGATGTGTCCCATTGTCAACTCAGCCCGTAGTGATACTATAAGCAAATTTGTAAATGTTTACAAGTGTCTTTTTTTAGGTAACAATAATATATGTTTAAGTGTTAACAATTTAAATATATAAATACCTTAATTGAATTGGTTTTTGTTAAAGCCATAGTTTTAAAACTTTTGGGAAATAAAAAAAAAACTTTCCACATTTTATATTTACTAAAATTATTTGTGAAAAATATTATTTTATTGGCAGTACTAATGGTATTAGGCAATCTGTTGAACTTAGACTATGTTTGTAAAACAGGTTTCTCTGTAATTAAACATTAAAATTCATAAAAATACACCCCTTTACCAAAAATCTTGAATATTATATAATAAACGTTACAAATATGATGTAACAAAACTCCAAAGCAATGTAAATTATGTAATTAAACCCACTCAAGTTATTTGTACAGTTACAAGTATTAGGTTTTGAAAAGTGAACAGGATACATAAAATATCAATATAACTAAAGCAACTAGTGAATACTTTAGAACTTTCTTACTGATGTGTTTCATTTATAAAGTTAACCCTCTACTCGCCCTTGAGTAGAGGGATAACTTCATAAATGAAGTGATTGTTTCGAGACACGTAATCAAGTAAGCTCTAAAGTATACACTTAGATATGCAATAATTATTTGTTTAGTTTAATCAATGAGTTCAGGATGATTACAACAAGCAACTTTATCAATAAAAAATTAATTATTTTCATCATGACTAGACTGAGGTTTAAAGTCAATTTCATCTTATTCAACTGCTGTTTCATTTGCAGTCCAATTTTGTAAGGCTTCTTCGTAATGTTTATACTTGACCGGAATGTACTCACTCATTTTCACAATGTCTAGTATTTTACCTTTTTTAATATACATTTTCCAGCTGTATATGCAGGATCACTTAGTGAATTGTGTTGGTTTGTAACCAAAGAGGAAGCAAACTGTTCAAACACGTTCAGCATGGCTAGCGTCTTGGCACGCTCTGGGTTCCCTTACGAGGCACAGAGCTTACGTTCCTAGCTTATTTTGTTAGATACAACGAGCTCACCGGCACGCTCACTTCCAGGCTAATTGAAACTTCTCTAGTGTCGATACGCGTTTGTATAAAGGTTTGATTTTTACGTCAATACTTCAGAAGAGTTTGGAGAATATTGTGCCTGAGTCGTTTTTAAATCCGACCATTCCAATTTAACTTTTGATGCTTTAACTGAAACAATGTTTCAGGGAGTTTTATGAACAGATTTAATTTGGTTTAACTTTTATATTTTAATGTTTTTTTTAGTTTGAACCATTTAATGCGGCAAAATATCTGGTAAAACAATGATCATAAAAATTAACTAAGCTTTCAGAACTAACGCAAGAATAAACGATAGCTGTCCTACTAGAGTGAATGAAGCAACTCGAGGTAGGAACAGACATTGTAAATATGAGTCATTGACAAAATGCTTGGATGCCCGAAAACCTAATGTGTCAACATAAGATTGCAGTAAACAAATGTCAGCTAATCTCGGCTATATATAGTCTCGGACGTGACATATGTATTATCTATGTCTCCGTTTACATTATTGATCTCCGAAACACATGGCACAAACAGAAACAAACATTCCGAGTTAAACGTTGAGTGCTCTTATTCTAGTATGTAATATATTTTAGTAGTAGGGTCTTTAGTTTTGTATGTAAATTTTCTTTTTTTCTGTCTTTTTTATTGTGTTTTCTTATTTGTCATACAGTAATTTATCATTTGTATATTTATTTTAATTGTGATCCGATAAATAAAACAATATTTTAGAGTCTAATACACTGTTCTGATGTCACCAATAAACATGTATATGTTAGAAATAAAATTATTGAGATGAAAACAACGGGCCTGATAATTAGATGCTACAACAAGCTATACAACCTGCATAGCATTCCACTGCCGTCAGAGGTGGAAGTTAACGAAAAACAGACAGTATTTTGATGAAATCACCAATATCTCCACCGTGCTGAAAGTGTTAATAGTAGGGTATGCTTGAACTTACCTTTTTTTATAATCAAATTGATACAATGTACTTATCTAAAAATAAACCTTGTCTGACCTTTTCACTTTTTTACCTTCGTCTCTTGAGAAATACATGATTTTTTCTAATGAATCCTCATCCAATTTCTAAAATCCAAAAATTCTGACCTTTAGATTTTGTGAACTGTAAACCTATCAAATCTTGACATACTGGATTTTATGTGTTGTGGGACTTCAATCACAGTGCATATGCAGTCATATGCCTTTACAGTTTGTATATTGCTTCCAATATCTCTAACACATGCAAAAAGCTATGCCTAAGGATAAGATAATAATATGTAACTTTATTAAAACAGTCATAGTCCGTTAAAAAAACCGAGAATCTAGACAAGGCCTAATTTTTATTTTGGATGCTGTAGTTATCACAGAAAATCTGCAATTATGACTATTTTTCAGGTATATTTTTTACATACTTATTTAAAAGTGAAGAAACCTCATAGGTTTTTTTATATTCCTTTGTGATACAAATTAATACTAGTTTTATTCTTTTTAAAATTATGTATACCAAAACGTTTAAAGAAAGTTATCTTATGTAGAAAAATTCTTGTACTGACATTTTTGGAAGAGATATTGTTTACATAATAAAACATGGTTCTCTTATGTCAGCAACAAATGACTCATGTTTTATAGTTGAATAAAACTTGTTACTATTTTTATGGACTGTGAGTGCAGCTTTAGTAACTCATTTAGCCACAAGATTTAGATGTGGTGAGTTTATTGTTACTTATTGCTTCATTTTGCAGCATACATCAATCTGCAGACGTCAAAACTTATATAATTAAATTCTCCCTATATAATAGAGAGTTTTGCTGCCTTGTGGAGTTTGTGTCACAAAACATTTTCCACGTGAGCTAAATATTGAGTTCTGCTGAGAGATAGTATTATTTCTGCAAGACTAACTTCTGAAGGTACGGCATGTCTATAATCTCTTTTTCTCTAAAGTCCATTCGAGGTAGTTTGAGGTATCGAATTCATTTAATTCTCTTTTCACTTGTGCTGATTATTGATAAAAATCCATTAAATCATACCACTTTTCTGCCAGTTCCCACAATAACAAAATATTTAAAAGAAGCAAATTTTGGTCCTTTGGTATTTACCTACATCGTCCTTAGGTCGCTGTTGCTACCATTCAACTTAGTCCTTGAAACAAAGATCTTGATCATTTTTTGTAGCAATTTTGTAAAACTTATCAAAAATATCCAGACAGTTCTCTTCTCCCATACATTGTAGGCATTTCCTCACTTACCTACAAATAAACTGCTAGGACATGTCAAGTTTTGTTAAATGGACATAAGTAAACCCCAGCAATGTTTATCAGAGCAAAAAATAATGCAACTGGCCATCTTCTTGTCCTCCGGGCAACTCTATATGTAGCACAAAGCTGGTCATTACTATCAACTCCACCTTTCGTTCTGTTGTACTGCAATATAATTTCTGGCTTATTTGTTTGTTTGTCAACATCATCTGAGTCGTGCATAGTCGAAATCAATATTACAGCTTTATTTTTTTTGTCGTATATGAGACCATGGTTTGATCATTCTGGAACCCAAACAAGGAAGTACCTGGCTGATTGGTTTTATTAGGCAGAAACTCTGGTGGAATTTCCCGTTTGTTCTTATGTAGAGTGCCAATCAGTGTTAGATTTTTCTCCAACAAATAACTAGCTAGTGGCATGGAAGTGTAGCAGTTGTCGGTTGTAATGTTTCTATTCGAATTTTGAATGGGAACTACTAGACATTTCACTATATCTAAAGGAGTGTTCGAAGTCTCATAAGGTCCAGGTTGTTGTTTGCCTACATAAACTTCTAAATTGGCACAATAAAATGTATTTGTGTCACAAAGAGCAAACAATTTTATACCGTATTTCGCCGGCTTGGACGGAATGTATTGTTTCCAAGAGCAACGACCTCGAAATGGATGTAATATTTCGTCAATTGTGGCGAATTCGCTTACATTATAATTGTTTTGAATATTCTCAATAAACTTATCCAGAATTGATCTAATAGCTGCCAACTTGTCATTTTGCCTTCTTTGTTCAGGTTCTAAAATTCATTGGTAAAGTTTTGTGGTTTAAAAGAAAGTTTTCTTTCACAATGGAAGAAGCCATGACAATTACGCAGCTATTGGACGAGGAAGACGGTATGCTATCAGAATTATCTGACGAGGGAACTAATTTAAATGGTGAATTTTTGGATTTAGAAAATGAGTCCAATATTGATATAGACAGTGCAATGGCAGAAGTAGTAACGTTTGACTTAATCACTTGCAAAATACACACGCAAGTGAAATATAAATAAAAATATTATATTTTTAATTAAATGTGTGATTTGTTTATACTTAAAATCTAGACCTATAACTTAATATTTTTATTATTACATAGTATTGTATAATTGCAAAATATTAATTATATAAAACCTTTATAAATGACAGCATAACTGAGAAAAATGTGTTACAAGCCATCAGAGTGGTAGTGCACAAAAAGTGTTGGTAGTATCAGAGTAGACACGGCAAAGTCGTATGTCGGTTCATACCCGCGTTCGGAGTTCTGACCCGAACAAGCGTTCTCATTGTGTAAAGGGTTATAGATCTTGTAGTTAAAAAAAAAAATTGTTAACTCTCCTAAATCCTCTTGAGGGAGAAAACAATAAAAACCAAAAAACTAATAACACAAACCAAGAAATTCTATTAAACAACAAATTACATAAATAAAAAGTTTTATAATGTAATCCTAAGTTTCCTCTAGATATTTACAAAATTATGTAATCATTGGTTTATTCTTTACAGATGTTACTTGAATTTTATATAGGCCCATGCGAACAAAATGTCCCCACTAATGATATATCCATTAAAACATAAATAAACAGCAGTCCTGACAACAGCACAATGTGTAAACAACATATGTTTGCCTACACAATTATATTTGTTTCAGCATAGAAAAACCTAAGTTAATTTTTTTTAAAAGTGAAAATTTACAATAAGTTTTAGTAAACACTTTTAAATGTTTTTAACTTGCCTATAGTAGCACTTACTTTACTTGTTGAGGACGGCCGTTTCGGGAGATGTGTTCCTTTGTCAACTCAGACCGTAACTGATCTCAAGGTTTACGTGTTTAGGGTGGGGGTGGGATATTTTGGTGATGTGGGTGTATTAGGGGTTATGATGTCAAAAAGTGAGTGTGAGTTGTAATGTAATTTTGTATTGAGTATGGTGTAGTTTGAAGTGCCTGTATATTTCGTATTGTTCGGTTGTGTAGCGTTGGTTATTTCTATGTTGTTTATGAAGAATTTGTAGGTTGTGTTGTGTGTGGAGTAAGCTATTTTGTAGTTGTATTTTCGTAGTGTGTTAGTTAGATTGTGGGTTTTGGATGATCTGTATGGTACTGATAAGTATTTTATGGGATTGTCATCTTGTGTGTTTGTATTTGGGTTATTGTTTATTTTTTAGGCGGTTGTATAATTTGCTCCACACACAACACTCTCAACAAACAATTTAAACCCAACAACAATATCGACGACATTTATAACACCACTGGAGTTTACAAACTAACTTGCAGTTCATGCCCCAGTTTTTACATAGGCCAGACAGGGAGGTCATTCTACACACCTTACCAAGAACATATAAAAGCACTAAAAAACAATAACTACCAATCAAACTCGCCGATCATCTCAACTCCACAAAACATGACTACATAGACATAACATCTAACCTACAAATTCTTCATAAACAACACAGAAATAACCAACGCTACACAACCGAACAATACAAAATATATAGGCACTTCAAACTACACCCTACACACATACTCAATATACAATTACATTACAACTCACACACACTTTTTGACATCATAACTCCTAATACACACAAAATACACCCACACCACCAAAATATCCCACCCCCACCCTAACCTACGTAAACCTTGAGATCAGTTACGGTCTGAGTTGATAATGGGACACATCTCTCGAAACAGCCGTCCTCAACAAGCAAAGTATGTGCTACTATAGGCAAGTTTAAAACATTTAAAAGTGTTTAGTGATTACTAGTAGCTCACGCGAAGATGGAATCAACAAATGATAAGTTTTAGATTTACATTACATTTGGAAAAAACAATTGACTTTGCAGAGGAATGCTTCTTGCAATAATGTTCCAGGGCTCACAACAAATCTAACACCAGTACTTGAAATTGTTTCTTTCAAAATTTAAAATATTTCAATGACAAATTTATTTTACTTGTATAATCTTACAGTAATATCAACCAAGAGATCAAAATTTAATGTTTAGAAATAATTGAGACATTTATAATAATGGCTTTAATATTAAACCACATTAAGTTAAATGTTATGAAAAGACTAAAAAACAACTTGAGATCAACAAGCTTAATGACTTGTTATAGATTTTGAAGACAGTTTTGATGTCCTTAATAAGAATAGAATAGGGCAGATGATAAAAATGAAAGCAAGAAAGAAAGGAATTCCACAAGGATGGATAGGCGAAGCATTTGATATAAATGCATTCTCTTACAACTGAAATCTAGTTTTAATTGCATAAAACAAATAAAACTTTATTTTACAATATCACTCAAAGTTTTTCATAATGTTGAAAGTTATAGCATCAAGTATCCCTAGAGCAGTGGTGACAACCTGAAAAACAAATTTACTGTAGGTAAAAACAACATTTAAACTAGATAAGAGATGAGATTTTGGTAACTGATTACTGGAAGATGTGGATTGAAGGTGGAGGAAACTAAAACCATAACTGTAGGTTGGTGCAGTGGAGCATTAACATAAGGGAAATGAAGGAATGATACATGACAAGGGTGTCAGAGAATAGACACATAACTAAAAGAAATTCATAATCTTAGGTCTATTTAATACAGCAACAAAAATATTGAGGATTAGCTAAAAGGATAGGGAGCAGTCTAGCAATCTGACAATAAAATTGCTACAAATTTACAAAAATAATACATCATACTATTACAATACTCTTTATTAAAACTGAGATCCTCAGATGAATTTTATTGTAGTTAAAATCAATTGTAGTCCTGTTAATGCACTTCCTGCATTTTATTTGCTTTTTGTGTTTTAGGAAATTATACTAAATTTATTTTTAAAGGAATTGAGGTTAACACAATATTGGCATTTTCCCGGAGAATTGCCAAAATATTTTAAGCTTATTTAAAAATAATTTGTACTTATTTTTTGTTCCCCTATCACATCTAAGCACAAGAATACATTTTCATCATAATATATATATAGTCCATCTCGGCCCAACATAGTTTTTTTATAGTGTAAATGATACCTAAATAAACTGTCGGGCCAATTCCAACGACATTGATTTTGAGGTAAATATATATTCTTATCTGTGTAACACTGTCTTAATATTTTTTGTTATGTTTGTAAACAACAAACAAACAAAACCACAATTCCACGTTCCCGCCATGTAATCAGCTGACTGGCAAGAAAAGTGTTTTGCCACTTATGAAGACATGTAAATATGAGTATATAAATATTTTATATACAGAACGAAAGTGTTCTCACTCTGATAAGTAATGCTGCAGATCCGATAAATACTATACAAGATTCATAACAAGTAAAAGTTTTAAAACTTAATAGTTTACTTCCTAGTAAAAATGAGTTTAAGTGTAGCAATGTTTGAACTTAACTTCAACCAAGTTGGTTTTATAAAAATTATTTTACAACTAAATATTTAGTTAATATTTCCGACTTATTTTTTAGGTTTTGTGACATTTACAAAACAATAGTAAAAATCAATATAATAAGCCATTTAAAATTATTTATTTTATTAATAGAGTATATAAAGATAAACTTCTTTCAATGACCCAACTTTTTTGGTTAGAACAACCAACTCAACTTCACTAAAATTGTTAACAAATATCTGTGTTGGGTCATAACTTCCAACAAAAAGCTATTAAAATAACATCTGTTTATAATGCCGTCAGCATTTCTCTATCAAAGAAAAACCATTGTAATTATATCTGTAAGTAGTGTGAAGCGTGTTGTTTAATAATGTGCATTCATTTTGCCAAAAGTAGCAACACTGCTTAAGTATTACTAATGAACATTACTAGACAAGAATATTCGGCCTTTTGGCCCGATGGTATTTGGTACAACCTACTGGAACATCAAGCCGATCGGCTTGACGTGGTAGTTAAAATGTTAAAGTGAACAGACTGGTGTAACAACATATAAGAAAATATAATATGTTTAATCCCGTAACATAAAAATTCATGAAACACAATCAGCTAATATTTAGCCTCTGAACTAACATTAGTCTTTTTGGATGCAACTAAACCAGTAATGGCAACATTTTACAACTCTGTTGAACAACCTATATATTCTGACAATAACATTTGAATAAATTGTACAAAATAATAATTATGAAACACAACATTTAATGAACAACAAAAATCAATTACAATTTCTTTGTAGCAATTTCTTAGGTTAAAAAAACCAATTTATTCAATGAAATCAAGGACACTAGCATATCAATAAAGTGATGACAGATTCTTTTCAAAACTCGTCTGCTAACAACATAATGACAATTCCAAGGGTAAAATACATTTAGCCATTTTATATTCTACATTTTATAGGGCACATTTATAAATTATATTAAAATTGTTTCTTGCGAAAGATATATACAATTTTAAAAACTAGAAATGAGAAAAAATTTACCTGATTGATATAACAAAGATGCAGTCTGCAATTGATGGTGGTGATGAAGGTGTTGTTGGTGCTGATGTAGGTGTTGTTGGTGCCGATGTAGGTGTTTGTGCCAGTGACTCAGGCTGCTAGTTTCTGATTATGGTGGTAATAGAGGTCAGTGGACTAAATGATAATTACCTAAAAAAAAATTAAAATATTTATTAAACATATATACATTTAGGTTAGTTTTGGTTGGTTAAGATTATTTAGATTTTTTTGACTAGGAGACTGACAGACTTACCTTGGTAAGAGTCTACTCTGTCTCCTAGTCCAAAAAATCTAAATAATCTTTACCAACCAAAACTAACTTAAATATATATATATATATATATATTTATTTATGTATGTGTGTGAAAAAGTAAGACTTTTTAAGGAAAACAACCTTAACAATCATCCCCCATTTTCAAATATAGACCCCCCCCACATAAATACTACTGCGCATATTGTACCTTAAGATTGTTTTTCATAATTATTATGAAATAGCTACAACCATTCTGTAAGTTGTATGTGTGAACTAAACAGTACAAGTTGTATGTAAAGGTTTTTTGTCCTGTAGCAATTTCACAATGTAAATAGTGTTTATGTCAAGGCACAAACATTGGATGCTCCTTATTCACTTGTTTAGGCTTGTCGCACATTGGATCCGTTCAGTTCACTCCACTCCGTTCCGGCAGTTTTCCACAAACACATTGTGTCCATTCGGTCTGCTCAGTTCAGTCATTAAATTTGAGCACCAACCTCCAGTGGACAACAGACACTGTCAATGTTCGCATGTAAATTCTTTGTCGGGTTTTCCGTTTGTGCGATTATGAGTTCCAGCAGTATTGACGAAGAAACTTTTGTAATAGCTTTAACACTAGCTGCAGAAGAGGATGATCAAGTATCAAGGAAAAAAAGAAACATTTGGGTGCACAGTATTAATGTTGCACGGGATAGTGAGAAAGAGTATCCTCCTTCAATGTAATATTATAGTATTCCTTGTGTGACAGGTCGTACAACATTGGATATGCCTGTACTGCTGAAATAAGTTGTTCATCAAAACTCTTCTTAAAAATAAATAAATCAACAATCCAATAATCACAGCACTGCGAACATGTCTGTGTCAGACCGCCCGAGTTCAGTTGCACAACACTACTGACTATCTGTACTCTGCGCATGCGCTGCGTCTGTCCTTCTGTCGCTTCCGCAAAAATCACTCACTGACCAAAAAGTGACTGAAGCAGACTAAACTGAACTGACAGAACGGATGCAGTGTGCTGTTCTAGATTTGATTACATTGTTTCCGAATTTTGGCGGAAGCGACTCAGCTGAGCGGACTAAACTGAACGGATCCAGTGTGTGACAAGCCTTAATACTCTATATTCAAATCTTGTTTCTACAAGATTTACTTTAACATTAGTGTACATTTGGTAGCTCAATTCTCAACTTTTCGTTTGGAAGACCAGTTATAAATTTTTTGGTAGCTTAATTCTCAACTTTTCGTTTGGAAGACTAGTTATAAATTATTACAGTAGAACAGTCATTGAAAGACATGAGACATGACACGCAACCTGTTGACAGTAACATAATCTTTGTAAACATTCAACCTGATAATTGAAGCATCTATGGTTAGATTACATCTACATTACAGCCAGTTACTGACATTTCTTGATGTGCAAGTATGATGACCTTATATTTTGAAATCCATTCCAGCTGTTTACCCATTGAAACTATTTGTTGGGAGATGTAACGGAGATGTTCTTATTTGTAGCTCTACTTGCATACAATAGAGTATAACTTAGACTGTATTATATATTTTTAAAATTAGAAAGCCACCTAAACAAAATTTGCAGTGGATCTATAAAAATATTTTTCCTAAAGGTAGGAGCTTGAATAATCTTGAAGCCAACCACAAATAAGCTGTTTGATCTCTCTAGACCAGGGTTATATATTTGTAATCAAGGACTATTTATTTAGTTTTAACCCCAATATTTTCTCCTTTAGAAGAAGGCTGAAATCTTTGGAAATCTTCCATTTCTCTGCCTTCGGAGCAAATAATTTTTCTCTTTTGATTGAATGAAATAGTTCATTTATATTATGCTATACATAAACATGTTTATTTTGATAAAATTCAGGCTTCAGTTTTTTTTTTTTTAATTAGATAGAATGATGACAGACTTGCCTTGACAATAATCATAAATGGTTTTTTTTTATATAGGCTTTAAATATAACTGTTACTGATGTTTAATCTTGAACAGAAAAGAATAACAACAATAAAATCATAAAGTCTATCATGTTTGATTCAGCATGCTTAAGAGTGCCTTGTAATTTAATTTGTTCAGACCTTGTATCATTTTGCCTGCATTTTATGAATCTCTAGCTTATCTAAAAAGTTGTTCACTTCTTTAGACTTAGTCCATATGTTTAGGATTTTATTTAGATTACTTGAGTTCATAAAACAAAATTCTTTATTTTCAGAAGATTCACACCAGGAACTAGCTTTGTAATAGATATTATGTACTGTAGTTAATATTACGCAAATATTGCTGATATAAATGAGAAAAAAAATTGATGATATTTTGGTAACTACATACGAATAACAAAGCTGTTTCCGCATTATAAAACACGTACTACAGTACATTCCAGATAATGGGATCACTTCCAAAGGTAGTATGATTTCCAGGCTACTAAATAATATTTCAAAAATAAAACTTTACATATTTTACTAGAAACCAGGTGATCTTGATTTTAGTTATTTCCCATATGTTAACTCAGAAATACGTTCTGAACATGACATCTTCATTCCAAGCAGTGGGTTTATTAACCCTACAGTAAACGGGCTGGGTCTGTGAGACCCAAGCGTTTCCATATTAGGTTATTTATAAAGTCAGTTGTATTGTAGGTAGCTGGTTTCCTCTGTACCTTCCCAAAATAGTCCACAGATAGCGATAGTGTCATTGTTTTTGCCAACTTGACTCTTAGTCATCATTTGTCACGCGATAATGTATAGTGTGGGTCAGTTGGACCCGGCCCGTTCACTTGAGTGACTTTTTTTCAACACTCACCAATTATTGTTTTATGTTACTTTTTTGTTATTTACTTAACGTCTGTTAGTGTATTAACGTGTTTCAAGAAGTGTATAGTGTAGTGCTTTTTTTTAATCATTATGAGTAGCAGAAGAGTGGAAACACCGAGTGAAATTGAGCGTATTTTATTAGAGGAATTATCTGAAAGTGAAATAAGTGATTCAGACGCAGACCCTGACTTTCAATTGTACAGTGATCATGACACAAATAGTGATATTGAACTAGTAGACAATGATGAACTTGAGAATAATTCAGTTGGTTATGTGAGAGAACTCAGTGAGGAATGTGATGACGTACACATACCTGAAGGTTCTGGTGACTCAAGTTCAACACCTAGAGCCCAAAATTATTTCCTTGGTAAAAATAAAAAGACAAAATGGCAAAAAAACTTACCAACACAAACTGTTAGAACCCGGTCTCACAATATAGTATCTCATTTACCTGGAAACCTAAGGGAAGCTAGGAATGTTCAAACTCCACTAGATTCTTGGTCGTTATTTTTTAATGAGCCACTACTTGAGTTGATTGTTGAATCAACTAATATTTTCATCAATTCTGTAAAGGACAATTATACTGATGATCCCAATCTGGCACGACCGACCTCGGCTGTAGAAATGAAAGCCTATTTAGCACTTTTATACTTGGCTGGAGTTTTACATGGTGGACGGATGAATGTAAGGGAATTTTGGGCGACTGATGGAACAGGAGTTGAGATGTTCAGCGCTGGAATGGCTCTTAGACGTTTTAGGTTCCTTTCCAGATGTATACGTTTTGATGACGTAACAACAAGAAATGTCCGAAAACCCTATGACAACCTTGCCGCAGTCAGACAGCTTCTAGACATACTTGTCAAAAAATTGCAGAAAATACTTTTCTACATATGAACGCACAACATTGGACGAGATGCTTGTTCCCTTCCGAGGACGATGTAAGTTTCGAATGTACATTCCGAACAAGCCAGCCAAGTATGGTATTAAGGTCTTTATACTGGCTTGTTCGAAAATATATTATGTAAAAAAACTTTGAAGTGTACTGTGCTACTCAACCTAACGGTCCTTTCGAGATAAGTAACAAGGCCGATGATGTTATCTTCCGGTTAGTTGAGCCTATAAAAGGTAGTGGCCGTAACGTGACACTTGATAATTAGTTTACTTCTTATGACGCTGCTAAGACTCTGTTGAAAGAATACAAGCTAACACTTGTGGGTACCCTGCGGAAGAATAAGCCTCAAATACCTCCAAACTTTCTTCCAACAAGAAACAAGGAACAATATTCCAGTCTTTTTGGATTCCAAGAAGATTTTACAATGGTTTCTTACGTACCCAAGAAAACGAAAAGTGTTATATTACTCTCATCTATGCACAATGACAGTGAAATCGACCCTTCTACTGAGGAAAAGAAGAAGCCCAGCATCATAACTTATTATAATTCAACTAAAGGAGGTGTTGATGTGGCTGATGCTATGTGTGCTGAATACAGCGTTGCAAGAGGATCGAGACGTTGGCCATTAACTTTGTTTTTTGCTTCAATGAACATTGCTGCTCTAAACGCTTTCATTGTGTTTAAATCAAATGGTCAGTCCATAACCAGGAGAGCTTTTCTCAAGGACTTAGCAAAACAGATGCTGCAGCCCTTCTTGACCCTCCGGGCTCAGCAAGATAACCTACCAAGAGAGATTCGGCAGTTAGCAACTAAATTTTCCGGGTATGAAGCTGAAGCTAAACAGAATCCGGCTCCAGGTAAGCGTGGTAGATGTTTCTTGTGTAAAGACAACAAAACAAAGTACTTTTGTAAAGAGTGTAAGGTTTGGTTATGTCTAGGCCACGCTGAAATGTTGTGTAGCCAATGCTGGAAAAAGTAAAACTTTGGAACTCTATAGAAACTTGTTTTTTTCAACTTTAAGTAATTGTTATTGTTTTAATGTTAGAACTACTCTTAAATAGTGCGTGTAAAACAACCACAGTATTTTTTTTCAACTTTTAGCTTCTTAGTGTAACTTTGATAAAATTATTGCAATTCTTTTGAGTAAAATGTTTAAAAAAGTAAATAAATAGTTATTAATTTTTTTTAGCAATATTATTTTGTGAATTTAGTGTTGAATTACTGAAAACATTCCTAGAAGTAGTATAAAAATATGTTTGACTCAATTACAATTGTTAAAAATTGTTTACTGTTTTTTTACGTTTTGGGTCTGTGAGACCCAGCCCGTCTACTTACGTAACTTTTATTTGCCCGTTCACTCTAGGGTTAAACAATTCTGAAATATATTCTCACAAGGTAATAATTAAGAGAAGGTATTCCATTTCTAAAATACAGCATTCATTAGATTAAAAACCATGTTTAATATATACTTGTGAATGTGACTTTGTGTACACAATATCAAGAGCACAGTGGTACAATATATTACAATAAAAATATTGAAAAGAACCCCAATACCACAAAAATAATCAAAAATAACAAATAAAACAAGTTACTTAAGATTAAACCCTTATGTACATTTCGATGACCATGTCATCATCATAAGAGGGTCTTGTTACAAAACACAATCTAGCACACAAGAAGTTACAAACTAGAATGATTATTTGTTATTTTTGATTATTTTTGTGGTATTGGGGTTCTTTTCAATATTTTTATTGTGACTTTGTGTATTTACAAATAAACGGTCTATTAAGCCTTACAGTTTCAAGATAAATCTACTACTGAAAGCATAGAAGTTTGAGTTGCCATTTTAAAGTGACAATCTCTTAAGCTTATTGAAACACTTAGCAAATTCAGTTTTCTTGTGACATTTTTAAATGACAACGATGGTCTTGAGTAACCTAACTTTTTCTTAAGCTTATTGAAACATTTAGCAAATTCGGTTTTTTTAGTTGACTTTTGAATTTATATAAGCAGAATATATTGGGCCAGAAAAAGATTGACCAAATAAGCAGCTTTTTGAACAGCCACTAAGGTTATCTCACTGTAGTCAACAGTTTAACACTTTAGCTGCCAACCACAAAGAATTGACAAAATATTTTGAGCCTATTTTTAAATAATGTGTACTTAAATATGTGTTACCCACATAATAAGCTAACTGGCGAGAAAAGTGTTTTGGTGCTTATCACTAAGGCATGTAGATGTGTCACGTGTGATTGATTTGTGAGTTTATAAATATTTTGTATATAGAACGGAAGTGTAAATATATTCTCTCTCTTTGATGAGCAATGCTTCAATTCTGATAAATAGTATACAAGATTCATAACAAGGAAAAGTTTTAGAACTTAAAAATTAAACTAATTTTAAAAATATTTAACTAAGTGAATAAGTAATTGCTTACTTGCTGATGCGTTTCAAAACATTCGTTCCTCTTATGAAGCTAACCCTCTACTGGCGGCAACGGTTAGGTGTAAAGGCTTTACGTCAATGGATTTATGACTGTGGAATGGGGTGGGTGGTTTTGTTTGTGTTTCACATAATAGAAAAGGCTGTTAGCTTCAAAGTGTGTGTGATCATTTAATACGTTTTCTTTATCTGTTGTGTGGTGTTTGTATATTTCATATTTTTCTAAGGTTGTTGGTTTTTTACTTTGTTTTAATGAGTGTAGAACATTTAAATTAGTGTGTATGTCGGTGTGTGTGTGTGTTAGGTGTTTTTTAGGTGTTTTGTGTAGCTGGATTTAGGGTTTGTTTGTTTTTTTTTGGGTAATGTGTTCTTCGTCAACAAACAAACCCTAAATCCAGCTACGCAAAACACCTAAAACACACCCAACACACACACATACACCTGTTAGAGCCTTTACACCTAACCGATGCCGGCAGTAGAGGGTTAGCTTCATAGAAGGAACAAATGTTTTGAAACTCGTCAGCAAGTAAGCAATTACGTATTCAATTAGTTAAGCATTTTTAAAATTAGTTTAATCAGTGAATTCAAGATGATTACATCAAGCAACTTTAATAATTTACTTTTTAAGGAATTTACTTCCTAGTAATGATGGGTTTATCTAAGTGTACCGTTGTTTGTACTTCAAATAAGTCCGTTTTTTAAGAATTATTTTATAACTAAATATTTTGTCAATATTTCTGACTTACTTTTTAAGATTTTGTGAAATTTTGAAAACAATAGTAAAAATCAATATAATATGCCATTTAAAATTATTTATTTTATTAATAAAGTATATAAAGATAAACTTCTTTCAATGAACCAACTTTTTTGGATAGAACTACCAACTCAACTTCACTAAAATTGTTAATAAATAAGTGTGTAGGGGCGTAACTTCAGATAAGACGCTCCTAGAATAAGATTAAATTTATAATGCCGACGGCATTTATCTAACAAAAACCATCATATTTAATACTCATTACATATTCATTTTCCTCTAAGAGAAAAATATCAGTGATTCGACAATGGTCAAGTGACCGAAAGGTACCTCATCACTCAAGGTAAAATTATTGCACTTAATGGTGGATAAAATTACTTACAATAGTAATAAATTAACTTCATAAAGTCAGTGCAACGGAAAAACAATGGATAACGTAAAATATCAAGAATTTAATACCTACCAAGGTAAACAACTGTACCGTAAATATCTTAACCTAAAAATCAAACTCCAGAATTGCATCAACAAAATACAGTTTAATAAAAAATGCTTAACACTTAATATAACACCAAAATACGCTAAATTACACATAAAAAATAAACAAAACACTATTATCAATAAAGCAACAGAGAAAAATATCAGTGATGCGACAATGGTCAAGTGACCGAAAGGTACCTCATCACTCAAGGTAAAATTATTGCACTTAATGGTGGATAAAATTACTTACAATAGTAATATATTAACTTCATAAAGTCAGTGCAATGGAAAAACAATGGATAACGTAAAATATCAAGAATTTAATACCTACCAAGGTAAACAACTGTACCGTAAATATCTTAACCTAAAAATCAAACTCCAGAATTGCATCAACAAAATACAGTTTAATAAAAAATGCTTAACACTTAATATAACACCAAAATACGCTAAATTACACATAAAAAATAAACAAAACACTATTATCAATAAAGCAACAGAGAAAAATATCAGTGATGCGACAATGGTCAAGTGACCGAAAGGTACCTCATCACTCAAGGTAAAATTATTGCACTTAATGGTGGATAAAATTACTTACAATAGTAATATATTAACTTCATAAAGTCAGTGCAACGGAAAAACAATGGATAAGGTAAAATATCAAGAATATATATATATTTCCTTGATATTTTATGTTATCCATTGTTTTTCCGTTGCACTGACTTTATGAAGTTGATATATTACTATTGTAAATACTTTTATCTACCACTAAGTGCAATAATTTTACCTTGTTGTGATGAGGCACCCTTCGGTCACTTGACCATTGTCGAATCACTGATATTTTTCTGGTGTAGATGTTCGGTCCGTGATGTTGGTATTTGTTGACGTTACACGCATTTTCTCTTGATCTGCGTGTATGATGTTTTTATATAGTATGTCTTCTGTATATGTGGTCTGTAGGTTCATTAAATTGTTGTGTGTTTTTATAAATGTGGTATTTTTCTAGTGAGTTTAATTCTATTGGGTTATTATTTATTTCAAGTATGATTAAGTTATTTTCGTAGTTTGTTATTTCATGTTCATGTATATACATATATATATATATATATATATATATATATATATATATATATATATATATATATATATATATATATAAACTCCTGATAGTTCATGCTATCAATCCAAAACTTACATGAAATACCGAATCATTTACTAAAACTGTTTAAATCTACAACTGATGACATATGAATATTACATAATTTCCTCGTATTAGTGATTTTTTTTTTTTTTTTTTTTTTTTTTTTTTTTTTTTTTTTTTTTTTTTTTTTTCCCTGGCGAAAAACCATTTGTGGTTATCATCGCCAAACTAAATCTAACACGGACAACGAATATTTTAAATAAAACAAAATAAATTTAAATACAACAAAAATTCCAAAACAAAAAACAACAACAATAAATAACAAACAATAAATCTATAACAATATTAAATAACAAAATTACAACAAAAAACAATATAACAGTAAATAAATAATAACAATATGTAAAACAATAATAGGTAACAATTTATCAATAAATAAATCTCAATAACAATAACAAGAACACAAAATAAATTAAAGTAAAATAAATAAAAGAAACAGAGAATTATATGTATAAAAAATATATATATATTTATGTACTAAATTTTAAAAAATATTTTCAAGTGGTGTAAGAAAGCGATGACTCGGTCAATGGCCGAGGTATCGTCCCTTAGCACCACCTTTAAACTCCCTTTTAAATTAAAAAGGTCACGAATATTGCTTACATTAACACAGTTTACTAAAATATGTTTTATTGTGAAGATATCACCGCAATATTGGCATATTGGTGGATCTTCACGCCTCATCAAATATCCATGAGTTGCAAACGAGTGGCCAACGCGAAGGCGTGTAACCACCACTTCCTCCCTACGTTTTGAACGAATTGAAGACCTCCATGGACGGACGGTATCTTTAATTTCCCTCAGCTTATTCTCAATCACGGTATGCCACTCGTCATTCCAAGCAGCGAGCAATAAATGTTTCGCGAAACACACATAATCGGATGCCATAACTAGTTGAGTATTAGGCACCAAACTTGTAGCTTTCTTCGCCGCTTCATCCGCTTTTGTGTTTCCAAGTATTCCGCAATGTCCAGGAACCCAACAGAAAGTTACCCCCACACCCCTCAATTGAAGCCTGTGTACAGCACACAAAATGTCCCCAACCAAAGGGTTGCTAGAGAAAACATCCTGAAGAGCCTGAAGAGCACTTTTGGAATCCGAACACAAAAGATAATGCGAAGATCGAGATGGAATGACGGTCAAAGCTTTAAAAATAGCAAATAGTTCTGCCGTGAAAACACTGCAAGCTGAGGGCAATCCGTACGTGTAGGTACAACCAGATGCATAAAACGCACACCCAACGCCATTGTCCAGTTTAGATCCATCAGTGAAAATTATTTCACTGTGTTGGTGAGATTCATAAATGGATGAAAATTCCTGGTGGTAGACCACAACAGGAGTATCGTGTTTTATATAACTGGACAATGAGAAATCGAAGTGCGGCGTTTTTATTATCCATGGAGGTAGATAGCACATTTGTCGTTCAAACATAGTTGGAAGTTGCAACTCAAGGTCATCCAATATTCTTATCGTTCGTATGCCAAATGGAGCGGTCGAACGTTGACGTGTATTGTACACTTGATTTAACGTATTATGAAAGACTATATCAAATGCCGGGTGGTTGGGTTTGCTTCGAAGAACAGAAAAGTAAGATATTTGTAGCATCTGACGTCGTCTAGAAAGGGTAGGTTCCCCAGCTTCGACAAGAAGACTAGGGATTGGGCTAGTTCTAAATGCACCAGTAGCCAGTCTAAGTCCAGAGTGGTGGATGGTATCAAGAGTTTTCAGAACTGTAGGTCGTGCGGATGAATAGGCTTGACAGCCATAATCAATGCGCGATCTAACGACCGCGCGATAAAATCGAAGCATACTAGTTCTGTCTGCTCCCCAATTCGTACCACTAAGGACTCTTAACATATCCAATTTCTTATTGCATCTCACCTTCAAATCACGAACATGTGGGATCCATGAGAGTCTTTTATCAAATAAAAGACCTAGAAATCGAACACTATCCGTGGTTTGAAGCTGAACCCCGTCAAGATAAAGGATCGGCTCCTGGTGTTGCCTACGACGACTAAATGCTACACATTGGGTCTTCGAAGCAGAGAATTTGAAACCTGTAGATTTAGACCATTCCTCTAACCTGTATATTGCTAACTGCAAAGATCTTTCCGCAGTTGCCATACTACGAGCAGGCACATATATACAAAAGTCATCCACAAAAAGGGAACAGTGTACCGGAGATCGTATATTACTGGTGATATTATTTATTGCAACGGCAAAAAGCGTGACGCTCAGCACGCTGCCCTGCGGTACACCATTCTCCTGTGTATAGCTGTTTGAATACGTGCCTCCAAGTCGAACGCGGAAAGATCTGTTTGAAAGAAAGTTAGCGATGAATGCTAGGATATTCCCTTGTATACCCCATGATTTTAAAGTGTTCAGAATTCCTCTTTTCCATGCCATATCGTATGCCTTCTCAAGGTCGAAGAAAACAGCAACGAGTGTTTGACGCAAGAGAAAGGCATCTTGAATAGCGGATTCTAACAAAACCAATTGGTCAACTGATGAGCGTCCTAGTCTGAAACCACATTGTTCGTTGCTAAGAAGGTTGTTGGTTTCTAGGTACCAGACAAGACGGCGGTTGACCATCTTCTCCAGTAGTTTGCACAAGACGCTTGTAAGTGATATAGGCCTGTAACTACTGGGGTTGGTTTTGTCCTTACCTGGCTTCAAAAGAGGAATTACAGTCGATTCTAACCATGCATCGGGGAAAGAGCGCTCCTCGAATAAACGATTGTATACTCGAAGGAGGACAAGTTTCGCCGATGATGGTAGATGTTTTAGCATGGCGTACACAATGGAATCAGGACCTGGTGCAGAATCCTTCGTTGACGCAAGAGCTGACTCCAATTCCCCTATAGAGAAAGGAGTGTTTAAAGGAGAGTCCTCAGACGACCCAACAGTAAACGGTATTGCTTCTTCCTTCAGTTTATACATCTGGAACAATCTATCATAGGCTGTAGTAGCAGAAAAGTTAGAAAACGATGTTCCAAGTACATTAGCAATGTCATCACTGTTTGTGATTAATCTCCCATCTGGTTGCTTCAGCGCAATGGCTGGCAACGGAATGGAAGTACCACAAACTGATCTTAGTTTCCTCCACACTGTGGAGGACGGAGTTGTTCGTCTAATTGTGCTAATGTACTGTTCCCAAGAGTTCTTTCTACTCAGCCTAAATATCCTCCGTGCTTTCGCACGGAGTATTTTATATTCCTGAAGGTTTCCATTCGTTGGGTGTCGTTTAAATCTCCTAAGAGCTCTTCGTCGTAAACGGAGGATTTCTGTGCATTCATCGTTCCACCACGGCACAGGCGGTCGGCGTGGATGCGTAGAGGTTTTCGGAATGGTCTTTTCAGCGGCATTTAAAATTGTTTTCGTAATATTTTCTATATTTTCATCAATGGGTGTCAAATAATCCATGTCAAGTGATACAAGGTAATTCGAGTATGAGTCCCAGTTGGCTTTTCGCAAAATCCAACTGGGATTTCGAGCATAACAGGGTTGGGAGTCACATAAACTGATCTTAATAGGCACATGGTCGCTACCATACAAATCGTTGAGTACCGACCATGTGCATCTAGTAGCTAATTGTGGGCTGCAAATCGATAGGTCAACAGCTGTCCATCCACCAGTAGATGCTGCTAAATGGGTAGGCGAACCGTCATTTAGCAGATATAAGTCCAGTTCCGTTCTCACACTCTCAACAAGGTCTCCTCGAGAGTTCCTAGTCGGAGATCCCCAAGACGAATGGTGGGCATTAAAATCCCCTACCAATAAGAACGGAGTTGGTAACTGGCTTATTAAATTCACTAAATCACTGTGATGCAGGTTTTCTTGTGGTGGCAAGTAGACACAACACACAGTGATTTTATACGGGACAGCTGTTTGAACGGCTACTGCTTGTAAAGGAGTTATTAAGTTTAGAGAAACAGCATCGATACAGTCACGGGCTAGGATGGCTACGCCACCTCTAGCTCGATCTTCTGTAACGAAGTCCGATCTAAAAACTGAATACTCCCTTAAATGGAAATTATGCGATTCGTGGAGATGTGTCTCCTGTAGACATACAAACATTGGGTACACATCTCGCACGAGTACTTTAAGTTCTTCTATGTGACTCCTAACACCGTTGACGTTCCATTGTATCACTGACTTCCTAAGCAAAGACATTTATTAGCTTAGCAAAGGGTTTATTTGACACCCATTGGTGCTCTCTCCTTTCTTGCCTGGGACGTTTTGGGACGTCTCAGGCTTACATTTCTCAGATTCCATATCCACCCGTTCAGGGATGGAATCCGAGGAAGTTTTGGGTTTAGGAGGGGTAGTTTTTACATTCCCTCCTTTGTTTGCATTTTTCTTAATCTGTAACGACTGTGACGATGTGGTCTGTCGTAACTCCGGTTTACGTGGTTTGGATTTTTCCAACGTCTTCTGCACAGATGGTTTACTACCCGTTGATAATTTCTTCTGCACCGAAACACAAGGCTCACTTAGTGATTTATTTCGTGCTCCAATCCCCCCAGTGGAAGGGATTGGTACAAGAGGTAAATCACTATCCGTCGCTGCAGGTTGTACTAAGTTCAAAGTAGGAGGACCATTCGTGACTATGGACAAAAGGCGAGAAACTTGTTCAGTTAGAACTTCAATTTTTTTCGACAGCTCGGCACAGTTGTTACAGGACGATTTGGAAGCGGTCAGAGTAGCGGCATAAGTCTTACTGTCTGTCTTTGGCTGAGTGGAACGATAGAGTTTTTTGGCCTCTGGAAACGACAGCTTGTCTTTCGCCATGATGCCTAGGATAGCTTTCTCTTCCTTGAACGTGGGACAGTTGTAGGATCGCGCTGGGTGGTCACCACCACAGTTGGCGCATTTCGGAGAATTAACACAATCCTTATCATCATGGCCTTCGACGCTACATATACCGCATACGTTCTGCTTCGAACACGTAGAGCTGATATGCCCAAATCGCTGGCACTTGAAGCAGCGCCTAGGGTTAGCCACGTATGGTCTCACTGAGAGCCTTTGGTAACCTGCATGTAAATATTCGGGTATTTCCGGTTTGCCGAAGGTAACGATAAAAGAAGCTGTTGCTACCTTTTCTCCTTTGTCCATTTTCATGATAGGGACAACGTCCGTAACTGACTGAGACGACAGTTCGGACTTAATTTCATCAACTGAAATGTACATTAAGTCCCTACATGTGATGACCCCCTTTGAGTAATTCAAGGATCTGTGGGGAGCCACAGATACCTTGACCTGGTCAAAGAAAGAGGTCATTTTAGATAGAGCACGGGTTTGTCTCTCGGTGGAAGTCGCAACTAACAGTGTTCCGTTTCTGAGTTTCTTGATAGAGGCTACTGGGCCTCCAGCACACGCAGTAATAGCCTTGTTAATAAGGAAGGGAGAAACTTTTGAAAGATCTTTCCCTTCTTCGGCACTAGAAACAACTAAATACTTTGCTGATGGCAATGTCTGCGACGTTGCCACCATCAACTTTTTACTCAAATCCTTTTCAATATGATCGTCAGGAGAATCCTGGCGTGTTCTCTTTAAGCTAGTCATATTTGACGGGGTTTTTGAATCCATAAATATTTTTTTCCAGCCATCGTGTCAAGCGTTACGGGCGAGACTATAGGAACGGGTACACCCTTGGATCACATTAAGATCATTTCCAACCCTCAGAACTCTGAGGCCTATAGCTTTTCTCCTTAGCTCGACTGGATGGGCATCAGTCGAGGACTCGTAATACTGTGCACGGGCTCCGACACCCGTGCACCGCGGACACTCCCTGACCAAGGACCGAAGCGGCTGGTAGACCAGAAACCGCGCTTACGTCTTCGGCAGAGCAAGCTCACATCAGCGTCCCAGACCAGAGTTTGTCACGCTCTGGACTTTTCAGCACTCCCAACGCGCAACGGTTCTGACCAGTCAAAATTCCCTAAGCGAAGATGTAAGTTTTGAAATGTGTATAGATTGTGTTGGTGTGTGTATGTGTGTGTGTATGTTTTTGTGAGTGGTGTAGTGTTAGGCTAGGGTACCGCGAAGGACGCCAAATCCCTCGTAGGTGCGGCTAGTCCGCACCCCCCTGCGGGACTCGTATTAGTGATTGAGTGTGTGGTATATAGATGTAAAACATTGTCCGTGTGTGATATATACATGTCCATTTCTTGCAATGATGTAGAACTACAGTAATCTGCCGATTACCCGTGGAATAGAGTGGATAACAGAATTCCCCGGATAGTCCGCTATGAACATAGAATACGCAAAACGATCGATAATCGATTATTATACCATTAGTTACACAAATAATGACCCCGGTTAATGAAATTCACAAATAATCTTCAGAGGACTAAATAAATACAGAAAATAATTTAAAATGTCGATGTATTTGACGGATTTATAACATGTACATTTATATGTCTAACTATTTACAATACGTACATAAGTATATATGTCAAAAGTAAGTATGTATGTATGTACATATGTAATTTCCTTTACACATATTTTCACTTTTTAACAAAAAAATCTGTCCCTTTCGTCTGTTTTTTTGTGAGCATTGATTCAACTTTAATGTGCGATCTACGTTTCTTGAGAACCATTTTGTCGCACAGTGAAGGGTCGTCTTGCTCTAATTATTGTGTCCGTTGTTTTCATCTCAAGAATTTTATTTCTACCATATACAGGTTTATTTGGGACATTAAAACAGTGTATTAGACATTAAAATGTTGTTTTATTTATCGGTTTACAATAAAAAAAAGGAAATTACCATAAAATATCAACTTATACAAATGATAAAATACTGCATGACAAAAAATAAAACCCAATAAAAAAGACAGAGAAATAAAAATAACGCGCAAAAATTCAAACTACCTACTACTAAAATAACCACTCAACGTTCAACTCGGAATGTTTGTTTCTACTTGTGTCACAAAGCTATAAAGATCGATAATGTATATGGCAGATATGGATAATGCATATAAATGTCCTAGACTATTTATAGCCGAGATTAGCTGACATTTGTTTACAATCTTATGATAGTCTACACATTAGGCTTTCGGGCGTCCAAGCATTTTGTCATTGTCTCTTATATACAGTGGTCTGTTCCCACCTCGAGTTGGTTCATTCACTCTAACAGGACAGTTATCGTTTATCCTTGCGTTATTTGTGAAAGCTTAGTTTATTTTTATGATCGTTGTTTTTGCCGCGTTGAGTGGTTAAAAAACCAATAATTAATCGGATTGGAATAAAAATTGGATATTTGTAAAACAATCCCAGACCCCGGATAATCCGCAAACCGGTTAATCCGCCCACGGATAATCAAATTAATTGAGATTAGCTGATTTTATGAATTGTAGACTATTTATACAAAACAATAATTTAATTTATATAAGGTTTGACAGATTTTTTCAAATGTCATAATAAAAAATTGGACACTGCCAGATCTGTCGTATCCTTTCTTTCTTACAAATTTGTTTATAAAAACTCATGCCAGACTAGCAAAATCTGAACTTAGGCAAAAATGGAGGTTTTGTAAATAAAGTTTAAAACCCAACAGCCATGAGTAGAGGTGATTATTTGATCATTGTACCCTTAGTCGGATGTCAGAACAACATATTAGTTAGCACACAATGTGCTTCAATAAAAAGAAAAAGAGTTATTACTGGTGCACTTAGTGTAACTTAAGATGTTTATTAGATACTCTAATTAAGAAACAATTAGATACTTTAATAGTGTCTGTTCCCCCAGATTGATTTGTTGGTTTAGGCTTTTTAGCTGAGATATTTATGAAATATATATGACAAAATATAAATGCCTACACACTGTATTATGACAACAATATTTCTCTTTCTGTATAGGTGTGTTTACAAATCAGATGCTTAAAATACACTTGACATTCATCTATACAATTTATTGGAAAAAAAAAAACTACACCAAAATATATATTAAACTCAAACTTATTAGATTTTTCAACTGTGAATTTATTGCGCAAGTAAATGTTTCTATTTAATTCTGTCCTCCTATCCTTGCAACATCTTTAGTACCGCTTTTAATAGCAACATGACCGTATTAAAGACAAAATCTTATAACTGAAGCTTTGTATCTTATTATGTTAGATCATCAAACACTAAAAAACTTAACCATTTGATTCATAGTATAATGTTAAATAAAATACCCCAAATATAGTAAATAATTAATAAAACACAATATTTATTAAGAAAACATATCTTACCATTTTAATTTGTCTTTCAAATGTTGGACTGTATAAGTGGGCTGTGTGATTGTAGCCCTTGCGCATGTGTTGAACTTGCATGGCAATGTTTCCAATTCATGGCAACAGCTGCACTCTGCAAAATACAAAATTCATTATATGAGTGTTCATGATATGTAATCGATTTTACCAAAAAAAGTAGTCGTGCTATATCCAGAAAAAATCAGAATACGGGAAAATAAAAACTGAAACCCTAAGAAATTTTGAAAAAAGCATATTCCATTCTTTTATAGCTCACTTGAAACCTCAAATTTATAGTTACAAATCACCAAAATGCCTCGAAAAGGAATTAGACTTGGTAGTACTGCTCCTAAAATACCAATTTGAAAAAATTCCCCTTTAACAAAATGTTTTACCACCAACATAGAATTATAAAACTCACACACATAACCTAATTTTGTTTGTAGGTTAGTGGGTAATTTTGTGTATTGGGGAACATCTGAGATTAAAATAGAAAATTGTTCAAAAACATGTCTTAGGACGATATGCACAAGGATTTTTTTTCTACACAAAAAGTTACAGTAACATCACACTATCTCTATTCATATCTTATGTGTGTAGATATTAGAGAAACAACATTTTGGCTTGATTTTTATGGTCTTTGCATACATATATTTAAATATACCTATAAAGTATCCATTTAGGATATATTTGGTTATTTTATACATTACTATATACCTATAAAGTGTCCAGTCAGGAGATTTGGTTGTAATCTTATACATTACCTAATGGTCAAATCTACAAGCAAATCAATCCCGACTGGATACTTTATAGGTATATTTCAATATAGATGTATAAAATTACCCTACCCTGGCAATACCAAAAATAATAGTAATCGATATAGCTCCAAGCCATGTTTTTGATTTATTTTATATGCATTACATTTGGGGTGGGCAATCTGCGTACTTAGCAAAGTTTAGATTCCTAAAACATCAACTACAGTTGTGACTTTACTGTATCACTCTGCGGACAATGCACAACTATTCTGCACTGAATTTTTTACCCAACTTAAAATTGATTAAAAATTACTTCTCGTGTTAAATAAAAAAAAATCCTTGCGCATATCGTCCTAGAATGTGTTTTTAAACAATTTTATATTTTTAACTCAGGTGGTCCACAATACTCCCAATTACCAGATAATGTCACAAAAATAATTTAAAAAGACAAAACACACACTCCATGATAACTTTAAAGGTAATTGTGGAGATTCCTAATTTGGGCCTATATTTTCATGAAACATGCAAAAAGGCTATTTTCATTGAAATTATTTTTTTGCCTAGAAACATTATTTTTTCTTAAATTAAAGTTGGGTAAAATTTTCAGCGCTGATGTAGAAGTTGTGAATGGGCGCAGAGTGATACAAATGTTTCGTTATGTCACAGTGCTGCGAATAAGGTTGTATAAATCGGCCGCAGTACGTCATGGAACCTTGCGTGTGTAGGTATTTGAGAAACGTTTTGGCTTGATTTTTATACATATATTTAAATATACTTGTAAGTCTCCAGTTAGGATAGATTTGGTTTTAAATTTATACATTACTGTATACCTATATTAAAATATACCTAAAAAGTGTCTAGTCAGGTTAGATTTGGTTTTAATTTTATACATTACCTAAATGGTTACATTTATACAATTAAAACCAAATCTATCCTGACTGGATACTTCATAGGTATATTTCAATATAAATATATAAAATTCGCCTTACTTGGCAGTAACAAATATAATAGTTATCAATATAGCTTACAGACTTGTTTTTCTTACATACTAAAACACGAAATACAGTTGTGACATCATGAAGCATTTGTATCACTCCGCACCCATTCACAACTTCTACATCCACGCTGAATTTTTTACCCTACTTAAAATTGAAAAAAAGTAACTTTCCTAGGTCAATATAAAAAAAATTCTTGTGGATATCATCCTATTTGGTGGTGTTAATCAATTTCCCAAAATAATGTAGGTGGCCGAGCTTCAGCATTTTTACCGATTATCTAACGACTTTATCCATAATCTGGTATAAATTTTTTTGCTAAAATAGGTTACGTATCCAATTGAAATAAATACAATACATTATAACTGGTAATGCAGGAAGTCATGCATTCATAGTTCTGTGTGTAAAACCATGAGAATCAAAATTATTTCTTATATTTAGGTAAAGATGAACATTACTTACAAATATTACATTATTACAGTTACCTTTATATTGTCGTGCAGTAAACTGACTGACAAAGATTATCACAATCGTTCTTGCATTGCAAGAGATGAAGAAAATATATTCTGTTAGAGGCTTTAGTTAACACCGAAAGATTTCCCCCTCTTAACAGGTTTATACGCTTACAGAATCCAAATTTGGTCCATATATTGGGAAGGGCTACCCTCCCAAATACTTGCAAATTTACAACACTTTAAAGAAACGAACGCCTATGTTTGTGGAAACAGGTTTAGTACCTTCAAACACTTCCAAAACGTAGCCATTTTTTCTTTATTAGAAAGAATCAAAGAAACGAGCGGCAACCACAAATGTTAGTGCAGGCAGAAATGTGCTGTCTGAGCAACGCATACGGCCAGTAAATATTAAACCATTATTATATGAACATTGAAATATATTAAATGCCAACATATTTACCTACTTTACATACTAATATAAAAATAAAATAAACCATTTTATAGAACTAAATATTTTTAACAACTGTGTTGAATTAATAGATTAATACGCTAACACAAAACTTTTACACGAAATTAATTGGACATATATTATAATATGACTCACTCGTCTATAGAAGCATACACTTTAATTCGAACAGCCGTTTTGAGAGATTTTTTCCAATGACCACTCAGAACGTGTAAACAGCCTCATTCCGCTAATTTGCTATTTTCCTCTTGTTTGTACGGTCGTTTCATTTGTGATGATTGGAAAAGACTTTCAAATATAGGCAATCCAAATTTATGAACGTATGCCAAAATTAGTGGATTATTAATACGATGTATCCACTTCATTTTTTACAATATTATAGTTTAGTTTAAACATTGCTTGTATGGAAGATTTTTAAGGAGCTACGTTAGAGGTTGAGGATGGCATTATTCACTCGAAACGGCAATAAAATTTAGTAATGTATATGGTACTAAGTGTTATATGTTAGTAGGTGTCCATGTGTTTTAGTATAAAATGTATTTTGTTGGACTAATCATTTATTATTTCAACTAAAATTGATCAAATATATCTCCTGCAAAATGGTATATATATTTTTTTATACATATATTTCAACATTATGAAGTAACGTAGGTAAATATATTTAATATATTTATTTATATAATTAATAGCTTATTTGCTACTGGCCATCTGCGTTGCTCCCACAGCACATTCTCCCACTACTCTCCAACATCAATTATTGCCGCTTCTTTCTTAATGAAGACAAAATGGCTGCGTTTGGAAGTGTTTCAACAAATATTCCAGGCGTTCGTTTCTTTAAAGAGTTGTCGTAAATTTGCAAATATTTGGGAAGGTTAGCTCTTCTCTATATATGGACCAAATTTGGATTCTTTAAGCGTATAAACCTGTTAAGAAGGCGAAACCTTGCGGTGTTAATTGAGCCTCTTACAGAATACATTTTCTCCATCTCTTACAATGCAAGAACGATTGTGATAGTCTTTGTCAGTCAGTTTACTGCACAATAATATAAAGGTAAGTGTAATAATGTAATATTTCTAAGTAATTTTAACGCATTTCTGAATATAGGCGATAATTTAATTTCTCATGGTTTTACACATGGAACCAGAATGCATGGGCAGTAATGTAAGCTGATTCCTTTTAAACATGAGGTAAGTTAATTTGTAATTTTGTTTAAATGAAATTTATCTGAATCAAATACTTTATGCACTTGAATCATTTTATCTGAATCAATTGTAGTGCTCTTATTCACTTTAATTTTAGTCTGTAATTAGTGGTATAATTTCAGTTCTAAATACATTACAAAAGGTAATAATTTATTTTTCCAAAGATTAGCAGCACAGTTTTGAAGTGTTTAATCAGCTGCTCTTCATTTTCAACATGTAATCCATTAAATTTGTAATAAATGTTTACATTTTCATAACAGCTACACATTTATATGGAACATTCCAAAACATGTCCTAATGCTATTTTCATTGATATTATTTTGTCTTGAAACATTATTTTTGTATCAAATTAAAGTTACGTGAAAAATTCAGTGTGGAGTAAGTTTTGCAACATCCACTGAGTGATATAGTGATGTCACAACTGTAGTTGGTATTTTATGGAACTTTGAGTTTAAAGTAGGGGAAATTTTTTTGGGTGGAAGCACAAGTTGTGAATAGGCGCGGAGTGATACAAACATGTGTGACGTCACAATACACAATATTTATACCTATTTTGGGGCTACGAGAAGAAAACATTTTGCACTAATTTTTATGCTTTGACTAATTATTTCGCGTGGATATCGTATTTTTTCGTGATTTTGAATAATATTCCAAAATATCGTAGGTGGCAGAAATAGCAAAAATCAACGTTAACTAACCTTCTACCACACACAAAGATTTATTAAAATCCCGCAAAACTACTTACCAGAAGCAAACAATCGTTTACAGACACTATTTCATGCAGAAAATTCACTTACATACACTATTTCACGCACAAAACAGAAATTATTGCACTTAAATTCTACACACACCTATTTACAGACAACCTGCAGATGTAGGATTCTGCCACTAAAATAAGAACATATAGCCAACCTTCCAAATGAAAACTATTACGTACAAAACATCTGGTCGTACACGGGTTTCCCAATCATTAAGAAACAGACTGAAAGTAAATAATTATTATATATTCAATTAATATTGCACAGCGACCTTAATATTTCAAAACATTAACAATTAGTATTTCTTTCATAACTAAGTATAATTTTGTAATTTTTCAACATAGAAGTAAAGTTTCGAATATGCACGCAAGTAATGTTTTTTGAACTATGTTACTTATAATTGTACATATAACTAAGCTAATGTACATATACTACGCAAATAATTAAAAATAGACCGACTTTTATCTTCGGCTAGTATAACAAAACTATCTTCAAAATCTAAAACATAAACGCCGAGTATTGAAAATATTATACTTCATTTTGTTGAGATATATTGATGAAAGAATAGTAATACTTTATAAAGTTCAAAAATGTTATTAAAGCACAATAGCAGCTGAAGAGAAGTTACAAATATACACACTTATAACTCCAATTAGTATTACACAACTACCATTGATATTGACAAAACCAAAACATTGAATATTTACTGTAACAGAGGTAAACTGTAAAAGTTTTAATTGAAATATTATATAATATCTCTTACATTTATATATTTTATAAATTATAAAAGTATAATTGATAATTTATACTAATTTATAATAATATCAATAATTTCAAAGACCAAAATAATAATATAAAAAAAAAAATTTTAAATGCCAATGAATGTTCTCATTCCCTATCGCACAATAACCCGAGAAAATGAAATTGTCAAAACAATGGCTTCCGTAACATTTGTTCACTGCCAGCAAAAATTATAAATATTTGTCTACTCTATGGATCCTATACATAGAATAATAACTCTTGATACTGAGCGCCCAAAAACGTAGTCCAAACTAAAATGGGGTGAAATATTAACCTTCTGTGGTAATAAAATAATGTAGATAATTTTCGAGGCATTTTGCTAGTTTCAGGTTAAAACATTGATTTTTTAAGGTTTTAGGTGACCGTGGAGAGGAAAGGTGAAATAACAATTTTAATTATTTGGGATGTCACCTAAAGTGTTTTTTTTTTTTTTTTTTTTTTTTTTTTTTTTTTTTTTTTTGTATTTGTTATGAGTTTCTGCATTGGCCAGTCAATTTTTCGGCCAAAATGTATAATTTTTCAGCCCTTGCCTCTATTCTTGTTATTTTTCTGCATCATCAGGTATAATCTTTTGTATTTATTTCTATTGGCGAAGTAATCGATTTTAGGAAATAAATTATACCAGATTATACAGAGTCGTTGGATAAATTAACAAAACTTCTGCTCACATCCCACAAATCAATGTCCTTACCTTACAAAATTGATTTTTTACATGAAAATTATTAAAATGCCTGGAAAGGTAATACAACTTCCTGGTGATGCCACAAAAATTACAAATTTTGAAAAATGTTTGAAATTCACCTTTAACAAATCACAACAAACAGCGCTCAAAAAATATAAAAAATTATTCTGGAGTAAATGTTTGTTTTGTCTTTTTGAATAATTTTGTGACTTATTATCCGAAGAAAATATAGTTGTGTATGTGAGTTTTATTATTCTATAAATTTTATGTAGGCTGTAAAACGTTTTGTTAAAGGTGAATTTTTTTCAAAATTTGTTGTTTTCGTGGAATCACCAGCCCTTTTTGGAGGCATTTTTCTAATTTCTACCTCAAGAAAATTATAGGTAAAACATTAAATTTGTAAGGTTTTAAATGTGCTGTAGAGGTTAAAGAATGCTTTTTAAAAATGTTTTCAATTTTCATGTTTTGAGCGGAATTTTAAATTTTTTAATATTTTGTATTACTTTTTTGCATGTAGTGCTATATAACATTTGCCACAAATACGTAATTGTTTTTATTATCAATTACACGTGAAAAGGAAATAAATACCAAAGCTTGTAGTAATAACCACTCCTATAATGAATTGTGTATTTTGCAGAGTGCAGCCGTTGCCGCGAACTGGAAACATTGTCATGCAAGTTCAACGCATGGGCAAGGGCTACAGACACTCACAGCCCACTGACACAGTCTAACATTGAAACACAAGTTAAAATGGTAAGATAATTTAACTAATATTGTGTTTTATTGGTTATTTATGATTTTTGGTGTATTTTATTTAACATTCAAATGATCAAAATTTCTTTAGCGTTTGATGTTTTTAATATAAATTATACTTTTGCTATTACTTGTGACCAGACATATGTTAACTAAAAGTTGTTAATTGTTAACTTACACTTGGAGGAAAACGTTTCCTCCAAGTGTAAGTTAATTAACAACTTTTAGTTAACAAATGTCTGGTTGCAAGTAATAGCAAAAGTGTAATTTGTAATTTACAACCAGCTCGTCATGAACAGCAACAAGATTTTGATTTTTAATATAGTAAGTCAAAGCCAAAAAGAAACTTTTAAGTATAAGATTTTTTCTACGATTAGAATTACTTTGTATATAGTTGTGTACTATTAAATAAGTAGTAAACATGTTACGAGGATATGGTAACAGAATTAAATACTTTAAAATTTTGTAGTGCATTACGTTCGGTGAAATTTAGTTAATCATTTTTATATTAGTTTATGACGATCCAAACTTAAAGTTGTGTAAAAACTTCTGAGACAAAACGTTTTCAGTCGCTCCGTGGCGATCTTTATCAGAACTCCAAGCAGAAGATACTGGTGAAGATCGCCGCGGAGCGATCAAAAATGTTGTCTCAGTAAGTTTTTACAAATTTTTAAGTTCGGAAAGGCATAAACTAAAGTAAAAGTGGAGAAATAAATTCTTATAAATATGAATTCAACGTAATTTTATTATAGATTTTGTATTGATTTTTAGATGAATGTCTTCTTTATTTCAAGCATCTATTTTGTGAATACATACACACACACACACACACACACACAGAGTAAAATATGTCATAATATAATGTGTATGCATTTAATTGACGACTAATATATTCCATTAGTATTTTTGCTAAAATACTTGAAGAAACAAATCAATCAAATCTATCATGTGAAACAGAGATTAGTATATAAATGTTAACTCTTGAAGTGGCAAACACCCAATATCATGTCATTTAGCAATAGTTTAAGTGACAGGTCCCGTGGTTGTATTTGTAATGGTTTAGTAAATATTGACCTTTAATATTTAGTCAAAGGTTTAGTTAATATACCTTTGTATAATGTAAACGTTTATTCAATATTTACAAATTTATTACAGACAATTTACATAAACAAGATGTTTATCCATTTTAGTAGTTTCCAATGCCTTTGGTTTAGAGTAAGAACATGTTTTCATTGCTTAGTAGACAGTTGGTACAGCAACACTGTTTCTATACAGTAAGTTGCTAACTTGTAGCTTTAGGGTTTTATTACTAAAGGAACTAATACTGGACCAAAATAACACTGTCTGCCATAAATATCTGAACTATTCGGTTTCATTGCTTAGTAGACAGTTGGTACAGCAACACTGTTTCTATGCAGTAAGTTACTAACTTGTAGCTTTAGGGTTTTATTACTAAAGGAACTAATACTGGACCAAAATAACACTGTCTGCCATAAATATCTGAACTATTCGGTTTCATTGCTTAGTAGACAGTTGGTACAGCAACACTGTTTCTATGCAGTAAGTTACTAACTTGTAGCTTTAGGGTTTTATTACTAAAGGAACTAATACTGGACCAAAATAACACTGTCTGCCATAAATATCTGAACTATTCGGTTTCATTGCTTAGTAGACAGTTGGTACAGCAACACTGTTTCTATACAGTAAGTTGCTAACTTGTAGCTTTAGGGTTTTATTACTAAAGGAACTAATACTGGACCAAAATAACACTGTCTGCCATAAATATCTGAACTATTCGGTTTCATTGCTTAGTAGACAGTTGGTACAGCAACACTGTTTCTATGCAGTAAGTTACTAACTTGTAGCTTTAGGGTTTTATTACTAAAGGAACTAATACTGGACCAAAATAACACTGTCTGCCATAAATATCTGAACTATTCGGTTTCATTGCTTAGTAGACAGTTGGTACAGCAACACTGTTTCTATGCAGTAAGTTACTAACTTGTAGCTTTAGGGTTTTATTACTAAAGGAACTAATACTGGACCAAAATAACACTGTCTGCCATAAATATCTGAACTATTCGGTTTCATTGCTTAGTAGACAGTTGGTACAGCAACACTGTTTCTATGCAGTAAGTTACTAACTTGTAGCTTTAGGGTTTTATTACTAAAGGAACTAATACTGGACCAAAATAACACTGTCTGCCATAAATATCTGAACTATTCGGTTTCATTGCTTAGTAGACAGTTGGTACAGCAACACTGTTTCTATACAGTAAGTTACTAACTTGTAGCTTTAGGGTTTTATTACTAAAGGAACTAATACTGGACCAAAATAACACTGTCTGCCATAAATATCCGAACTATTCGGTTTCATTGCTTAGTAGACAGTTGGTACAGCAACACTGTTTCTATACAGTAAGTTACTAACTTGTAGCTTTAGGGTTTTATTACTAAAGGAACTAATACTGGACCAAAATAACACTGTCTGCCATAAATATCTGAACTATTCGGTTTCATTGCTTAGTAGACAGTTGGTACAGCAACACTGTTTCTATGCAGTAAGTTACTAACTTGTAGCTTTAGGGTTTTATTACTAAAGGAACTAATACTGTACCAAAATAACACTGTCTGCCATAAATATCCGAACTATTCGGTTTCATTGCTTAGTAGACAGTTGGTACAGCAACACTGTTTCTATGCAGTAAGTTACTAACTTGTAGCTTTAGGGTTTTATTACTAAAGGAACTAATACTGGACCAAAATAACACTGTCTGCCATAAATATCTGAACTATTCGGTTTCATTGCTTAGTAGACAGTTGGTACAGCAACACTGTTTCTATGCAGTAAGTTACTAACTTGTAGCTTTAGGGTTTTATTACTAAAGGAACTAATACTGGACCAAAATAACACTGTCTGCCATAAATATCTGAACTATTCGGTTTCATTGCTTAGTAGACAGTTGGTACAGCAACACTGTTTCTATGCAGTAAGTTACTAACTTGTAGCTTTAGGGTTTTATTACTAAAGGAACTAATACTGGACCAAAATAACACTGTCTGCCATAAATATCTGAACTATTCGGTTTCATTGCTTAGTAGACAGTTGGTACAGCAACACTGTTTCTATGCAGTAAGTTACTAACTTGTAGCTTTAGGGTTTTATTACTAAAGGAACTAATACTGGACCAAAATAACACTGTCTGCCATAAATATCTGAACTATTCGGTTTCATTGCTTAGTAGACAGTTGGTACAGCAACACTGTTTCTATGCAGTAAGTTACTAACTTGTAGCTTTAGGGTTTTATTACTAAAGGAACTAATACTGGACCAAAATAACACTGTCTGCCATAAATATCCGAACTATTCGGTTTCATTGCTTAGTAGACAGTTGGTACAGCAACACTGTTTCTATGCAGTAAGTTACTAACTTGTAGCTTTAGGGTTTTATTACTAAAGGAACTAATACTGGACCAAAATAACACTGTCTGCCATAAATATCTGAACTATTCGGTTTCATTGCTTAGTAGACAGTTGGTACAGCAACACTGTTTCTATGCAGTAAGTTACTAACTTGTAGCTTTAGGGTTTTATTACTAAAGGAACTAATACTGGACCAAAATAACACTGTCTGCCATAAATATCCGAACTATTCGGTTTCATTGCTTAGTAGACAGTTGGTACAGCAACACTGTTTCTATGCAGTAAGTTACTAACTTGTAGCTTTAGGGTTTTATTACTAAAGGAACTAATACTGGACCAAAATAACACTGTCTGCCATAAATATCTGAACTATTCGGTTTCATTGCTTAGTAGACAGTTGGTACAGCAACACTGTTTCTATGCAGTAAGTTACTAACTTGTAGCTTTAGGGTTTTATTACTAAAGGAACTAATACTGGACCAAAATAACACTGTCTGCCATAAATATCTGAACTATTCGGTTTCATTGCTTAGTAGACAGTTGGTACAGCAACACTGTTTCTATGCAGTAAGTTACTAACTTGTAGCTTTAGGGTTTTATTACTAAAGGAACTAATACTGGACCAAAATAACACTGTCTGCCATAAATATCTGAACTATTCGGTTTCATTGCTTAGTAGACAGTTGGTACAGCAACACTGTTTCTATGCAGTAAGTTACTAACTTGTAGCTTTAGGGTTTTATTACTAAAGGAACTAATACTGGACCAAAATAACACTGTCTGCCATAAATATCCGAACTATTCGGTTTCATTGCTTAGTAGACAGTTGGTACAGCAACACTGTTTCTATGCAGTAAGTTACTAACTTGTAGCTTTAGGGTTTTATTACTAAAGGAACTAATACTGGACCAAAATAACACTGTCTGCCATAAATATCTGAACTATTCGGTTTCATTGCTTAGTAGACAGTTGGTACAGCAACACTGTTTCTATGCAGTAAGTTACTAACTTGTAGCTTTAGGGTTTTATTACTAAAGGAACTAATACTGGACCAAAATAACACTGTCTGCCATAAATATCCGAACTATTCGGTTTCATTGCTTAGTAGACAGTTGGTACAGCAACACTGTTTCTATGCAGTAAGTTACTAACTTGTAGCTTTAGGGTTTTATTACTAAAGGAACTAATACTGGACCAAAATAACACTGTCTGCCATAAATATCTGAACTATTCGGCTTCATTGCTTAGTAGACAGTTGGTACAGCAACACTGTTTCTATGCAGTAAGTTACTAACTTGTAGCTTTAGGGTTTTATTACTAAAGGAACTAATACTGGACCAAAATAACACTGTCTGCCATAAATATCCGAACTATTCGGTTTCATTGCTTAGTAGACAGTTGGTACAGCAACACTGTTTCTATGCAGTAAGTTACTAACTTGTAGCTTTAGGGTTTTATTACTAAAGGAACTAATACTGGACCAAAATAACACTGTCTGCCATAAATATCTGAACTATTCGGTTTCATTGCTTAGTAGACAGTTGGTACAGCAACACTGTTTCTATGCAGTAAGTTACTAACTTGTAGCTTTAGGGTTTTATTACTAAAGGAACTAATACTGGACCAAAATAACACTGTCTGCCATAAATATCCGAACTATTCGGTTTCATTGCTTAGTAGACAGTTGGTACAGCAACACTGTTTCTATACAGTAAGTTACTAACTTGTAGCTTTAGGGTTTTATTACTAAAGGAACTAATACTGGACCAAAATAACACTGTCTGCCATAAATATCCGAACTATTCGGTTTCATTGCTTAGTAGACAGTTGGTACAGCAACACTGTTTCTATACAGTAAGTTACTAACTTGTAGCTTTAGGGTTTTATTACTAAAGGAACTAATACTGGACCAAAATAACACTGTCTGCCATAAATATCCGAACTATTCGGTTTCATTGCTTAGTAGACAGTTGGTACAGCAACACTGTTTCTATACAGTAAGTTACTAACTTGTAGCTTTAGGGTTTTATTACTAAAGGAACTAATACTGGACCAAAATAACACTGTCTGCCATAAATATCCGAACTATTCGGTTTCATTGCTTAGTAGACAGTTGGTACAGCAACACTGTTTCTATGCAGTAAGTTACTAACTTGTAGCTTTAGGGTTTTATTACTAAAGGAACTAATACTGGACCAAAATAACACTGTCTGCCATAAATATCTGAACTATTCGGTTTCATTGCTTAGTAGACAGTTGGTACAGCAACACTGTTTCTATGCAGTAAGTTACTAACTTGTAGCTTTAGGGTTTTATTACTAAAGGAACTAATACTGGACCAAAATAACACTGTCTGCCATAAATATCTGAACTATTCGGTTTCATTGCTTAGTAGACAGTTGGTACAGCAACACTGTTTCTATGCAGTAAGTTACTAACTTGTAGCTTTAGGGTTTTATTACTAAAGGAACTAATACTGGACCAAAATAACACTGTCTGCCATAAATATCTGAACTATTCGGTTTCATTGCTTAGTAGACAGTTGGTACAGCAACACTGTTTCTATGCAGTAAGTTACTAACTTGTAGCTTTAGGGTTTTATTACTAAAGGAACTAATACTGGACCAAAATAACACTGTCTGCCATAAATATCCGAACTATTCGGTTTCACAGTAGTGAAGGGGAAGCGTAAGAGCCGTCCATTCCTATCTACAGCAGTTGTAAATTTGTAATCAGAAGTTAGCCAGTTACAAGAGTTAATAATTAATATTTGGTTGTGTTTGATATATACTAGTTTGTAGGAAATCACTTGTTTTAAGCTGTGCATGAAGCGAGGTCTATAAGAGAGACTAAGATTTGGCAGGCAGCTAAAAATGCAATAAAACTATTGTTGCATTATTCCTTGTTTTTTTAACAAAATAACATGATACATTTAGTTATTTACTTACTCTTGGTAAAAACGGTTAAAATCAACCTATGTTTAAGCAAGAGCATCCCTTTCCACAAAAGATATAATAACTTCTATTCAAGGGTTAAATATAATTAACCTTAAAACTGATAATATGCAATCTTGCAATAATAGACTTGATTCAGATCTCTTGAAACATGTTATAAAACCTTATAAAAAATTCATAATGCAAGTAAAACGTAATGTATGGTGTGTGTGTGTGTGTGCGTGTGGGTATGTATGTGTGTGTGTGTGTGTGTGTGCGTGCGAGTGCAGGTATGTTTGTGTGTGTGTGTGTGTGTGTGCAGGTGTGTGTGTGTGCGTGTGTGTGCAGGTATGTGTGTGTGCGCGTGCGGGTGTGCGCGTGTGCGGGTATGTGTGTGTGTGTGTGTGTAGGTGTAGTAAATGAACATAATTTGTATACAATTTTATAGTGAACAATAAATGTCTTTACAAAAATCATTCTATGTGGAGCTGAAGAATTTTTGTTTGTATTTTCAAACTTGCCTGGTAATACAATCCAGGTGAGTCCCTTTGTTGTTGCCTTTCCTTATCTAGTCCACTGCAGACCAGGAGGTGGTCCTTGTCCATAATAGACGTTTGGCATGCACATATTGTGCACCTGTTGGATTCTAATATTTTCGTTCTACTGAGATCTATGGTGAGACAGTCATGCCCTGTGGCCAATCTGAAGTTAGCAACAGATGTTTTTCTTGGGAGTGTTCTATTCGCCTCAAACATTTCAAACGAATTATAGGACTTGTCCTTCAATCTTTCCTTCATCATATTCCTAAAACCTTGTTGGTAGGATGTTTTAATAATTTTTATTCTTGCCTGTAGTGATAAAAGTTTTGACGGTTTTTGAACAATTCTAGTCCCTCTCTTTGCAAGTTCATCTGCAGCCTCGTTCCCGTGTATCCACACATGAGATGGGATCCACTGAATTACAATATTGATTACAATGTTTTTTAAAATTGTATAATGTTTTTTTATATTCTGTACAATTGCACTACCTATATTATCATTTTTAGTAATTACTTGTAATGAGGATTTAGAGTCAACCAATAAAGTAATATCGGTATTAAGCCATGGTCTTAGAATTAGCTGTTGAAGAGGGGATGGAAAACAGTTCTGCCTCAACACCAGTTGAGTTATTTCTCAGTGCAAAATAGTGTGAGAAGTAATCACTATACAAATATTCCTGCTCCGGTCCCATCTTGCATTCTTGACCCGTAATGCATCTTGCATTCTCGCATTTTTTTAAACTAAGTAATAGTTAATAATAATCACTTTCTCAGACACTCTCATGGGCCCTCCTTCTCATGCCTTTGAAAACCTATAATAATGTTTCAAATTATGCAAGCAGGTCAAGTGATCTCGGCTACACTTAGGGGGACATTAATAATGTTTTTCTTTTTATGGTAGCATATAGTGCGCAAAGTTTTTCCTCATGTCTAAGTAAGGGTACAACCAAACCTCTACTTAAGGCTATTGGGTTTTAAAATTCATTTACAAAACCTGTATTTTGGCTTAATCTCTGATTTTACTAATCTTGTATGAGTTTTTAAACAAATTAGTAAGAAAGAAAGGATATGACACATCTGGCAGCTTTCAATTTCTTATCATGACATTTGGAGAAATCTTTATCAAAATATGTTAAATTAATCTTATATACATGAAATTGTTGTTTTGTATGCATAGTCGACAATTCTTAGAATCAATTAATTTAAATTAATCTGCCATACTTCTTATAGTTATAGTGGTAAATCTCTGCAAAAGGAATGGAGGTTTTACATCTCTATACTACACACTCAATTACTATATCAAGGAATTGTACCTAATATTCATCTGTCTTCAGTTGTAGGTTTAAACAATTTTAGTAGATGATTCGATAAATTGCGTAAGTTTTACATGGATAGCATGAACTATCAGATGTTAAAAGAATATATTTATTTAACTTTGTCGATGATTTATTCCTTGCACTGACTTTATAAAGTTATTATTGTTAATTGTAAACAATTGTTCCACCACTAAGTGCAATTAATGTTTACCTTTTGTGATAAGGCGCCTACAATATTATCTAGTAATTCGACGATGGTCAAGTAACTGAAGGGTGCCTCCTCACAAAAGATAAAAATTAATTGCACTTAGTGGTGGAAAAATTGTTTACAATTAACAATAATAACTTCATATATATATATATATATATATATATAGGTTAGTTCTAGTAGAGCTTAAAGCTTATTTAGGAATTTTTTGGACTTGATAGGAGACTGACAGACTTACCTAAAGGCAATAGTCCAAAACTGCAATCTCTTGGAAATAAGCACATATAAAACACTTAATACACTTTTATTTGAAATATTTCGATCAACATGATCTTCAGTCAAGAAAGAGAAAACAAAAGATTCTTTTGTTTTCTCTTTCTTGACTGAAGAAGATCATGTTGATCGAAATATTTCAAATAAAAGTGTATTAAGTGTTTTATATGTGCTTATTTCCAAGAGATTGCAGTTTTGGACTATTGCCTTTAGGTAAGTCTGTCAGTCTCCTATCAAGTCCAAAAAATTCCTATATATATATATATATATATATATATATATATATATATATATATATATATATATATATATTTATATATATATATATATATATATATATGAAGTTAATATATTACTATGTAAGTAATTTTATCCACCATTAAGTGCAATAATTTTACCTTAAGTGATGAGGCACCTTTCGGTCAATTGACCATTGTCGAATCACTTGAGTGATTCGACAATGGTCAATTGACCGAAAGGTGCCTCATCACTCAAGGTAAAATTATTGCACTTAATGGTGGATAAAATTACTTACATAGTAATATATTAACTTCATCAAGTCAGTGCAACGGAAAAACAATGGATAACGTTAAATATCAAGAATATATATATATATATATAAAGAACCAAGTCAAAATACAAATACAAGAATTATAATTGAATTTACAATTATAATTTGAATTATAAATTCAATTATAATTCTTGTATTTGTATTTTGACTTTTTTCTTTATTAATACACAAGAATACATATTGCAATATATATATATATATATATATATAATTGTTTTTAAATTGAATTTTAATTGTTTAATATTCCTGATGATGTTGGTACTGTTAGCCAACGAGAAGCTTTGAATTGTAAATTCAAATATAATTCTTGTATTTGTATTTTGACTTTTGTTCTTTATTAATACACAAGAAAACATATTGCGATATATATATATATATATATATATATATATATATATATATATATATATATATATATATATATATATGAAGAATATATATATTATCAAGAATATATATATATATATATATATATATATATATATACATATATATATATATATATATATATATATATATATATATATGGTATAATTTTTTAATAAAATTAACTTGCCAACAACTTGAAGCAACTGTGGCATAAATGTTTATATTAAGTAAAACAACCTCTCATCACAAATTCAACAAATTTTATTTAACCTTATGTACATTTCGATTACAAATAGTTATTTGTATAAATACCTCTGAAGATGATTATTTTGTAATCGAAATGTACATAAGGTTAAATAAAATTTGTTGAATTTGTGGTGAGAGGTTGTTTTAAATAATATAAAAATTAACTTGTGTTGATGAGAAAGGTCGACACACCTGATAATTAGTGCATGTTTAGGATTAAATTTGTTGTATTGTTAATATTGTTTCTTATAATAAATATTTGTTTGTACTTTTCATAAATTAAATTGTGAGTTTTATTGATCTTAACGGAATTTCAACTCGTAATAAAAGTTAACATATGTGTATAATTGTTATTATGTATGAAAATATTTATTTATACATGGCAATTTTTTTAATAGTAAAATTCTATAAACAGTTAAATGCTATAAAAAGTATTTTTTAATACAAAATTTTTTTATCAGTTTCAGAACCTTAAAGGTTGGTGAAACAAGCTGACAAAGATGGTGAGACTTATAAAGAGACTGTAAATACTCTTAGCTTTACAGAGTATTGAAACACTTCCCATGAACTGCTGTAGCAGCTGTTTGTTGTAAGTAGACAAGTATGTTAATATTTTATTAGTTTGTGTAAGAATACGTATTACTGGGCTTGTTACGTTTAGGTAAGTTCTGGAAATGCTTAGATTTCTTTCATTAAACTGTTAGAGATAACCTTGCAATCTTGTCTGTCTTGTGATGTAGACAAACATACATGGATGAAAAGAAACGTGCTAAAATATTTTGCATATTTCACTTTGCCGCATGTTTTTTCTAACAGAAGATATGAACTGATGACATGTTGTGTAAAATTGTTTTGTATTTTAATATCTAACATTAGTCATGTTTTTAATGCAGTTAATTCCTGTTCATTCAACCAAAATTTAAAAAAACAATTGGTCAATTTTTTTTCTGGACCAATATATTCTGTTCAAATAATTTAGAAGTCAACTAAGAAAACTGAATTTGCAAAATGTTTCAATAACCTTAAGAGAAAGTGAGATCACAGTTGTTACTTAGATGTTGCCAAGCTTACCATTGTCACTCAAAAATGGCAACTCAAACGCTTTCAATAAAGTTACATGGCTTTATCTTGAAACTTTCAGACCTATATTTATGTTTATTAAACTTGCTTAGAATTAAGATTGTTCTGTTCCGAACGTATTCCTGTACGCATGACATATGTGAAATGACTGAAATCAAGGGTACTTTGTTTAGTGTGAAATATGTTTCCTTTTACTATTTATTATGAATATACTGTGGTTGAATTCAATGATAAATACACAAAAACCTCTTAACCACAAACTTTCTTTATTTTACCCTTATGTACATTTCAGTTACCAAGTAACCATCCTCAGAGGGGTAACATACAAAGACTGATTAATGCTACAAAAATGCCTTATTTATAATCTACGGAACTATTTACCCCTACCCGACTGTCGCAGCCCCACCTCTTAACCAAGGCGTAGCCATGCCCATCGAGTGAAAACAAGATATCCAACGTCAACTTACTAAAATATAAATTATTAATACAATGAATTCTAAATTAAAAGATTTTTTTTTGAAAAATAACCAACAAAAAGTTTAATATAAAAAAATCATAATCCTACTTAAAAAGTGAATATAAAATTGAATAGGAATAGGACCTCTATCAAAATTTAATAAACTCTCAGGTTTATGTTTACTAATGTATAAACTTTTGTAACTATTTAACAATTTATTAGTCCTAACCTTCTTGATTAACTTAACATTATTAACATCTAGATTGTGATTGGTCACTAATCAGCAATACTAGACTTATCAAATATTTGGTATTTAATATCAACGTTTAATCTTTGGTATCCCTAATATGTTCCTTAAAGCTAGTTATTACTTTTCGTCTTGTCTGCCCAATATACATTTTATCACAACCTTTACAATTAACTTGGTAAATCTCTGATTTATCAAGTGTTTCAACTTTATATTTCCATTGCCTAATAAATTTTTAAGGTTATTATGATTTCATAATTATGAGAATACAGTAAACTCCCGATTATCCGTGGGCGGATTAACAGGTTTGCGGATTATCCGGGGTCTGCCATTGTTTTACAAATATCCAATTTTTATTCCAATCACATTCATGTGTTTAAATTTCCAAACGGTGAATTACGATGTAAATAAATATAAGACTTAATAGAAGTTAAGATGAAGGGAATAGATATGTAAATATGTATGTACTAATTTTTACATTGAAAGGGAAGCATCCCGATGCGGGCTAGCGAAATAAAAGGGGCGAGCCGACTACTGTATATAAGAGACAATGACAAAATGCTTGGACGCCCGAAAACCTAATGTGTATCATAAGATTGTAAACAAATGTCAGCCACTCTCGACTATAAATAGTCTAGGACGTGACATATGCATTATCCATGTCTGTCATATACATTATCGATCTTTATGGCTTTGTGACGCACATTAAGCTAAATCAAAGCTCAAAAAAACAGACAAAAGAGGCAGATTTTTTTGTTAAAAAGTGAAAGTATTGTGTGTAAAGGAAATTACATATGTACATACATACTTACTTTTGACATATACTTATGTACATATTGTAAATAGTTAGACATATAAATGTACATGTTATAATCCGTCAAATACATCGACATTTTAAATTATTTTCTGTATTTTTTTTGTCCTCTTAAGATTATTTATGAATTGCATGAACTGGGGTCATTATTTGTGTAACTTATAGTATAATAATCGATTATCGATCGTTTTGCGTTCATAGCGGATTATCCGGGGAATTCGTTATGCGGCGTTGCCGGGCCACCCTATTCCACGGATAATCGGGAGTTTACTGTATTAAAATTTTCTGAAACTGAAGAATGTTTTATGAACTGAAGTAATCGAAACAAAATCCCAAACATATGGACTAAATGTGAAGAAGTAACAACTTAACAACTGTGACAATAAATACTACACAGAGTACATGATCACCATTTCTTTTGTTTCCAAAGTCTATGGATTTTCCCACGTATTTACAGATGGTTTTTGAAGTTTCTGTGCGGTATTTTACAATGAATAGGAGATTGAATAGTGAAGAAGTTCTTTTGTGCCCAAAGTCCGGTTTTTCTCACGTGTTTACAGATCGTTTCGAAATTTGTGCTGTATTTAACAATCAGTAAGTATTTTATAAAAAAAAGATCAACAGAAATTGTCAGTAAACTTGAGGTAAAGTTTAGTTAACATGAGAAAATAAGTAAATTTAAAAAAATATTACTATAATCTAAAAAGTTGAAGAAAAATAATTTAAAAAATTGGAAAAAAGAAAGATTGTAAGAATCTTTCAAAAATATGGGGCTCCCAAGGGTCATATCATGGCAGCTACATGTTGCTAATCAAAGGGTTAAAGCCAAAAGTAATCAAAGTCATAAAAAAACATTCCTGATTATTATCAACGGTATGTCTGTCATAATTCTATCTAATTTTTTAAAAAATCTTAAGCCTGAACTTTATAAAAAAAAAAACTATGTTTATGTACAGCACAATGTAAATGAACTATTTCGTTCAGTCAGAAGAGAAAAATATTTGCTCCAAAGGCAGCGAACTGCAAGATTTTCAAAGATATCAGCCTTCTTCTAAATAAGAAAATTTTGAAAAGGAGACTAAATAAATAGTCCTTGATTACAAACAAGCTCCCACCTATAGCAAAAATATTTTCATTGATCCACTGCAAATTTGGTTTGTATAGCTTTCTAATTTTAAAAATATATAATACACAAATGCACATATCTATAGTATTTTGCTTGACATATCAGAAAATAAACTCTCTTGAAGCAAACAAATCAATCAAACAATGACGACACAAGATTAGCTGGACTGGTTCTTATTTCCGGTATTAATAAATCTGTATCGGACTGTCGCCATATTGATCTGGATATGAGGGGTTTTACTGTATTAGGGCTCATTAAAAATCCTATTTCTTTTAATGCTCAGGAATGTATTTCCGTGTAATCCGGGTTTTCCAAAATATGGGAGTTTTAATGAACCCTGATACTATAGGTAATTAAAAATGCACTAAATAAGTTTATGAACATATCTTGGAAGTCCGGCTCATTTCCAGGGTGTCTAGTGACAGGGAAAACCTGGAAAAGTCAGGGAATTTTAAGATTCTGGAAAAGTCAGGGAAAATTTTAAAAAATCGGGAAAATATTTATTTTGATTAGAAACAAAACTAGTGGCCATTGCTCTCGAATATTTGGTATTGTAAGCCAGCGGTTTAGGGGCAGGGCAGTCAGGAAATAACACTTCTTTATTTAGATGCCCATTATTTATTTCATAAGCCCAATGCTATGACTTCAGGACTTATGTCAATAAATATTAAACGTGTCGAGTTGGTACAGCTGGGAGGTTTTAGCCTGGACCGTGGCCTAGGGGTGCGCAGTGGTTCTGTTATATGGACAGGTGGGGATAACAGATAACTCAGTCTGTTTCTGACCACACAGAACGCTGTGTAAACATTCGTAGCCAGCTATTTGTCTAGACTCGTGATAGTATGTGTTTTATTTGACGGTGATTATTTGTACACTGTTTATTTCAACATGGAAGGTTCCAGTTTTCATTGCCATAGCGGGCAAGCGCGTCATGCAGATGTCGTCATTACCTCCCCTCCTTCCTTAGGATAGATATAAACTAAAAGATAAAGTGACTGAAGCAGAGATTATATGGTGCGTGAATTTAGTAATGCAACACTTCTTTACGCAATGCAGAAGGTAGTGTGCCTCTTTCTAAGGATGTTCCCTGATAGCACCATTGCACAGAACATGAGATTGGGGAAAGATAACATTTCCTATAGTGTTGTAATCGGTTTATCAAATTATACAAATTATATTAAAGACCTGTTACTGACATCATTAAATTCAAATTCTAACTATGTAATTGGCTTTGATGAAAGTTTAAACAAAATATCACAAAGAGCCCAAATGGATTTGAGTGTTAGGTATTGGGATGCAGAGACGGATGAAGTGAAAGCTCGATATTTTGGTTCTGTGTTCCTTACAGACACAAAAGCAAAAGAGTTACTCAATTCGTTCTTCAAAGTCTGGATTTATCCAAGATCCTTCAGATATCAATGTAAACCTGGGCTTTCTATAGACATCTAAAAGAGGAAAAGTCAGGGAAAACTCAGGGAATTTCTTCAAGCTATTTTACTAGACACCCTGATTTCCTTTGCATACCGTATGGCTATAAACGCATCTTGAAAGGCCGACTCATCAATTTCTTTCAAATAGATAAAATAGAAACAGAAATAGTATCGAATTTAACGGAAGCTCGAAATATCAGTACTCGGATCTTAGAGACTCTATTGCATATGTTTAATTTCTTTTTTAGGTAATTATCATCTAGACCACTGCAATCCATTATGCCACCATCATCAGAAACTAGCAGCATCAGTCACCAGCACCAACTACACCTTCATCAGCACCAACATCTTCATTATCACAATCAATAGCAAACTGCGTCTTTGTTATAATAATCAGGTAAATTTTTTCCCATTTCTAGTTTTAAAAATGTTATATTTTTTGCAAGAAACAAGGTTAATTTAATTTACAAATGTGCCCAATAAAGTGTAGAATATTATAAACAGGCTGAAAGTATTTAGTCTTGAAGTTGTCATTATGCTGTTAGCAGACGAGTTTTGAAAAGAATCTATTCTTCATTTCATTGATATGCTAGTGTCGTTGATTTCATTGAATATATTGTTTTTTGAACATCATTATGACTAAAAAGAAATTGTAACTAATTTTTGTTGTTCATTAAATGATATGTTTCATACTTATTATTTTGTACAATTTATTCAAATTTTATTGTGAACGTATATAAGTTATTCAATGGAATTGAAAAAAATTGCCATTACTGATATGTTTCATACTTATTATTTTGTACAATTTATTCAAATTTTATTGTGAATGTATATAAGTTATTCAATGGAATTGAAAAAAATTGCCATTACTGATATGTTTCATACTTATTATTTTGTACAATTTATTCAAATTTTATTGTGAACGTATATAAGTTATTCAATGGAATTGAAAAAAATTGCCATTACTGGTTTAGTTGCATAAAAAAAATGCTAATTTTAGTTCAAAGGTTAAATAATAGCTCAATGTTTCATATATTTTTATGAAGTGGAATTCACATTTTAAATATCCCTATTTTAATATATGCTGTTACATCAACCTGTTATAATATCCATATCTCATTTCCAATAGTCACAATATTTTCCAAAATCTTTTTACTTAACCTCAAATCCCTAAAAATAATTGTAGTAAAATTTTCATCAGCAAATAAAATGACGAAGTACAGAAACGTTCAATAAATGATATTTGAATGTATTTTTTGCAATTTTTAAGATTTTTGTTTTCAGATAGCTAGGCTGTTCCCTGCCTTTTCTGTTAATCCTGAATATTTTTGTTGCTCTTAAATAGACCTATCATTATGAATTTCCTTTAGTTATGATGTCTCTTCTCTGCCACCCTTGTCATCTGTCATTGCTTTATTTCCTTTATGTTAATGCTCCACTGCACTAACAGTTATGATTTTAGTTTCCTCGTCACCTTCAATCCACATTTTCCAGTAATCAGTTACCAAAATCTCATCTTTATAAAGACTAAATGTTGTTTTTACCTAGAGTAAATTTGTTTTTCAGGTTGTCAGCACTGTTATAGGGATACTTGGTCCTGTAATTTTTCAACATTTTGGAAAACTTTGAGTGATATTGTAAAATAAAGTTTTATGCAAATAAAACTTGATTTCGGTTGTAATAGAATGCATTCATATCAAATGCTCCGCCTATCCATCCTTGTGGAAATCCTTTATTTTTCATCATCTGTCCTATTCTTTTCTTATTAAGTGCACGAAACTGTCTTTAAAATTTATAACAAGTCATTAAACTCGTTGATCAGAAGTTGTTTTTAGTTTTTTTTATAACATTCAACTTAAAGTTGTTTAAATTATTTCTAGATATTAAATTTTATCTTGTTCCGTTGATATTACTCTAAGATTATAGAAGTAAAATGAATTTGTCATTGAAATATTTAGAGTTTTGACAGAAATCATTCAAAGTGCTGGTGTTAAAATTGTTGTGCGTTCTAGGCCATTTTTAAGACAAGATGTGTCCATGTTTTTTTTTTTTTAATAAATTACACAATGGGCTTTTTATGCTAAAACAAACATATTTGTGTAGGCTAACCTATGTTGTTTACACATTGTGCTGTTGTCAGGACTGCTGTTTATTTATGTTTTAATGGATATATCATTAGTAGGAAGATTTTGTTCTCATAGGCCTATATAAAATTCAAGTAACAGATCCATAAAGAATAAACCAAAGATTACATAATATTTTGAATATCTATAAGAAACTTGGGATCACATTATAAAATGTTATTTATTATGTAGTTTGTTTAATAGAATTTCTTGGTCTGTTTATCCCAATTTTCCTTCTCAAAATTTTTGTGTTTAATTTTTGAAATTTCTTTCATTTAAACTGTAACATCTATAAGCAATAGATTGTACTTGAAGTGTTATAATAATGAAATTCCTTTTTTCTGTACAATTTCTACATTTTTTAAACTATAAGCTCTATAAGTAATAGATTGTAGTTAATGTGTTATAATAATGAAATCCTCTTTTTCTATACAGTTTCTATGTTTTTATTAAAACAGACCTAGACTTTATTAATGTATTTGAATTTTGTATTCTTTGAGTAATACAGAGTTGTAGCATTTACAATTTTATCTGCGTAAAATAATTATTCAAGACCGGATTTTTTTTGAATTCTGTGGATTTTTAGGTTTTCATTATTTCTTTTTATATAAATTTTCTCAGTAATTTTTACTTTATTTGAGAGAAATATTAATTTATTTAATTTTATAATACAGTACAGTCTCTCTAATCCGGACTTGATGAGACCGGACCCTGTCTGGATCAACGAAAGTCCGGATTATACGGAAAAAACCAAACAAATGCATACAATGTGTTTTAGGCGGGGAAACATATTGAAATTGTAGTTTTAGTGAAATTGAGGTCTAAATATAGCTTACAGTGCAGTATTTCATAGCTTATTTAGCAAAAAATTCTGTAATTGTAACAGAAAAGATATGACATGAATAAATATTAAACCATTTTTCTCGTTGAATAAATGTATTCACATAAAGTTATTTACACTATACTGTATAAACGCACAAAAATAAACTTTAAAAAACTTAATGAAAAAAGTCCGTAATGTTGTTTTGTTTTAACGATGAATGACGTCGTTTCACAGTACGATCTCGTAAACGTTTCAAGGTCAGTAGCACTTGACGTATCAGTTTGTTTCTCAAAGTAGGTCATCAACCCCTCCAGCATTGCAGCCGCCCCATCGTGAGTTGGGCTGACCGGTTCATCTGTGTAGTCTTCCTCTTCTGTGCTGTCATTTTCTGTGTTTGCAGTGCACACCGCGGCGATTTCGTCCCCGTTGAGCACTTGATAACCAATGTCATTATCACTGATAATCCACTCAGAAATATCAGTTTCATTCAACTCGGCACAAACCTCCAATTGTTGAAAAATCTGAACAAATTCAGCATTTGTAGGTTGACTGTCGGTTTTTGCACTTTCCTGTGGCATTTCAGGCCACAATTTTTTCCAGCTCTTTTGGAGTGTAGACTTTTGAATTTACTCCCTTTTGATTCTGCAGCCATATAAATGACATCCTTTATAGTCACTTTTTTAGGAATTTCAATAAATTGTGTAGCTGGATCTGCTTCTTGTTCCAAAAGCAATCAAATTAACTTTTTCCTATCGCCTCTTATCACGCCCTGGTCCATTGGCTGAATGAAAGCAATGACGTTAGGAGGAGGAAATTTAACAAAAATGTCACCATGACTCAATTCTTCTTCATTTGGGTGGCATGGGGCATTATCAGTTAGTAAAACCGCTTTTCGAGGGAGTTTTTTCTCTTTTAAAAACTTTTCTGTTGTTGGAACAAATTTTCAAAAAACCAGTCCTTAAAAACTTGACTGTTCATCCACGCTGATAACTTGTATTGGGCCTGTAGAACACTTAAATTTACGTTTTTAAAAACCCTAGGCTTTGCGGATTTCTCTATTACCAAAAGTGGAAATTTTAGATCACCAGAAGCATTACTGCAGAGCAGCAAAGTTATACGTTCTTTCTTAACTTTATGGCCTTTTGCTACTGAATCTAATTTGAAAGCTAAAGTTTTTTTTTGGAAATATTTTATAATTTAATCCGGTTTCGTCAGCGTTGAACACCTGACAAGGTTGTAAGTTTTCATATCTGAGAAACTTGCCAAATTTGTCTTTGAATTTTTCACTGGCATCACTGTCACCTGACAAAATTTCACCACTTATTCCGAGTTGACTGATGCAGTGTCGTTCCTTCCACCGTGACAGTCAACCCACACTGGCAGTAAAATTAGGGTCTCCTTTTAACTTTTCATTCAGTTTCAGCGGGATCGTTTGCAAATTTACATACAATAATGGAACACCCTGTTCCCATTGTTGGCAAAACCAAACATACAAAGCATCATCTAGGGTTTCATTTTTTGAAGTGCTCCTGCCGCCTAAACTGTCTTTACTAACCATTTTTGCACAAAAATCTTCAATTTCCTGTCGCTTTTTTTCCAATCGGAAACAGTTTGTTTTCCCATGCCTAACTCTTGCAATTTTAGTAAGAGATTCACCTCCATCAATACGAAACAAAACTTGGAGTTTTTATTCCATTGCACTGTCACTGACTTACGTTTAGTCGCCATTTTCACTGAACAATGAACGAGACGTAAATAAAAAACACATCAATATCGCACTAGAATTAAATGACAACTGAGCAGATATCTTGCGAGAAGCAGTAAAGGTGGCATCCGTCCAACAACACAACTCACCTGACACCAGACGGATAGACAGTCTTATCCGTTTAGTCAGCGGTCCTTTATCTTTCGTTTATCGCAAAATGTCTCTGATGTCATGTGCGTTGTAGTGTTGGGAGATCTAATGTGAATATATTTTTTCAAAGAAGTTTTTCCTACTTTAATAGGCAAAAGAAACAAATAATATGGTAAATTCATATTTAAATGAATAAATTATATTTGTCTATTAGAGTAGGAAAACCCCTTTGAAAAATAACAAATATAGCCGTATAAAAATAAATATTTTTGTGGATGGCAGACTGATTGTGCACTGTAAAATACTATAACTAAACAAAAATTTTGGGCCATTCGGATCATCGGAGACTGGATTAGCGAGACTGTACTGTACACTGTAAACTAATCACTTAATAAAATAATCACACTGTAAATATATAAAACATTTTTTTTCTAAATTTCAACATATTGCAATTTGTAATTGCCTTTTTTCATACAAAGGGTGTAACTGGTACATCTCTTATGATCATAATGGCCGATGTGCTGCCATGGTCATCCCTTATATCTCTGCTCAGGGTCTTGGAGGTTCGATTTATATGGTTTCCCTATATACTACAAATGATTATAGTAAATCTGGGTTAATGCGTTAGAACCACAAATAAGTTTAAATAAATATTTTGTTGTTTGAATAAAAGTAATGCAACAGAATTGTAAATAGAGTAGGTTATAATTAATTTTTATCTAAAAATATATTCTGGAACAGAATTTCATACAGTTAGTTCTAAATGTTTTTGCTGATTAAATGGTATCGCTGGAGTGAGTTGGCAATACTTTCCTCCAACCTATTACTTAGCATTATGTTGTCTAGCACCTGCACAGATCTGACTTGTAGCCCCAAATAGCTTTGAGGGGTAGCACACCAATACTTAGGCAGACATACTGTTGCAGAAATGTATACAACAGATTATAATACAATAAAAATATTGGAAAACATCCCAATACCTACTTAAGATTAAACTTTAATGTACATTTTGATGACCAAGTCATCATCAGAGGATCCTATTCAGTCTAGTTTCTAATTTTGTAATAGACCCTCTGATGATGATATTGTCATCGAAATATACATAAGGGTTTAACCTCAGGTAACGTAATATTTTTATGGTATTGGGGTGTTTTCCAATATTGTTATAGAAATATATTGTACCACTGTGCTCTACACATATATACATAGAAACAGTTTATAACATATTAAAACATAGTTTTTGTAATATACTAATTAACATAATTCAATATGTAAACATAAGTTCATAGAGCCATTGATCCATCATAGTGATTTCATATATTTACTAGTCAAAGTGTTAATTATTTGAATTTGCCTGGTTTTTACAATTAAAATGACGCTATGATAAAAGTAAAACTTAGATGAGCTTTAAATAGAGGCTGGAAGAAATGATAAACATGAAGAAGATTACACTGCTTTGTTTCTACTTAAGTCTGACAATTCCTGTAGGCCTGAAACAGTTTAAACATATTTATCTAAAGGCCCTGCTTACACTAATCAATATTCATCATTGTTGGCCTGATTTTAGATTTGAATGTGGAATTTCTCCAATTATTATTGTTTTATTGAAATTAATAATTGTGTTTGAAAAAAGTATGACCTGGGTATAACAATATTGCACATATGTGTGACTTCTGCATACAATGCAGAGTCGATAATAAGAAATAAATGGTAATGGACATGGTTCCAATTATTTGTAATAAATAGAGAAAACAATGATAGTGATATGATTGCATTTAAATAAAGAAAAATTGAAGTTTCTTGATTTAATCATCTTGAATTCACTAATTAAACTATTTTTACACTACTTAACTAAGTGAATACGTAATTGATTACTTACTTTCAAAACGATCATTCCTTTTACGAAGCTAACCTACTACGATCGTTTTGAAACGTGTCAGCAAGTAAGCAATTATGTATTCGCTTAGTTAAGTAGTGTAAAATTAGTAAAGAAAAATTGATAAAGTACTGCAAAAAGATTTTTACATATTGTTAAACCATCTAACATGAACACAGTCCTGTGTTATAAACTTTCAAACATATGTATGTATAAACTACATTCAAATTTTTATTTCACACTGAAATTTATACAGCATTGTAAACATAGTTTCATTGTTTTAACCTTAACAACCTGACACCATGTTGAACTTTAATTTAAAATAATACAAAAGTTCATTTAGTCATAAAAAATTGCTATAAAGTGAATCGCATATGCTCCAAGTATATTAGTGGCCAGTTTTTCTTGGATTTTACTGCAATTTGTAACAGTTTAGGTGGCAGAAAATGTGTCTAACAGCCTTGTAAAGGCATACAGCCAATTTAGGATAATTAAACACGCTTGGTAAATAATAAATACATATACTTAACAAAGCAACATGAGACAGACCTACCTACATTTACAGTTATAGATTTCTATGGTTGGCAAAACTAACTTTTGTATTAAACTATTTAATCATATATATAGTGTAATATAGATGTTGGATATAAATTTGGTTCAATAAATAAAACCCACTGCAACCGAAGTTTGTTATGGGACTGACATAACAAGAACCCAGTAGGGTTGCATGTAAATTCCATAAAACGTTAGCATTTAAAACATAAAACCAACTAATTAGAAGAAAAGCTTTAGTGCTTTATATATTATACAAGTTGCACTAGACATATTTATCAGGAGTAATTCCTATTGTGCAAACCCTGCTACTCCAGCAACTTTGTGCCCTCCTTGAATGAATTTATATGTAATGTAGTCTTGATACACTTTCTGTTAGAAGGGTGTGAGTCAATTTTTTTTCTAAAAAGTTTGATTGTATTTCATGTAGATTATTTTGCGACAATAATTTTGATTAAAATGACACCTCTTCATCTACCCACTGGTACAAAAAATATAATTAAAGTATTTGGTTTTTGTTGAAATGCATATGTCAATGGCCAGTTTTTGTTGAAAAAGAGTGAGTCAATGGGAATGCTCTAATCAGTTGTTATAAAGTTTACTTATGTCCATTTAACAAAACTTGACATGTCGTAGCAGTTTATTTGTAGGTAAGTGAGGAAATGCCTACAATGTATGGGAGAAGAGAACTGTCTGGATATTTTTAATAAGTTTTACAAAATTGCTACAAAAAGTTATCAAGATCTTTGTTTCAAGGACTATGTTGAATTCTGGCAACAGCTATCTAAGGACAATGTAAATACTAAAGGACCGAAATTTGCTTTTTTAAATATTTTGTTATTGTGGGAACTGACCGAGAAGAAGTATGATTTAATAGATTTTTATCATTATTCAGCGTAAGTGAAAAGGGAATTAGATGAATTCAACACCTCAAACTAGTTAAACGGACTTTAGAGGAAAGAGAGTGGTCAAGTCTTACCCCCAGATGTTAGTCTTGCAAGAAAGTAAATATATAAAGGCATTTTCCTTAAATGTTTCTATTGCAATGGGAAGAAAATGTACTATCTCCTAATATTAAGCTTATGTAGAAAATGTGTTGAGACAAAAACTCCACTCACAAAGTCAGCAAAATTTTCTATAATATAGGGACAATTTAATTAGTTGATTCTATCTTCGCGTGAGCTACTAGTAATCACTAAACACTTTTAAATGTTTTAAAAACATTTAAAAGTGTTTAGTGACAATTTAATTATAGGTTTTGATGTATGAGGCAATAAAATCACCTCACCTAAATCTTGTGGCTAAAGGTGTTACTGAAGCTGCACTCGTAGTCCATGAAAATAGTAACAAGTTTTATTCAGCTATAAAAAATGAGTCATTTGTTGCTGCTGAACTAGAGAGCCATGTTTTCATATGTAAACAATATCTCTTCCAATAATGCCAGTACAAAAATTTTACTATATAAGACAACTTTCTTTAAATACTATTGGAGTACATAATATTAAACTCTTGAATTTTGTAGTCCATTACATTTGGTGAAACATAATTAATCACTTTTACATTAATTTATGACTATCCGAACGTTTAAAGTTCAGATAGACATAAACTAAAGTAAAAGGGATTAAATAATATTGAAGATAGTAAAACTAGTATTAATTTGTATCACAAAGGAATAGCAAAAAATATCCAATGAGGTTTCTTCAGTTTTAAATAAGTGTGAAAAATATATACCTGAAAAATAGTCAGAATTGCAGATTTTCGGTGATAACTACAGAATCCAAAATAAAAATTATGGTTTGTCTGGATTCTTGCTTTTTTAACAAACTACGACTGTTTTAATAAAGGTACACAATACTATCTTATGCTTGGGCATAGCTTTTTGCCATGTGTTAAAGATTTTGAAATCAATATAAAAACTGTAAAGCCCCTACATGACCACATATGCGCAGTGAATGAGGTGTCGCTACACGTAAAATCCAGTATGTCAAGATTTGATAGGTTTACAGTTCACAAAATTAATATTAGAAATTGCTTGAAGGTTCATTACAAAAAATCACATATTTCTCAAGAGATGAAGGTAAAAAAAGTGCAAAAATAAGACAAGGTATATTTCCAGATAAGCAAATTGTTTTAGTTTGATTATAAACAAATAATATTTTTAAAAAATTCTATGTAAATTCCTACTGAGGCCAACAAAGAAAAATCTTATTTTAGTTTCACCAGAGCACTATTTATGATATTGTGTTTAACACACTATTGCAAAAGTTTAAGGTTGTACAACGTTTTATTTTGAAGATAATTAGAGGGGGGAAGGAACATTCAAACACATCTTTGAGAAATATTTCTAGGAATTGGAAACTTGGCGCAGTGCCAAGGCATGCTAGACTTCGAACATGAAGATTCTCAGTTCAAATCTGTCTGGACCCCACAAATTTTATATTTTAAAGTGGCTTGATGTAATCATCTTGAATTCACTGACTAAACTATATTTGAAAATTACTTGACTAAGTGAATACGCACGGCTTACTTGCTGATACATTTCAAAACATTCGTTCCTTTTATGAAGCTAACCCTCTACTGACGGCATCGGTTAGGTACAAAACCTATAATAAATAATTTAGTATTTACTTACCAATGCGTTTCATTTATAAAGCTAACCCTCGACTCGCCCTTGAGTAGAGGAATAACTTCATAAATGAAGTGATTGTTTCGAGACACGTAATCAAGTAAGCTCTAAAGTATACACTTGGATATGCAATAATTATTTATAGTTTAATCAATGAGTTCAGGATGATTACAACAAGTAACTTTATCAATCAAAATTAAATTATTTTCATCATGACTAGACTGAGGTTCAAAGTCAGTTTCATCGTATTCAGCTGCTGTTTCATTTGCAGTCCAATTTTGTAAGGCTTCTTCGTAATGTTTATACTCGACCGGAATGTCCTCACTCATCTTCACAATGTCTAGTATCTTATCTTTTTTATTATACATTTTTCCAGCTGGATACACAAGATCACTTGGGTGTATTGTGTTGGTTTTCAACCAGGAAGGAAGCAAACTGTTAATAGAAGAGTATGCATATCCTTTTTTAAATTCCTTCTATTAGCTTACACTCTCCTGATAAATATCTTGTACAAATTTTCAATCATTATTAAAAGACGGTTTTTATTCATCCAATCAAGTTCAAATATTTTTTTTAACTTGTAGTGGATGACAAATGATGACAATAGTTTTTTCAAATATTTATTCAATAATTAAATTATAAACTACATTCAAAAAGTATTTAATCAAGTGCATATGTAATGACTTACTAAACGCTGATGCGTTTCAAAACATTTGTTCCTTTTACGAAGCTAACCCTCTACTGGCGGCATCAGTTAGGTACAAAGCCTATAACGGGTCGATTTATGTCTGTGGGATGGGGTGAGTTATTTTGGTTGTGTGTCTTGTAATGGAAAATGATGTTGGCTTTAATATGTGTGTGATCATTCAATAAGTTTTCTTTTTCTGTTGGGTAGTGTTTTGTATATCTCGTATTTTTCTAAGGTTGTTAGTTTTTTGCTTTGTTTTAATGTGTGTATAACATTTAAATTAGTATCTATATACGTGTGTGTGTGTTGCGTGTTTTTAGGCGTTATGTGTAGCTGGATTTTGGGTTTGTTTGTTTTCTTTGGGTAATGTGTTTTTCGAAGCGTGTATAGAATGATCTACCGGTTTGGCCGATGTAATAGCCTTCGACAATTGTTACATGTTAATTTGTAAATACCTGATAGTATGTATTTGTCAGTTTGTTTTTGAAACATACTTAGGAAACTATATAAACACTATGCAACAGATAAAGAAGACATAGTAAATGATCACACACATATTAAAGCCAACATTCACATTTCCATTACATGACACACAACCAAAATAACTCACCCCATCTCACAGTCATAAATTGACCCGTTATAGGCTTTGTACCTAACCGATGCCGCCAGTAAAGGGTTAGCTTCGTAAAAGGAATAAATGTTTTGAAACGGGTCAGGAAGTAAGTCATTACGTTTGCACTTAGTTAAGTACCTTTTAAATATAGTTTATAAATTAATTATTGAATAAATATTTGAAAAAACTGTATTATCATCATTTGTCATCCACTACAAGTTAAAAAAAATATTTGAACTTGATTGGATGAATAAAAACGTATTTTAATAACGATTGAAAATTTGTACAAGATATATATCAGAAGAGTGTGAGCTAATAGAAGGAATTTAAAAAAGGATATGCATACTCTTCTAGTAACAGTTTGCTTCCTTCCTGGTTGAAAACCAACACTATTCACCAAGTGATCTTGTGTATCCAGCTAGAAAAATGTATATTAAAAAAGATGTATATTAAAAAAAAAAATGTATATCAAACCCGAGTAGAGGGTTAGCTTTATAAATGAAACGCATCAGTAAGTAAATATACTAAATTATTCACTTAGTTACTTTAGTTATATTGATATTTTATGTATCTTGTTCACTTTGCAAAATCTAGTTTTTGTAACTGAACATATAAGCAACTGAGTGTGTTTAGTTATATAATTTACATTGCTTTGGAGTTTTGTTACATCATTTTTGTGAAGTTTTTTATATAATATTCAAGATTTTTGGTAAAGGGGTGTATTTTTTATGAATTTTAATGTTTAAAATACAGAGAAACCTGTTTTACAAACATGGTCTAAGTTCAACAGATTGCCTAATAACATTAGTACTGCCAATCAAAAATATGTTTCACTACAAATTTTAGTAAATATAAAAAGTGAAAAGTTTTTTTTGATTTCCCAAAAATTTTCAAACTGTGACTTTAACAAAACCGATTCAATTAAGGCACTGAAACAACAATGCCGTATTTAAATTGTTAATACCTAAACATATATTATTATGTGACACTTAGCTATAGTAACACTTACTTTTTTTAAATTAGTATGCCAATTTTGGGAATGTATCCCATTGTCAATTTGTATCACACCTGAGATTTCTGTTTTTTTAGTTTCGGGTGGGGTTATGATATATGTATTATAAAAGCACAGTATCATTGTAATTAATAAAACAAACAATTACAAACCATTGGTACAAAATAGTTATATAACCTCCTATGTACAATTCACTAACACAGTTACCATAAAAAGTGTTTAGAATTTGTTTATTTTTAATAAGTATGTTATGTGATTTTTGACAGAGTTGGCAAGTCACTTATTAATATGTGTATAAATATAAACCAGTAGCATTACATCTTTATGATCTTGATAGTGAGTAGGTCTATTTAAGAGAAGCTACTCTGTTCACCGACGCCATAACCTTGCAACAATCATAATGCCAGGATATCATTATATGTTTTCCTTAGACCTTAAATTTCCATTTACTGTTTCTTATCCATCACTTTACAATGTAATGAGTTATTACATCTTTATGATCCTAATCATGTGTGCTTCTACTTCAGGGAAGCTAACCCACTTATGTGATGCTATAATCTTGCAACAATGGTAATCCCAGTGAATCATTATTTTTTTCCATAGTCCTCATAGTTTAATCTACCGCTTCTTATCTATTGCCTTACATGACAGTGTAATGAGTAGCCAAGTCTTTATGATCTTGATAGTGAGTTGGTTATTTAAGAGAAGCTACCCTGTTTACAGGATACCAAAACTTTGCCTTGTTCGTAATACTAGAGGATCATTATGACTTTTTCGTAGTCCTTCTATTTTCATCTGCGATTCTTTCTGTATCCATTGCCTCACAAAGCGGTGCAACAGATAGCTCATCTTTATGATCTTGATTATACGTGGGTCTACTTCCGGGAAGTTAGCCTGCTGACGCCATGCTATAACCTTGCAATGATCTTAATTCCAGTGGATCATTATATCTTCTCTTTACTCCTTATTAAATACATCACTATGTTTTGTCATCTGTCATACATTGTTTAAAGAAGCTTTCTGTGCTTAGTATTGGACTTTCCTTCTTTGGAATTAACCTCATAATATATTATAGAGCCAAAGTTTAGATTAGATTGGTTCTCTTAATATCTGAAAGTAACTCTAAAGGTCTGGACCAATATTGTGCACTATAGAGTATATGGATTGCCATTTGGTAAAGGAACTGCTTTGTTCTTTCTCCTTTGTGACATTCTGCATAAATCCTCTTTGAAAAGGAAAGAGACCCAATTCTGCAAGATAACACTGGAGCTCCCAAATTTAGAAATGGGAATATTACATTTCTGTCTGTCATAATGTACGGACCCAGAATAGTTTTCTGCCTGTTAAGAGAGGTTTAGGTCTCCCTTGAGGTCCTCCAACATTTTCTCCACATAACCAAACTCATTCTTGTCAAAAGCCCATAAATTTTATGTCTAATTTAATCTTCATGAAGTTTTTTTCATGCTTTTGCCAATTCCATGGACCAATTTCATCAGATTAGCTCTCACAAGACTATGACAGACTACCGCCTTGTTTCCATTTTTGCCTTCCTTAATTGCCTCTGTTCGCTTCCCTTTCCTCAAACACATCTTTAAAAAATTTTCTACCCGTGAATTTGGATTTCTGTTCCTTCATCCAATACATTCTGAGAATAGTCATAGACTAATTTAATAAAGCTCTAATTTCATAAATGGTTGACTGAGGTAAGACAAGGAACAACAATGTTTCAGTTAGTCTGCACCATGTGTTCATAATTTTAATATATTATGCCAATTAGTAACTTCTCTTTTTAATAGCCTTTACAGGATAAAAAAATATAAAATCATAAATCACTAATTTAATAGTAATAAAAACATTAGAACTTCTAAAGGTAAGATTTTCAAGGAAAAGGAAATGTGGATAGGGTTAAGTACTAATAGCCTTTACTGTAACATTTCTATATTTCTGCATAACACTATATTAATTATTTAGAAATATTGGAATACCATAATAATTTAATACTAATAAATAGGTAAGTACCATTACCTATACATTGAGTTTTTTAAACTGTGAAGTGAAGCAGTTTATTTTGTAATGTTTTATTTAAATAAACCTCATAATGTTTTATTTTATTTGAAAAAAAATGTATAAACTCAATTCTTACTTGCAAACATTTTGTTTTGTTTCAGGTTTTTGTAGTCTGAAGCCCAGAGCTTGCAGACAGCAGGTCAGTGTTAGTTTAAGTCCGTGGCCGTTATAAAAATCTTACTCGATAAACAATAGTTACGCGTTTCGCTGTCGTGCTGAAATTTCCGTGCATGTTAGCAAGTAGTAGACATGTCAGCTAACCAGTGTATCCATCACTATCTTTGTTTGATTTCCCTTTTTTTTAAGATGGCTAAAACCAAAAACGTTTTATCTTAAATAATTTAAACACTTCAGATATCAGGGTGGTTTTATCATGGGCCTCATTGGTCTATATGTACTTATTCTTTCAGGTACCCCTATGTTTTCAGCTGTTTTTTTTTTATTTTCAGGTATTTTCAGATCCGGAGAAGCCCACCCCTCAGTTAGTGTTAAGTTATTTTTAAGTTACCACTCCTGTTTCTGATTCCCAGTAATACAAAGATGTGATGGAGTTCCCTGAAATGTAATGGAATAGAAGCTCAGATCCGCTCGTCGCTGATATAGTATCTGTAAACGGTATCGGTTTCTCTATCACACCATCCCTCCTTTTTCTGTTTCCATTACATTTCTCTATTTTGTTTCAAATTGATTTAAATTTGTTTCTCATAATTATTTTACATTAAAGTTGAATATAGTATGTTTTTTCTTAATCAGTTTTATAATATAAACAAAACAATAAAATTTAAAATTGGTTTTTGTAAATTTTGAAACTTACATTACCTTCCAACATAATGAATTATTTTGTTTTTATTGTGATAAAAATGTATTAAAGTAAACTTTCACACATACTATTTCTAAATCAATTGTTTAAACAATTAAATTTAATATATTTTTATAATTTTTTAAAGAAAATATTAAAATAATTAAAATTTTAAATTAAAAACTGTATAAATATATATAATTTTCACTAATACATGTTTATTGGTGTTTAATGTTAATATATTTGTTACTACATGATGACCTAAAATTGTGTTTCCAACTCTGAAAGTAAATTGTGTTATACACTGTGCAATGTTCAGTAGAAATATATATTAATACAAGATAATTGGTTAAAACATTGTTGCAATTCTGCGTTGTATTTTTGGAATACTTTTGACACAAACTGGATATAACCACTAACTGGACAGACTGAATCATGACTAAAACACAGAAGTAAAGACGTGGTATTCTGGGTAATATGGTAAAAGTAGTGTTGGGACGGTTGTATGTTTGTAGGGTTTGTAGATTTGTTGTCTGTAGGTAATAATTTGTTGTCTGTAGGTTATCATTTTTTGTCTGTAGGTTATTATTTTTGTCTGTAGGTTATCATTTTTTGTCTGGTTAGTTAAAAGCAGGCCTGAATATTGCTCTTGCTGTACAGTATAGCATGGCAGTGTTTGGGATGCTTTTATATTTGTCGTCTGGGATGTCTCTGTTGCTATCCATTTGTAGGTTATCTGTTAGGTTTATTTTACCAGGGTTTGTTTTAACCTATAGTATTCTATATACTTTCTACAAGAACAAGTACTAGTATATGTTTTATACTCAAATTGCTTTCAGTATTGGTCACTGTTTAGTTCATTCTTGTATTAAAATAAATAACATTAAAAAACTGAATTAAAAATAAAGATTAATAAATAATTTGAAAAACCAATTTAAAAAGTTATAAAAAACTTGTGTTACAAATGAGACTAAAAAAAATTAAAATATTCTATTGAGGTTATAATATGAAATGAAAAACCAACAAATAACAAAAACTAAATAAACTTATGCAAAGAAAACAAATATTCAATTAGACAACAGTAATTATTTCTTCCTTTAGAGTAAAAAATGTTAATTAGAAAAAAAACAAACAAGTATAAACACAATTTTAGACTGCCATGTTCTGAATAATAATAAAAGTTACAACTGTTGTCAATATTATTGGGTAATGTAAACCTATGAATGACAAGTAAATCAATTTCTATAATTACATTGAAATTCATGTAAAGATGTATAAGGGTCCCTACATGGTTGGCTGGCATGTCCTTTTAGAATAAACTTTAGTTGTAAGTCTTGCTTACATTTCATGTATAACAATCCAAGTAGATTTTTGTAAAATAATTCTAAATAAGTTTAAATAAATCTAAAACGATAAAAAAATCAGATAAAAATAACATATACATATTAAATTAGAGTAGTCTTTGAGAAACTTTAAGTTTTTACAAAATGAACAAAAATCTAATAAAATAAAAATGACTAACGGAAGTTTTATTTTATAACATTACAAAAATTATTTTCAGTAATTAATATTATATACGTAAAAATAGTATCTAAATAAACATGTAAGCCTACATATAATTATATGTACATGCATACAAACATGATCTAGTATTTAGCAGAATGCTATTAATAACAATATCTGCAAAATTTAATAAGGAACTATTAGTATCAACAGTTTAACTCAAATATGTTAAACAAAAGATATAAAATGTATGTTATTAAATAGGTAGTATTAGATAAAGAAGACAGTGGATCTTTCTTCAGATTCCCTAGTATAGGGCAAGAGTACACTTATATAGTTAAATAGTTAGAGTAGGTAATTTTAGGAAAATAAACTTAGTTTTGCATCAGGTTTCATTAGTATAAAATTAGAGCACATATATAACAGAAAAGATTAATGTATTGGGTAGTTTTGGGGAAAGAAAAAAAGTGGCTTCAGCACCTAGAGTAGAGGCATTGTGAAGTAGTTAAGTGTTAAGTCTAATTAACTTGGGAACTTCTAGTGCAGTGATATTCCGGACTAATGAAACTTCAAATCTACTCAACTTGGGAACTTCTAGTGCAGTGACATTCCGGACTAATGGAGCTTCAAATCTACTCAACTAGGGAACTTGTAGTGCAATGACATTCTGGACTAATGAAGTTTCAGGTCTACTCAACTTTGGAACTTCTAGTGTAGTGACATTCTGGACTTATGGAGCATTACGTCTACAGAACTTGGGAACATCTAGTGCAGTGACATTCTGGACTAATGGAGCTTCAAATCAACTCAACTTGAGAACTTCTAGTGCAGAGACATTCAGGACTAATGGAGCATCATGTCTACTCAACTTTTGAACTTCTGGTGTAGTGACATTATGGACTAATGCAATATCAAGTCTACTCAACTTGGGAACTTCTAGTGCAATGACATTCAGGACAAATGGAGCTTCAAATCTACTCAACTTTGGAACTTCTAGTGTAGTGACATCCTAGACAAATGGAGAATCACATCTACTCAACTTTAGAACTTCTGGTGTAGTGACATTATGGACTAATGAAATGTCAAGTCTACTCAACTTGGGAACCTCTAGTATAGTGACATTCTGGACGAATGGAGCATCACGTCCACTCAACTTGGGAACTTCTAGTGCAGTGACATTCTGGACTAAAGGAGTTTCAAATCTACTCAACTTTGGAACTTCTAGTGCAGTGACATTCAGGACTAATGGAGCTTCAAATATAATCAAATTTGGAACATCTAGTGTAGTCACATTCTGGACTAATAGAGCATCACGTCTACTCAACTTGGGAACATCTAGTGCAGTGACATTCTGGACTAATGGAGCTTCAAACCTACTCAAATTGAGAACTTATAGTGCAGTGACATTCAGGACTAATGGAACTTAAAATCTACTCAACTTTAGAACTTCTGGTGTAGTGACATTATGGACTAATGAAATGTCAAGTCTACTCAACTTGGGAACTTCTAGTGTAGTGACATTCTGGACTAATAAAGTGACAAAAGTACTTGACTTTGGAACTTCTAGTGCAGTGACATTCTGGACTAACAAGGTGACACGAGTACTCAACTTGGGAACTTCTAGTGCAGTGTCATTCAGGACTAATGGAGCTTCAAATCTATTCAACTTGGGAACTTTTAGTGCAGTGACATTCTGGACTAATGGGGCATCACGTCTACTCAACTTGGGAACTTCTGGTGTAGTGACATTCTGGACTAACAAGGTGACATGAGTACTCAACTTGGGAACTTCTAGTGCAGTGTCATTCAGGACTAATCCAGTTTCAAATCTATTCAACTTATGAACTTCTAGTGCAGTGACATTCTGGACTAACAAGGTGACATGAGTACTCAACTTGGGAACTTCTAGTGCAGTGTCATTCTGGACTAATGGAGCTTCAAATCTACTCAACTTTGGAACTTTTGGTGTAGTGACATTATGGACTAATGAAATGTCAAGTCTACTCAACTTGGGAACTTCTAGTGTAGTGACATTCTGGACTAATGGGGCATCACGTCTACTCAACTTGGGAACTTCTGGTGTAGTGACATTCTGGACTAATGAAATGTCAAGTCTACTCAACTTTGGAACTTCTAGTGCAGTGACATTCTGGACTTATGGAGCATTACGTCTGCAGAACTTGGGAACATCTAGTGCAGTGACATTCTGGACTAATGGAGCTTCAAATCAACTCAAATTGAGAACTTATAGTGCAGTGACATTCTGGACTAATGAAGTTTCAGGTCTACTCAACTTTGGAACTTCTAGTGTAGTGACATTCTGGACTTATGGAGCATTACGTCTACAGAACTTGGGAACATCTAGTGCAGTAACATTCTGGACTAATGGAGCTTCAAATCTACTCAACTTTGGAACTTCTAGTGTAGTGACATTCTGGACTAATGGAGCATCATGTCTACTCAACTTTAGAACTACTGATGTAGTGACATTATGGACTAATGAAATGTTAAGTCTACTCAACTTGGAACTTCTAGTGCAGTGACATTCAGGACTAATGGAGCTTCAAATCTACTCAACTTTAGAACTTCTAGTGTAGTGACATCCTAGACTAATGGAGCATCACGTCTACTCAACTTTAGAACTTCTGGTGTAGTGACATTATGGACTAATGAAATGTCAAGTCTACTCAACTTGGAAACTTCTAGTGCAGTGACATTCTGGACTAATGTAGTTTCAAATCTACTCAACTTTGGAACTTCTAGTGTAGTGACATTCTGGACTAATGGAGCTTCAAATCTACTCAGATTGGGAACATCTAGTGCAGTGACATTCTGGACTAATGGAGCTTCAAATCTACTCAAATTGAGAACTTATAGTGCAGTGACATTCAGGACTAATGTAGCTTCAAATCTACTCAACTTTGGAACTTGTAGTGTAGTGACATTCTGGACTAATGGAGCATCACGTATACTCAACTTTAGAACTTCTGGTGTAGTGACATTATGGACTAATGAAATGTCAAGTCTACTCAACTTTGGAACTTGTAGTGCGGTGACATTCTGGACTAATAAAGTGACAAAAGTACCTGACTTTGGAACTTCTAGTGCAGTGACATTCTTTACTAACAAGGTGACACGAGTACTCAACTTGGGAACTTCTAGTGCAGTGTCATTCAGGACTAATGGAGCTTCAAATCTATTCAACTTGAGAACTTCTAGTGCAGAGACATTCAGGACTAATGGAGCTTCAAATCTACTCAACTTGGGAACTTTTAGTGCAGTGACATTCTGGACTAATGGGGCATCACGTCTGCTCAACTTGGGAACTTCTGGTGTAGTGACATTCTGGACTAACAAGGTGACATGAGTACTCAACTTGGGAACTTCTAGTGCAGTGTCATTCAGGACTAATGGAGCTTCAAATCTATTCAACTTGAGAACTTCTAGTGCAGAGACATTCAGGACTAATGGAGCTTCAAATCTACTCAACTTGGGAACTTCTAGTGTAGTGACATTCTGGACTAATGGGGCATCACGTCTACTCAACTTGGGAACTTCTGGTGTAGTGACATTCTGGAGTAATTGAGTTTCATGTATTATATTAAGAAAACATACCATTTCAAGTGAAAATATAGATTCTGCATCAGGATTTGTTAGCAACATATTACACATTATGTATAAAGGACAATTATTTTGTCAGAACAGTAACAAGGAATAAAAAAAAAAAATGGTCTGCATGAGGATTCAGTACTGTAGTGTTAGGATACATATATAAAAGTAAGATTATTGCATTGATTAAATTGAAATAATGAGTTCTGCATCAGAATTCACTACTATAATTGTTGTATAGATAGGTGTACAAAAGTATGATTGTTGCTTTAGGTAGTGTCGGGTAAACAAAATGCGTTTTGCATCAGGATTCACTATCTTTCCAACCTAGTCTTAGGAATGATAAATACTTTTTTCTTTACATTTAAAACACTCATAAACAAAACACATCACTTAAATAATTACATGTTTCAAACAATCAGTATGAACAGATATAATAAAATTGAAAATATAAAACTCTTACTGTTTAAGATTGAATTAATGATTGTAATTGGATAAATCAACACAAGTTAAGGAAATCTTTCAATATAGCATATCCATTACAGGTTTAACATAGAAATGCTTAATATAAAATATTACCTATTAACTTTGAAATTAAACTTTTTGCTAGAAAATAATTGATTACAATGTCACATTTGTTGTATTAGTCTAAATAAATTAATTACTGTGTATTTATTATTGCCTTTTTTAGAAAATTTATAATCTAGCATTACAGTCTTTCAATTTTTCAACTTTTAGCAATAAATTTTCTTAATTTTGCATCAACTTTTGACAAACATGATTTAGTATAATTTTTTGTAAGTTTGCTAGGACAACCATTTTTTGAGGTCAAGTTACAACACTTTTAAAACCTATTGGATTTATTGTATTTGAAATGGAGCAAGATAGTTTCTAAGTTTTATTTACCTAACTTGTACCTTCTCTTTCAGTACACCTACTCTTAGAGCTCAGTGGAAGGGTGGGTATAATCTTCTCTGAGCTATCATCGCACACATACTAGAATAAGCAGAAGTTACTTCTGTGACGTCTAGCACCACTAACACATACACACACTTGACAAATAGCCAAGTGTTACACTTTACACTATCTGGATCTGCAAGCGTAATTCCTCTTGTAAGGTTGCTTTTAAGGTAAGGTTCTATAGATTTTGGGGGGTTGAATTTTGATAGAATCCGCGGCCCCTTTGTCATTTTATGACATTTTGTTAGGATTGTTAGGATGTTTTATAATATTTTGTGTAGGATGTTTGTGTTTTTGTGCATTTGTTTCAGGTTTTCAGGTCTATGCATAAGTCAACAGGAAACATGAATGTTTTCTTTAAAATCTTCAACAGTAAAAGAGATTTGAGTGATCTACATCATCGAATGGGCTCTTTTAGTTTTAAGCTATTTTAGTTCTAGATTGTTTTCTTATTATGAAACAGGAAACTGGTTTGATTTTTATGGCATCATAAGAAGAAAAGAAGATCAGTAATTTGAGGAGATAATGAAGAAATGTCGTGCAGAAAATAAATGTGAGTATATTTTTTTTCTATCTGTTGTTAACATTTGTGTGTGTTTGTGACAATAATGCCATTACATAAGAGATTGGTATAGGTTTGGTTCACATAAGATACTGGTATAGGTTCGGTTCCCTGATAGAGTACTTATACCAAACACAATTCCCCTCTAATAATATCTCTGATGTAATGGTTGTGTGCTTGTGTGTGTCTGTGGGAGGCAATTTTATTGAAACCAGTGAAGTTAATGTTCATTTTATTTTTCCAAAACAGTCTCAGAATTTTTGCTTGAAGTGCCACAGTTGTGTAAGTAAACAAAGTATTACATGAAAAGTCATTGGGAGATTTGGAGTTAGAGGAGCTTTGTAGATATTCAGATTGTGCAGCAGCCTCAGTTGTTTAAGAAAACCAAGTATTACATGAAAAGTCATTGGGAGATTTGGAGTTAGAGGAGCTTTGTAGATATTCAGATTGTGCAGCAGCCACAGTTGTTTGAGAAAACCAAGTATTACATGAAAAGTCATTGGGAGATTTGGAGTTAGAGGAGCTTTCTAGATATTCAGATTGTGCAGCAGCCAGAGTTGAATGCAAACCCATGAAGGAATAAGACAAGACGAGCAAGTTAAATGGGTATGTTATTAACTTTTATAGTTATGTCTTTATTTTTATAATATTGAGTTTTAAAGACCTCTGGTGTTTACTGTTAATCTGGATAGGTTTTGAAACTATCGATAAATAGAAATGTTTGCAGATCACTTATGCTTTTAAAATTAAAAGTTAAAGTTTTATAGGACATAACTATATGAGTTTCCCAAAAATTTCTCTGATGTAGAAAAATCGGTTAGAATCCTACATTTGTATCTTCAACAAGCTCTTAAATTTATTCTTCCGTTTGGAATATTATTTCTGATTCTTATTCATTCTTTAAAAATATTAGACTGTTATACATAATAAGAAGTTAAAAATTGTTTTTGGAAACAAGAAATATGAGACTCAGAGTTAGCACTTTCTGATTTAGTTTTTACTCTTATTCTAATTTTAAAAATAAGTGTAATAATAGAAAAACCTCAAGATATAAAACACAAAAATTGCAAGTTTCAAACCTATTTTCTAATAAAGTTGTCTGTTGTAATCATCTTGAATTCACTGATTTAACTATAACTAAACGATACTTAACTAAGTGAGTATGTAATTGCTTACTTGCTGATGCGTTTCAAAACATTCGTTCCTTCTACGAAGCTCTACTGAGTAGAGGGTTAGCTTCGGAAAAGGAACAAATGTTTTGAAATGCGTCAGCAAGTAAGCAATTACATATTCACTTGGTTAAGTATTTTTAAAATTAGTTTAATCAGTGAATTCAAGATGATTACATCAAGCAACCTCTTTAACTCTTAACCTTTATTTGAAAACACATCTGTAACAAAGCTACAGACGGCTTTAGCTCACACGTAATGAGAGAAGATCGTTGTGGTTATTCTTTAATAAAAGAATAATGTTGAGAGAAAAATAAAATGGCTAATGTTAGCTGAGAATTTACCTTGTTGCCAGAAAATAAAGGGAGACAAACTATTCTAACGGAGCATAATAACATAAGTGGAATACTGTATTGGGTAATGGTAAGGTCTAGGGTTACTAAAAGAAATGTATTATACAAGTTATTATAGAATAGGGTAGAATGTAATATGTGACGTGTAATATATGTGTGGTGAAGTAAAAAGGAAGTTAATTTGAAGGGTAGCAGGCTACAAATGCAGTGAGAGTATAGAAGCCGTATAAATGCTACTCACATTGACATTGTCATTAAGAAGTAAAGTACACTTTGGCAAGTATTGACTTCATCCCTACATTACATGTTTAAAGCTGTGCGTTAAAGTTACACAACATGGAACTTATGCAGTGTCTGTCTGTTAAATACCTATACTTGTTAAATTGGGTACAAGTTAGTGGTATCTTCTCAGTTCCATACAATCAAGACTAAGCCATATTGAGTTACCAGTTTAATTTCCTGAGGAGGTATCTTAACATTACTGAAGGTTTAGTACATTTGTGTCCTTCAATAGTTTGAACTATCCTGTTAGACCTTCATACTTTTAAAATAGGAAAAACTTCATTTAAACCTTAAAATATTTTTCTAATGAAAGAGTCTATAATTGTCTCTTAACCAATTTCTTTCTTTACCATGTTTCATGTTGGCTTTACTTGAAATTGCTACTTCTATGATGGGACCATGTTTTGCAAAATTTGTATACTGATATGAATATAAAAAAGAAACACTTTTTACAGTGAAAAGGGATCAGCAATTCGACAACACATGTTCAATTTGTGCTTAAGACTATTTGTTTAAATCACAGATCTTGACCTCAGGTACTTTTATATTGGTAATAGTTGGGCGACTGACTGAAATTTGACTTTTGTAGACCATCCATAAACTTGTCATTGTCTGAATTATAATAAAACAGATTAGCAGATTTTTGTCAGTGGTGTTCTACTGGTTAATTTCAAACTATTTGCTGGGATTTAAAACTATTCGGTTTCGTTTGATGAAAATTCAATAAGTTATAAAACATTTACAAAAATATCATATTTTGAAATAAAGAATTCAAACAATATGATATAAAAAAACTAATTAATGATAAATGTAATACAGAAAGAAAAAAAAATGTAATAGATTTTTTTAAAAATAATATTATTTGACTTGACAGGAATAGGAATCGAACAATAATGATGCTATAATTTCAATATGGTACAGTAAATATTCCTGAATACAGTATAAATACCTGTCCAAAACAGAACCTCACAGCACCAAATTTAATTTCTGTTGTAAACAGGTTTCTGAATATAGGGTATAGGTTTAGCCTACAATAGATCTACTGTATAGGCTTTATTAATAGGTACTCTAGCCTACAGTCTATGCAGTAATTATTAATCTAGAATTTGGCAATGCGTATGAGTAGTGTACCCTGATCCTTGATAATTCATAGTAATTTTCATTAAATGGCTTTGTTATAATGTATATTCTTTCAAAAAACAACTAGTTAATGATAAATGTAATATAAAATTTAAAAAAATAATGGATTTTTCTTGTAGTCAATATCTTTTATGATTTGATGCGAATTGGTTTAGGACATAGTTGCACTGTAATTTCAGTATGATATTTCAATACATCATACCCTGACCTATATGCATACCTTTTAAATAAAAAGCCTGAACAACATGACTTTTGTTTGGGTAAAATATGACAATAACTATGAACATGATCAAGTTTTATGTGCTTATTATATTCCCACCATACTTTTGTCTTCTCATGCTCAGCCTGGCTTTTATTTACAGAATCTCTCAAATCTCTAGAATAATCCGTAGACATAGTGTAAATGAGACTCTTGTATTGCTTATTTATAAAATGATACTAAGACTGCACTATTTTAGCAGTTGCTCTTAGAAAATGTCTGACCTGAGAGTTTTAGCCTTTCAATAGGTTTTTTCTATAACTTTGTATTACATTATTCCAAAAAAGACCCCAAATAATATCTCTTTTACTGAAAACTAATATGTTTATAACTTGTTTAAAGTAATATCAACAGAAAGAGTGACAACTTCAACTTAATATTTAAAGTCAAATTGGTTATAGTTAATTTGGACTAATATAGGGACTTTTACTTTATACTGGATAAAGTTAGTGTTAGTAAATAATGCACACAAAAACCTCTAACCACAAACATTTTTATTCTAGTCTCATATATATTTACGTTACCAAGTAACCATCCTAAGAGTTATGACAATACATACTCTAATTGTTATGGAGCAGGGGTGTTTGTACAAACATTCTAATGTATAATTAAAAATGTAATTTATGATATTTTGTTAATATTTAAATCTTTAGAATAAAAACAATTTTTTCTTACACAAATAATTATCGTCCTTTATTCAAAATATTTCACTATTAGAATTATTGGTACCATGATAATTTAACAATACTAAGGAAAAACATTTTATTTACATAAAAAAATATATATAATCTAACTTTGGTATAATCTAACGTTTCCTCCGAGTGTAAGTTAACAATTTAACAACCTTTAGTTATCAAAAAGTCTGGTCGCAAGTAATATCAAAGTGTAATAAGTTAGTATGTAAACTTCAAGTATCATTACCTAATGCATAAGAATAAAAACAAATAAAAAATTACACAATAAATTATTATACACTATCACCCCTAGAGTTCCTAATTAACATCGGCTAATTATCATCTGTTTTACATATAAATAAACTTTCTGACTTTTGCATTCATTTATAACTCTTCCACTGTTACCAATGACAAACTCTAAGTCATCTTGATCTAAAGATAATTCACCAAAATACTGTCTGATTTATTTAAAATCAATTCTTAATCGTCATTGATACATATGATTTTGTTAGTGCTTCAACGTTCTCATAGCACCATGTCTGCATATTCTGCTACTGTGTGTACCCTGTCAGCTGTCAGCCTCATCATTTGTTTTCATGACCTAATTGTTTTCCTTACCACTTTAACTGAAGTGTTGCCAGATAAACATATAACCATTAGGTCTATTGTTAAATAATTGTTTAATGTTATGGTTAAATGAATTTACTTAACAATAATCCCTGCGAGTATAAACATGATTAACGATATGTTTATTACTTATAATGCAAACAATTCTGGGAAAAACTATGACTGGATAATAGCCAAGACTATAACTGGATAGCAAGGAAACAAGAAACTACTGAATGGTGAGACTATATCATCAAATTATTTTATAGTGCTCAGAAAATGAGAATGTGTCAAAGAAGGCTAATAGGTTGACCAATGATGGACTTTCACTTCAGTTGCTATCATTCACATTTTCAAGCCCTTCAATTACCTGCCTCACTCATCTCCTTACAAACTCATCACATCTATAACACCTAGATGTGTTTATACACCTAGGTTAATACCTAAGTCTATACACCTAGGTACTCCTTCATATATGTCCAGTTTCATACCATGCATGTGCATAAATGTGACCACATTGCTCTAATTGCAAGAAACAGAAACATAAATTACTTCCTGGATGTAATTTGTAAGACTTAATAAAATACTTCAATGATTGTAGTTGAATTTCAATAGTTGATCAATTGTTTTGTGCAACTAGAAAAGAGTTACACGTAGGCCACCATTATTGTAACCATCCATTATTGTAGACCTCCATCACCATCTTTAAACCCAACACAAAAACATCAACTATCAACTCTTCAGCAACCTTATCATTTATCTTTACTGCTACAGTGCCATTGAACTAAATATTTTTCTCTAAATCCTTTAAATATACTTATTGCTTTAGGTGAAGATAGCAACGTCTATAATTTCCAGTTTCTTAAAATATAGATGTTTAACTTTTAAACTGGTGGTCATGTTTCTAAAACTTTTCTGGTTGTGTAAAAAATTATGACTAATTTGTTATAAACTATAGAATAATAATATAATGAAATAATATTTGGCACATAAGTCCTTCCAAAAAAGTTGCTTGATGTAATCATCTTGAATTCACTGACTAAACGATATTTAAAAAGTACTTAAATAAGTGAATACATAATAGCTTACTTGCTGACCCGTTTTAAAACATTCATTCCTTTTACGATGCTAACCCTCTTGAGTAGAGGGTTAGCTTCGTGAAAGGAAAGAATGTTTTGAAACGCGTCAGCAAGTAAGCCATTACGTATTCACTTAGTTAAATACCTTTTAAATATAGTCCTTCCAAAAGTTTTTTTCATAAAAAAAATTTGTTCTTTCACTTTAATTAATTGTTTATATCCCTTGAATCGCACGACTAGCTACAAATGATAAATATATGTAATGTTCTTCGATTGAGTGGGATAAAAAATTGTTATATGCATATATGATAAAATTAATAACAAAAGAGGTATATGTAAAATAACAAAACTATGTACATGTCTGGCTTTTTGCTGTTCTGTAGAAGAAATATTTTTAAATGATATAAAAAACTACCATAAACTTAAAAAATTTTATATATTATCGGTTTTTTTTATATAAAGTAGTAAATAATGAATGAAATAACGTATTGTATATAGCCTATATTTATCCAAATTTCTTTTCATCATTTGTACAAAAAATTATATAAATAAAATTCCGTTCACTCTAAACGTTTTTCACTCCTGAATCATATGATAATCTTAAGATAACATATGAAATTGGCTAAGTAAGGGATTGCACGCCCTGTTGTGTGATAGGTTTTGTTAGGCTAGATTTTATTGTAATATTATACGTATTTTAACAGGTTTGTATTGTTTACACTCTTTTAGTTATAAAGTTATTATATTTTTATTTGTATGATAATATGGACAAAGTTAAGCATCACTAGACCAAATACCAAAACTAATTTTTAGGATATTTTCTTTGCAAGTTTATACTCTGTTTAAAAATCATTATATATCTTTATAATTTTTTTTCTTTATAACAATCTGATGCTAGAATAGTGTGAGAAATATTTGTACTATAGTTTCAATGTTTCGCCACTAGAATGTGCAGTTATTTCCAAGAAATGGCGCTTAGTCTAATGATGCATAATGATGTCCATATATCATGAGGCCGTAATTAACAAATATTGTTAAAACTGGTTAGAATTTTGTTTGAATTTTTGGGGAACACTATGAAAAGATAAAAATAATTACTTTAATCAGGAACAAAATAAGATTAAATGAATGAGTGTACATATATACTTGGTGTTTTGATTTAAGAAGAAACACTTACAAAGTTTTTTTCTGTAGGATCTGGGCACTACATCTGAAGAGAACCTTTACGACTGGAAACGGACAGGACAACAGCTTCTCTGCAAAAGGTGGAGGGCCAGAGAATAAGAGGTATGTGTAAGAATATGTTGTTGTAAAAAAACCAAGAAATATTACCTAAGTCACCTGAATGCAGCAATTACACTTGTGATGTATTAAAATGTATCAAATTTTCAACTCAAACAGTCAACAATTGGAAATTCACTTGAAACAGCCATCCTTATTCTTAGCCCTTTTTAGTTATTTGCTTTTAAGGGAACCAGCCTTTTTATTATGAAAAATAATAATAATAATATTATTAGCTTCATCTCTGAAGAATAAGAAAGGACTGTAGATAATAGACATAATTAGGTAGGGTTGTACAACTCCTTGGCATAAAACCTATGCAAGGTCATCTAGCTGAAGTAAATCTATTTTTACACTTTTGGTATTACCTTGGCAAAAAAATCACTACTTACTGATATTTTCAGCAGACACGTTTCAGTAAGTAATGGTTTTTTTGTCAAGTTAATACCAAGAGTGTAATAATAGAAAAACCTCAAGATGTACAACACAAAAACTACAAGTTTTAAATCAATTTCCTAATAAAGTAGCCTGTTGTAATCATCTTGATTTCACTGATTAAACTATAATTAATCGATACTTAACTAAGTGAATAAGTAAGGATTTACTTCCTGGCACAATGTTTTAAAACATTTGTTCCCTTTACGAAGTAAAGCCTATACTGGCGGCGTCCCGCTAGGTACAATGGTTGTCGGTATGAGATTTATGAGTGTAGAGAGGGTGGGTTAAGTTGGTTGTGTGCTATATAATGAAGCCAACACCCTGGTTCATTACATAACACACAACAAACATAACCTACCCCCTCTACACTTATAAATCTCATACCGACAATCTTTGTACCTAGCGGGATGCCACCAGTAGAGTTTCGAAATGCGTCAGCAAATAAGTCCTTACGTATTCACTTAGTTAACTATCATTTAATTATAGTATTTTCTAATATATTAGAGGAAAAAACAATGAGTGTTACATTTAGGGAAGTTTATATTTTAATATTTGTTGATTCCATCTTCATGTGAGCTACTAGTTTTCACTAAAACACTTGTAAATATTTTACAACTTGACTATAGTAACACTTACTTATATTTATTGAGGATGGCCGTTTCAGGAGATGTGTCCCTTTGTCAACAAAGACGTAATAACTTATATTTTTAAAGTTGCTTGATGTAATCATCTTGAATTCACTGATTAAACTATATTTAAAAAATACTTAACCAAGTGAATACGTAACTGCTTACTTGCTGACGCATTTCAAAGCATTCGTTCCTTTTACGAAGCTCCATAAAAAGGACCTTTTACTTGCTTCGTAAAAGGAACTAATGTTTTAAAACGCGTCAGTAAGTAAGTAATTACATATTCACTTAGTTAAGTACTTTTTAAATATAGTTATATTTTTAATTATTAGCAAAGTTTCATTACTTAGTTATTCAAGTTGAAAGTGAAAACAAATAATGTAAATTTCAAAAATGAAGTAAAAATTAGTTCTTTTAAATTATTTTTTTTTTAAATACTGTAATTCAATAACTTTTTCTACTAAATATCTGTGGTGGGTTATTAAAGTTTATAGGACAAAGAAGAAGAACTAACAACATCTATGCCATGTTCTTATCCAACAATGTAAACTAAATATAACAATAATACAGTAAAACCTTCAACCAACAGACAGTGTTCCTAACTCACCAAAAGTCCTTTACAAAAGTAATGATTGCTCAAGTTTTTACACAGGAAAGCAAGAAGAAACACAACATAAATCAAATTTCCCCAATACTTATACAAGACACTACATACATACACTAACATTGACACATACCTAGAAATTCTATACTCTACCAATAATCTGGAGACTGAAAATTTTGCAATATGCAAACAGCACAAAAAGCAAACACAATACATACTTAACGATAAAACACATGACAAGAAATACAATAAACGCAATATACTGATACCCCATGTAATAAAATAATACACTCAGAAAAACAACACATTATAGAACATCAAACACCACATACCTGAGCAGGCAGTCCTGTCTATGACTTGCAGCATTTAAAAATTACTGCATCAAGTGCATTGAAATGACCAAGTGTGAAACTTGTAAGTATATTGGATTTTTGTCAAATTAAATGGAAAAAGTGTAATTTTATTGACTGAAAATAGCAAATGTAATGTCCATATTTAAGAGTGTCCGTTGTTGAGAGATTTAATACATGACTCTTTTGCCATGGGGCCGAGGATTAAAAATGTGTCCATAAGTTAGAGATGCTAATAAAATGGAAGTGTCAACAAGGAGAGGTTTTACTGTGTTAACATTTTTCTGCTTAGCTTTAAGGGATTTTGTCTATCAGTTATTCTAAGTGCTTGCATTGTTTCTAGGATCTGCATGCTGCAGCTTCCTTCTGACTGACCCTCCGTAAGTATTAAAATCTATAAACATAATTAATTATTTTTTCAAAATAGTACTGTTTTATTATTATTTGTTGATTCCATCTTCACGTGAGCTACTAGTTATCACTAAACACTTTTAAATGTTTATAAACTTGTCTATAGTAGCACTTACTTACATTTGTTGAGAACGGGCGTTTCGGGAGATGTGTCCCATTGTCAACTCAGACCGTAACTGATCTCAAGGTTTTAACCTACGTAAACCTTAAGATCAGTTACGGTCTGAGTTGACAATGGGACACATCTCCTGAAATGGCCGTCCTCAACAAATATAAGTAAGTGCTATTATAGGCAGGTTTATAAACATTTAAAAGTGTTTACTGTTTCATTGTTTTTATAATCAAAAAAATTTTAATTATGTAATATTAAAAATACTAAATGGAATGGATGGAAATGAAAAATTATTTTTTTAAAAACAAACTTTCATTTTGAAATAATTTGAAAAGAATAAAATTTAATTTTTATACTGCCACAGGTCTGAAATATTTAATAACTAAAACTAAAGTTGAGTTTTTTTTTAATTTGAAAAAATTGTTTGTTATCCCAATATCAGGTTTTGGTTTTCTTTAGTTAAAAAAATCATTGATCCCTTAAAATTCAATCTAAATGTTAAATCAATAAATATCTAGTCCTCAATTGCAATAATAGTATTAGGGACATAGTTTTGATGGAAGAGGTAAATGTAGCTTTGAAAACATTTTCTTTCTTTATGGATTTTGTTTGTATTTATATTATTATTTGACAATCTATAAGCTAATAAATGAACAACAATAACCCTTGCTACAAATATATAAACATCCTTGATTTACATTTTGTTAACACTGTTAGCAAATGATTGAAACCTTCTGATGATGCTAACAGTGTTAGCAAAGTGTACATCAAGGGTGTTTAAATATTTGTAACAAGGGTTATAGTTTTTTCTTTATTATATTCGCACTACTGTGCTCCATATAGAATTTGAATCTAAAAGCTACAGCTTCAAATAAAATTTGTATTTGTTAGTATAATTTATAGAAAAAATCTTTCCTTTTCAGTTGCTAGCTCTGACTATATGACTTCCATTTTGTTAATACAGTAATAACAATTTTTTATAAGTTTAAGTATGTGATATAAATTCAAACATTGCTAACAAATTTGTTTCTTACAGGGGGTGTGAAGTTGGGCGCCTCCACGTGGTGCACCCTGGGTAACGCTAAACGTTCAACAACCAGTTTTTTGTCAATCCAAATGAAGGTAACTGTAGTTAACTAAGTGCTTAGTTCTTATTGAATACGAAATCATATTATGCGAAATAAAAAACAACATAAATTATTTAAAAATTTAAATCACTAATAAATAAATTCCATTTATTTTTTTTTACTTTATGTCACTTTTCAACATTCCAACCACCAATACTCTTAAATCATATTAAAACACATGTGTACAAGAAATGCCAATTTTTAATATTCAGAAGTGAGTAAACTAAGGCTTGTTTGTCGCCCGAAAATATTCTACGTTTGCATGGTTTCAGCCAGCGTTAACGCTAACTTCCTGGCAGCAATAAAAACACCTAATATGTCAATATTGTCAATCCTACATAAATCCCTACCCTAACGTAAATCACCGGAGTCAGTTACTGCCTGATAAAGGGCCAAATAGTAGAAACGTGGTTATTTAATTGAATTAAATGTTGTCTCATATATCAACTTTCTATTTTTCCTAATATCAATTTACTAGTATGTACACAAGATGTTAAAAACATTATATATGAAAAATGCCACAACCATACTTTATGCTATTTGTTAGCACATATTCGACTGTTCTTTTTCGGCGATCCGCGATGATTACATCGATCTTGTAGAACATATCGAACATTGGAACAGCACTCGGTTCGATATTCAAATTGTAAACAAGTAAACATCGGCTGATACACAACATTTGATTTAGGTTAAAGGCTTTTTATATAATTGTTATTCTAAAAGAATGTAAAAAAATTGGTGAAATATTTCTTCCTCTCCATAAAACCAATATTGGTGGAGCTATTACTGCCAGGTAAACGCTCAATTTCACATTATACACGTACTTCCTGAAAATGTAAAATTAGGTTAACAGTTGTTAGCTAAACTATTTATATTCGAGTATGATCATTCATTTAGCAGATAAATTATGTAAAAAAAATTATGGCTAGTAAAGTATCAAGGAAATGGTCAATTTTATTTTAAAATAAAGAAAAGTTTTGTAGTGATGATAACACTGCAAACGTACAGAGTATTTAGCATTGGTTCAAATGTACCGGCGCTGACTCCTTAAGTCATTTTATGATGGCTGTGCATAGGCCATAGAAGAGTTTATGGTAATTAATAAAATCAGCGACTACCGCTGGTTAATTTGACCATGCTGAACACGAATCTGAAGTTATTTTTATCGCCAAACAAATTAACATAAAATAACCTAACCTAACCTGACCTAGGGGGTTACCCTGAAGGTGTTTTAGTGGGTACAAAGTTGATATTGCACCGAGTTTATGTTCACTCTAAAAACGAACCTAACTTGGCTGAAACCCTCAATGCATGCTTTTTCCGGTGTATCTTCGGCAATGAAACAACCTTCCCACACTTAAACTTAAAGTCATCTGTGATCTTCTCTATGTTATCGCACTTGAAACAGTTCATCTTCATCAGGAGCACTTTGTGCGAACATAAAGCCTTAATAATTCGCTTTTCATCGAACAAGCTTCGAAAAATGTGTGGCAAGATTTGTCACAGTATATCGTCACATACACTAAATACAAGCTTTTTCGGTAGAAAAGTCAGACGGCATCTGTCGGCCACTTAGGATCATTCAGGTCTCATGACTACTATCATCAAGATGGTTGATTTTGGTTTGCTGCTAAAAATAACACACATTTGTGCCTTTTTCAGTTGAAAAGTCACTTGGTATCTATCAGCCAATTGGACTGGCCCCTTGCGGGTCATGTGACTTGTGTTTGCCACTAAAATTCGCTCCTTTCTATTCAGAATAGAAAATTTTGCATGACCAGTGCGTTAGTAAGCACCTAGGTCAGGTTAGGTTAGTTTAGTTTATTTTATGTTAATTTATGTTTGCCATTAAAAATAAATTCAGATTTGTGTTCAGCATGGTCAAATTGACTGGGATTTAAAATATTTCGCCGATCAGAGCAGTAGTCGCTGATCTTAATAATTACCTAGTTTACTATTAAATTTTTAAGTTAAAGTAATCTAAGAAATGCATTGAAAATGTGAAAAACTAAAGAATAAAGGAATTTACCAAACATATTGCCATTTTAAATACAGGTATAAGAACAATTTTATAGGTATTCTAACTCTAAACAATCTGCAAATGTCGAATGTGGGTTGGAGCTGGTAAACATCTAGGTGGTATTTATTTCCCGTCCCTATGTGTTCGATTTTAGCAAAAAAAGTCATACCGGGCAGCTCAAAAAGTTATTAAGGATACTTAAAAGTCATAAAAACTCTTGCTAACCCCTCAAAAGTAAAAAAAATTGGAAAATAGAAATTCCCCCCGCCCCAGCACTTGTTAAACAATATCAATTTAACATGTTGGCTTTATTTTTTTGTCATAATAACTCATAAAGTGCCTCAAAATGTAATTAAATTCGCTGTTGACTCCCAAAAATAACAAATTAAAAAAAAAAAATCAACAACTAAGGACAATTAACCCCATAACCCAAATTCACCTAGTACACAAACCTTATAGAATTATAAAACTCGCACACACATCTTATTTTTTTGCAATAATAAGTTGCAAAATTACTCAAAAGGACGAAACAAACACGTATAGAGCTTATGCCATGCACAAAACAGAAAATATTGCATTGAACATTTACTCACCTTTTATTTCTATTGCCAAACATGATAAACCTTACACTGCACAAAGCGTGTTGAATTGAAGTGTGAAGTGTTTTTTTTTCAAAATGTTTAATGTTATGGGAGTCACCAGCAGGTTTAATTGCATTTTGAGGCATTTTGCGAGTTACTACGTCAAACGAATAAAGCCTAAACATTGAATTTGTAACTTTTAGGTGTGCCTTGGAGGGAGTACTGCTATTTTAAAAAATGTTTAATTTTTGGGGCTTGAGCAAAAGTTTTATAATTTTGATCATATTTCTGGGAACGGGAAATAAATACTGAGGATTTGTATTTTAAAGTGTTGAAAACAAATTACTAAACAAACTTTTATTTCAAGCAGGATAAATTGAAGTGAGAATAAGTATAACTTCCAAAACATAGCAAAAGATTTGATGTGTACATGAGGGGAGTTTGCGACAGTGGTTGTAGCTGACTGATACTTATATCAGTGAGTCACTTACAAAGACTGAGTCAGCGGCTTCCTCCATCACTCTAAATGTCAAATAGACAACTGTGTTTTAGCTGGATTTGATTTGAGAGTTGAACATAACATGATTTTGAACTTGTTTTGATTTTTCTTTATAATTTTATCTGAATAAGATTTATAGTTTTATTCTCAATTTATATTAACTTTAAAATTTCAGATCGGAACATGTCTCGGATTTCAAGTAATGGTATAATTTTACATGACTGGCAAAGTACAGCTGAAGGAGAAACTATATTGCAACATTTTTACAACCCGCAGACTACAGGAAGGAAGCTTTTTGGTAAATTAAAATTGTTGACCTTATAAGTCCAACCTTATGGTTAGGTGATTAATTAAAGTTCTATTGTTACAATATATCTTTATAACTATTTCCCATTTGAAAAAATAGTAAAAGATATACATAAAACTCACAAATTACGTTAAACTTTAGTTATAAGTTACAGTTTGTAGTAGCAACTCACTGATGAAGATGACTTTTCATTGAAACACGTATGTGTCAATAAATTATTAATTTGTGAGTTTTGTGTACGTCTTTTATTTGTTTTAACATAACCTCACAAGCTTAGCTCAAAGAATAGTTTTATACAAAAATAGTGTTTAAGGGTGTACAGTATGATATGTCTGCTAAATAATATGGCTGTAGCACACATGTAACGGTTATATTTGATGAAAGTTGCTATTTTTGTAGATGGAGGATCAGCTATATCGACCAATTAATTGTAAACACTTTTTAATATCACATTACGCAAAAAACATACATTGTATGGACTTATATTTGAAAATGTTCAAGCAACACATCTTAATTTGATATTAGTGTGGGCGTTTTATTTTTTAAGAGTTAACAAAAATTTATATTGCTTTTGGAATCGTCAGTTATTTTTCCTACATTCTATAGGAAACTTTTAAAGAGACTAACATTAAGAAAGCCAAGACCCATAATTATTGACATAATAACTCAAAATGTAGTTAAATTTGAGTTTAAAAAAATTACAAATAAAAAAAATCAACTAACAAACACTATTATCACTACGGCACCATGTTCCACCATGCACGCAAACCATATAAATTTAAAAACTCGCACACACATTTTATTTTTTAGCAATAATAAGTCGCAGAATTACTCAAAAGGTTGAAATAGACTTATTGACCACACACAAAACAGATAATATTAGACACTATTCCACGCATAAAACAGATAAAATAGCATTGAACATTTACACACCTTTTATTTCGAACTTTGGCCTAAAAACAATAAAACTTAACTGCGTAAAGCAGTGTTAAATTGAAGGGTTAAAGTTGATTTTTTAAAACATTTGTAATTTTTTGGTAGCAGCAAATTTAATTATATTTCAACAAAATAAAGCTAACACGTTGAATTCATAACATTTTAGGTGTGCCAAGGAGAGGGGAGGAATTGCTATTTTCTAAAGTTTCAAATTTTTGGGGTGTGAGTGAAAGTTTTAATAATTATTTTCGTATTCCTGATAACTTTCTGCATCTCCGGATACAAATTGTTTTGCTAAAATCGATTACGTGGGAACAGGAAATAAATACTGTCAGATCTTATAAAGACATGTGATATTCTAAAGTTAAAAAAAGAAATTTGGCTAGAATTTAAAATCCTTAGATCATAGGTTGTGCTCACAGTGCAATGAGAATGGAGCATGCTATGATCCAAGGGTGTTGCACAGCTGAAAGTTTGCTGCAGGTGCAACTTTCCCTCTAATATAAATATTGCTTATGGTCTGAGCTCAAAACTGGGTGGTTTTTGTGTTTGAAATTATGACTATTTGTAAATAAAATTTGAAGATTATAGCAATATTGGTATAATTTCAGATAGTTTTATCATCAAATTCTTTTATGAAATGTTCCAAAATGCTCTATATATAAGAGTACTATATACTGAACTGGTATTTTCAAAATAACTAGCTGTTACTTTTTTTAATCACTTAAACAATAGTTTATGACTATCCGAACTTTAAATTTTGTAAATTTGTTAAAACTTACTGAGACAGAATGTTTTTGATCGCTATGTGCCGATCTTCATCAGTGTCTTCTGCTTGGAGATATCAGATCAAGCAGTGAAAGTTTTAAAGGTAGGTTTTCGATAGTATCAATAAGTATGTGTGATTTGTATTGTGTTTGTTTGTTTATTATGTTTGTACTTTGTGTTTTTGTGTGTCTGTAAATTTCATATTGTTCTAGTGTATTGAGATGTAGTCCTTTTTTGTTGATGTGTAGGATTTCTAGGTTATGGTAAATGTCTGTGTATTTGTGTCCTGTTTTTTTTATGTGATTGTAAAATGATGAGTTGGTGTTCTGTTTGTGTTCCTCAACTCTTTGTTTAAAGCTGTGAACTGTTTGTTCAATGTAGGACTACATTTCTATGTGTGTTTTTGTGTGAGTTGAAAAAAGTAATACTTTGTGTAATACTAAATGATAATATAGTCGGCGCCGCTTATTGTGATCACGGTTAATGTTATCATTCGGTTATTGTTATCGTTTCATTGAAAAACAAACACGTACGTATATTAATACATTGTAATTAGGTCGCTTATTGTAATCATCTGTTCGCTTATTATTATCATTTAATTTGCCATGCAAAATCATATGCGTCAACGTATAATAGCATAGACCAACTAAAAATGTCTACAAAGTAGTGTAAACAGCACGTGCAACACACAATGACGCCCAATTCATAGAATGTTTATTTTTAGAATGACAGAAATACTTTATAACGGTTTCAGCACTTAGCACAGTTCTCAGAATGTCTCCTTTACTCTTTGTTTACGCAAACACCCTAGCCTCGCTGAGTCGACTTTAGTTGTTTGTTAACATTAGTTGATGTTACTACTGAACCATTTACACTACAGTCCTACTGTATTTTTTAACAGTGAATTTTTATGAACGTTTATTACAGAATTTCAGTGTGATTTTACATAACTTAATTTTTAAAGATCTTTTTCGTTTGTTTTGTAGAGTTTAGTGTCACTTGAAGTTTCAAAGGACAGTATAGCAAGATGTCCGAATCTCAAAAGAAACGACGCGATTTAAGGCTTAAACAAAAACTTGATATTCTAGATAGGTACAGTAAATTACCAAAAATGAGTCAAAGAAACACTGCTTCTCAACTTGGCGTTTCTCAACCTCTCTTATGTAAAATATTGAACAACAAAGAAAAAATCTTGTCATTATCAAAGTGTAATGCAAATGTTGACAACAAAAAACATCGTTCTGGGAAGGATCCGCAAGTGGAATCAGCTTTGAAATTGTGGTTTAAAAATGTTCGCTAAAAAGATGCTCGAGTTGACGGCCCACTAATGCATCTAAAAGCTGAGGATCTTGCCAAAAAAATAGGAAAACAGGATTTTAAAGCCACAGATGGATGGTTCAAACGATGGAAGAAAAGGGTAAACATTGTTTACAAGATAACGTGTGGTAAAAAAAAAATGTTGATTTTGTTGGAGCTGAGGACTGGTTACAATACGAATGGCCAAAGATTTTGGCCGAGTATTCTCCTAGCTGCATATACAATGCAGATGAAACAGGACTTTATTATCGTGCTTTACCTGAACATACTTACTTATTTAAAAATGAAAGTGCTAACGGCTGTAAAATATGTAAACAAAGAATAACTGTTTTGTGTTGTGTTAACATGGTTAGTCATAAAGAAAAACTCTTAATTATCGGTAAATCTAAAAATTGAATCTAAATCTTGAAAACGGTGTTTTCAAGGTATCAAAAAGCTACCAGTTGAATATCATTCAAACTCCAATGCTTGGATGACATCAAAAATTTTTAATGAATGGCTGACTAAATGGGATACCAGCCTCAAACGCAACATTGTTCTTCTACTAGACAACTGCACTGCACATAATGCCATAAGCACTACGCTAAAACACATCAAAGTGATTTACCTTCCGGCCAGTACAACATCAATTATTCAGCCATATGACCAAGGCATAGTTAAAAATCTCAAAACTTTTTATCGACGAGAGATGCGTGCTAGAATTATAGAAAATATGGATGAATTTCAAACCCTTACCTCAAATGAATTGGCTAAACAAAACTTCTTTACTCGATGCTATTCATCTGATAGCAAAATCTTGGAATGAAGTTTCTGAAAAAACTGTGAAAAATTGCTTTAGAAAAGGTGGGTTTTTTGTTGAAGAAAATCAAGAGCAAGCTACATCTGATGAAGACTCTGAAGAGAAAAGCCTTTCGATTTGTCCTTAAAAGAATATACTGAGTGGATGGAAGTCGACGATAGTATTGAAACAGCAGCGGAATGACTGAAGACGATATTTGTAAGGTAGTTGCTTCAACATCAAAAGTTACTGAAGAAGAAGAAGGCACCGATGATGACGAAAATGATAAATGTGTACCGCAAAGATCTAAGCAGGAAGTTCACCAAGCTCTTGAGATTCTAAGGCAGTTTGTTCAACAAAAAGCAGAAAATTTCAACAAACATTATGAATATGAACAATATTTTACGAGTAGACTACAGACAGTCACATATAGAGGAATTCTTCGAGAAAAGATAAATGTAAATTTGATGTGTAAATAAGATTGAAGTGTTTTATAATGAAGTTTTATGTGATTAAATGTTTTGATCAAGTGTTTTACGTAGTTCTATATATCTTTTTTCAATTATGCTAGATTCAGTGTTTTAAAATAATCTATAGTGGAATAAAATAAACTGACATGAAATATGCCCACTAATTTTAACAAGTAGAAAACTAAGTTACAAAAATTCTACTACTGTACATAAAACTGTCCAGAATAGCATCAAAATTTGGTATGTACAGTTTAATTATAGTGTTACAGAATTAGAATTACTTAATGTAATGATAGGCTTACATATCATTCAGAACAAACAGTTGTGGCCATAATACAGTGAGTTCAATGCAGTACGGCTGTAGACTACATCGTGATTAAGCGTTCGGTTATTGTTATCGTTCGGTTACTGTTATCAAATATGCTTCTGACAAATATGATCACAATAAGCGGCACCGACTGTATATTTTATACAATATTTGTATCGTGTAAAACATAAGTCGAAGATTTACTGGACTATTCTAGTCTCACTTGTAAACTGGCGCACGTTCGATCGATAGAAAATAAAAAGCTAGCCCTATTCAAAAACATTGGTTTTTGTAGTGCGTGTTGCATCAAAGGCCATCGCTAAGAAATTGCAGGCGTTGTGGCTATTTAGAAATAAGTAAATTTCTTCAAAACTTTATGTAAATGATCTGATTCATATGGCAAATGAAGTAAAATAATATCTATAGCAGCCTTTCGCCCTTGTATAGTCTACATTATTGTAATAATAAATATCCTAAATAATCCTAAAGCACCTACCCTCCAAGCTCTTCCAAAAATTCACAAACCCAAAGTCCTCATCCAAGCCATCATCAACTACCAGAATGCCCCTGCACATAAATTAGCAAAATACATGGACAAGATAATCAGACAATCCATAAACTTAAACACAGAAACACACTTAAAAAACAGAACAAATCTCATAAATAAAATAAAAGACATAAACATACCACACAATTCAACACTACTATCACTCGACATAACAAATATGTACACCAACATACCCATACCTGAAACGCTCAACATCCTAGAAACCCAAATAATACAGAACAACATACCTAAAACCCATGTTACCGAAATCATAAACATCCTCCAAACCATCACCAAACAAAACTATTTCACCCACAACTCAAACTTCTATTCACAACCAGATGGCCTACCCATGGGAAGTCCTATCAGTAGTGTCCTAAGCGAAATTTTTCTACAACACATAGAAAACACGAAGATACTCACAAAAAATACACACGTTCACAAAATCATTTACTAGCACAGATACGTCGATGATATCATAACACTATACAGAGGTAACTCCCGTCAATGCGAAAAACTCCTCACCTACACTAATGAAATACACCCAAAACTTTAATTCACTTCAGAAATTGAAACCAACCAGCCTCACAGAAAAACACAGCTTCAACATTTACAGGAAACCCATAACGACAGACACACTTTCCACAACACCTTAAACCACCCTATCCAACACAAACACGCTGCCTTCAGATCCATGCTCCATAGACTTAAAGGAGTCCCAATGACCACAGAAAACATAAACAAACAACTAGACGCAATTAAATATTTAGCATACACAAATGGATACAACACCACAATAATAGACAAACTATGGTACACAATACAAAAAAAACACTAAAATTAACACTACAGACAGGGAAAACAAATACATCACATTACCATACTTAAACATAATAACAAACAAAAATCGCCCGCAAATTTCAAAAAATAGGGTACAAAATAGCTTACAAAACTAATAAGTTACAATACAAAATACAACACGACACCAACAACAAAGATAAATTACAAGCATCAGGCGTATACAAACTGAACTGCGACAAATGTAACAAATTCTACATTGGACAAACAGGTTGTAGCTTTAAACAAAGAGTCGAGGAACACAAACAGAACACCAACTCAACATTTTACAATCACATAAAAGAAACAGGACACAAATACACAGACATTTACCATAACCTAGAAATCCTATACATCACCAAAAAAGGACCACATCTCAACACACTAGAACAATATGAAATTTACAGACACACAAAAACACAAAGTACAAACATATTAAACAAACAAACACAATACAAATCACACATACTCTTTGGTACTATCGAAAACCTACCTTTAAAACCATCACCGCTTGACCTGACATCTCCAAGCAGAAGACACTGATGAAGATCGGCACATGACGATTGAAAACCTTCTGTCTCAGTAAGCTTTAACAAATTTACAAAATTTAAAGTTTGGATAGTCATAAACTATTGTTTAAGTGATTAATAATATTCACCGAACGTAATGGGCTACAAAATTCAAGAATGTTATGTTTTATTTTAGGCATATTAGAAAGACCGTTGGTACCAATAAACTTAGAAGAAGTCTGTTACAAACTGTTCTTTGTAGGACAATCTGGTGTTGGTAAAACAACAAGCATATCTAGACTTGCTGGAACTAATGTGGCGTCATCTTATGTTGAGACTTGTGGCATTCGTAAAACTGATATTTACTGGCCTGTCAAAATATGGGATAAGATTGTACTCTTTAAACTGCAATGTTGGGATGCTGGGGACAACAGTTTGAAGAAGTATAGTCACATATTGCCTGTAAGTAATTATTAAAGGGACTGTTGAAATTGTTTGTATTCTGTTTAGTTTTGATTTGTTTTAAACATAATAATTTAGATAGGATAACAAGACTTATCCAGTCATAATTATGTTTATGAAATATAAACTTGTGATAATTTTGTTATATCAGGATTCAACCTGTATATACAAGTATTATTGTAAATATGATTTCTTTCCAAGTATTTTATATAATCGCTTACACAATAGTGTATGACTGTCCGAACTTTAAACCACTAACGTTATGCTTTCATTAACTGACAAAACGTTAGTGGGTTAAAGTTCGGATAATCATAAACTATTGTTTAAGTGATTAATTAAAATTCACCGAACGTAATGGACTACAAAATTCAAGTATTTTATATAATTAGGTATACAACTAAATGATGTTGGAAGAGTTTCCAAAAGTATAACAGTTGAATTTGTTGTATATGTCTATATAACAGCAATTTTCATTTGGATTTGTTTTATCTAAATTACAATAACCCATCATTAAAACCTGTTATGCAAATTGCAAATAAAATAATAAAAGCAATAAAAATTACTGTAGGGGCTAAACCAGTTTTACGAATCCAAAATAAACCTAAAATATAAAACATTCCTGGTAATAAATACCATTTTTACAACAAGTTATACATTTTTATAAAGTGAGTGAAACAAGCTTTCAGGAAGTATATACATACAAATTTATTACTTACATATATATGCTCCTTCAAAAAATATATAAAAAAGTAAACCAAATAAAATAGCAACACTGTATGTCAATGCACTTCACTATACATATTTTACATTGGAATTAAAATCAATATTGCATGGTATATATATCATTTTAAAGCTAAAAGAAAATGTAATTTAGAAATATTTCCTTTAAAATTTAGGAAACTTTCTAAAATCTGCCCATTTACACTACATTGTCATTCAGTTCATCAATAAATGTAGATTGTACCTCGGCCTAGATCAGGTACACTGTCATTTTCTAACAGCAACATATCTCATACTGAATTGATTCCTAAAGTGTCTCTAGCCATTATATCTGTAAAATAATATCTCTAACAATAGAAATTAAATAACTGAAAGATAAATGTAAAGCAAAACACAACAACAAACTCTTAAACCTAAACAAAAATCATACAAACTAAAAATTACATAAACAAAATAACAGATAGACAATATATAGAGCAAACAACAACTAACTCAAACGTAAACAACTTGCACTAATAAAACACTCACTATCTGATCGAACTAACATCTGTCAACCAAATGTCTGATAGCCCTGGCATCACACTTAATCAAATAAGTTCTTGTTCTTAAAAGCAACTCTGATTTGTCTAAAGGTTAAGACATGTAAAGTAGAAGAACCAACATACTTACTTACTACGTAACGCTTGAGCCTGGAGTGGGCCTTGTATTCCTTAACAATGTCTTGCCATGTACTTTTGTCTTTAGGCTTCTATTTCCATGCTGTAATGCCGAGTACCCTTAAATCTTCCTCAAGGTCCTGTAGCCATTGTCTTCTTGGTCGGCCAACTCTTCTTTTGCCAATCATAGTGCCATGTAAAAGTTTGTTCGGGATTCTTATGATGTGACCCAACCATTTATGACCAGCAGAAATTATGAGCCCCTGTGTTTGAGCTTAACTACAACCGAAACCATTCGTGCTAGAATAAAACTATTCACACCATTAGTTAGCGTCTTTAATTTATGTATATAACCAAAATTATTTTAGCACGCTTTTTCTTAAACTTAGCTCAAGATATGTAAAACAAAGTATGGCTTTATCACAGTTTTTTATTAAAGTTCAACTTTAAAGCATAACTGCATTAAAACCACTGGTCCACTCTTTGTGAAATTTTTATACCATATTATATGACATATTAGTAACGTAAAAATGGAATTTGAAAATTTTATCTCATTTAATATGGAATTTGCTGTAGATTTAGTACAGCAACTTTATCTCACGGCTCCTTTGTCCGATCAAACTGGTTTTTAGCTTGTTTTAAAGAATAAAATCTCACCTTAGTAAATTTATATAAACTGTTTATGTATGATTTAAAATTAAATGCGTTATTGATTTTTATTTGATACAGGGGTAGTGAGCGCTGGAACATGGAATCGCCTCGGCCACCCTAAGTTAAAGTAGAGTATAGTCTGGTGCCTACCAGACCACCTGTTAGCCCCCAAGGAGGCCTGCTTAAATCGACTCTGATTATAGTCTTATTTGAATGTAAGAAACATTTCCATCAGCTTTTTTCATGAGAGCTTTGGCAGATTTAAAACTCTCATGGTTTTTGGTTTTTTGCGTGTTTTTTTAAATATTTTTCATATTTTGTTTTTGTACATACATAATCTTTATATATATATATATATATATATATATATATATATATATATATATATATATATATATATATATATATATATATAGATTTTTTGGACTAGGAGACTGACAGACTTACCTTGGTAAGAGTCCACTCTGTAGTCTTGAAATAGAAACACATAAAAGCACTTAAACAATGATATATTTCAACCACACAGTGGTCTTTGTCATTTCATTGTCATTGTTTCTATTTCAAGACTACAGAGTGGACTCTTACCAAGGTAAGTCTGTCAGTCTCCTAGTCCAAAAAATCTAAATAATCTTTACCAACCAAAACTAACCTAAATATATATATATATATATATATATATATATATATATATATATATATATATATATATATATATAGATTTTTTGGACTAGGAGACTGACAGACTTGCCTTGGTAAGAGTCCACACTGTAGTCTTGAAATAGAAACACATAAAAGCACTTAAACAATGATATATTTCAACCACACAGTGGTCTTTGTCAATCGAAGAGAAAACACAAAAAGAAATATGAGAGAATGAAATAAATACAAGTTGTAATCACAGATTGTGTAGAGTAGAAATCAGATGTCACAGATGCACAGATTAAAGATATATATATATATTGTTTCCATGAGCATATGAGTGATTATAGTTTATTCTACTACTAGAGTCTACTCTACACAATCTGTGATTACAACTTGTATTTATTTCATTCTCTCATATTTCTTTTTGTGTTTTCTCTTCGATTGACAAAGACCACTGTGTGGTTGAAATATATCATTGTTTAAGTGCTTTTATGTGTTTCTATTTCAAGACTACAGTGTGGACTCTTACCAAGGTAAGTCTGTCAGTCTCCTAGTCCAAAAAATCTAAATAATCTTTACCAACCAAAACTATATATATATATTTACAATTCTATTAGTCCTCATAAACAGAGAAATCATCTTCTACTTCTATGTTATCATCATGATTTTCTGAATCTGAAACTTCTAAATTTATGATGATTGATTCAGCAAGCTGAATTTTGTCACACATACAGTGTTTTCCGCAGTAGTGGTCTTCTACTTTGTTAGCATGTCAAATAAATTCTAGCATATCCAACATGGAAAATGTTTCTTAGGTTCAAATTAGACAATAATCAGAGTCGATTTGAGCAGGCCTCCCTGGGGTCTAACAGGCGGTCTGGTAGGCACCAGACTATACTCTACTTTCACTTCGGGTGGCCGAGCCAATTCCACGCTCCAGCGCACATTACTCCTGTACCAAATAAAAATCAAACACAAACAGTTTATATAAATGTACTAAGTTGAGATTTTATTCTTTAAAACAATCTAAAAACCAGTTCGATCGAACAAAGGAGCCGTGAGATAAAGTTGCTGTACTAAATCTACGGCAACTTCCCTAATAAATGGGATAAAATTTTCAAATTTTATCTTTAGGTTACTAATGAGTCATATAATAGGGTATAAAATTTTCACAAAGATTGGACTAGTGGTTTTAATGCAGATATGCTTTAAAGTTGAACTTCAATGAAAAACAGTGATGAAAACATACTTTTTTATTTCTATCTTGAGCTAAGTTTAAGAAGAAAAGTGCTAAAATTGTTTTGGTTATATACATAACTGCAGAATTAAACACGCTAATTAATGGTGTGAGTAGTTTTTTTTCCAGTACAAATGGTTCGCTTGTAGTTAAAGCTCAAACTCAGGGGCCCATAATTTCTGTGTCGACTAGAGGCGTCGTGTTTTAATAAAATGGACCACACTTGTATCTTTGTATAAGGAATACAACTCTGCATTGGATCGAAGCTTCCACACATTTGTTTGTATATTGTTGACCGGACCATAATTTTCCTCAATAGCATATGCTCAATGTCAACTATTTTTTCATCACGATGGTTAAAGTCTGACCGAATTAAGGTTTTATAGAGTCGTACCTTAGTGGTTTGAGACAATAACTTACTTTTAAAAAGCTTTAAAGAATAACCAATATAAATAACAATATCAACAAAACTGAGAATACATGGGAATCACCATGTAATGGAAATAAACACGGGATCCCGAGCTATACACGTGCATAGGCAACTAGAGTTAACAAATTGACTATCTATACTCGGGCGTAGGCTTGAAAGTGGTAGGAACAAGGTTATATACTTTTAAAAACATAAGTGCTGCTTGTGAACTTGTCATGGGTTGCAGCTAACTGGCTACCTTAAAAAAAGTGTTAATTTAGTTATTGATTATCTGGTATTGTGGTATTGGGCGTTGGCTTCATTGTATTAATTGAATATGATTCATCTTGTAATATGCAGATAGTAGACACTTAATATTGATTCAGGTAAGATATTAATTATTTTAATATTAAGTGTCAGTATAGTTAGTTTAATTAACAAAATATTTTTATAACACTTATAAATATTTTACAACTTGCTTAAAGTACCACTTACTTATATTTGTTGAAGACAGCCGTTTCTGAGGATCAACTCCAGACCGTAACTGAGACCAGTAGGTTACAGTCTGAGTTGACAATGAGACAGATCTCCCGAAGCGTTCGTCCTCAACAAATATAAGTATTAATCAATTAAACAATAGTTTATGACTATCAGAACTTTGAATAGTCTTAAACGATTGTTTAAGTGATTAATAAGATTCACCGAACGTAATGGACTATAAAATTCAAGAAATATAAGTACGTGCTACTATAGGCAAGTGGTAAAATATTTAGAAGAGTAATAGTGAAAACTAGTAGCTCACATGAAGATGGTATCAACTAACTAATATAAATATTTTTATGTAAAGTTGTTAATATTATTTATTTTTGAAAATTTGATACAACAGAAATAATTTACTTTTATTTGTTTCCATGTTTAAAAACTGTTTAAAATAACTTTCTTGTTTTTTTAGTCTTGTATTGAGAAAGTGGATGCTGTGGTGTTTGTGTTTTCTTTTTCTGATGCTAATAGTTTCAATGACCTGCCTCAATTAATCAACAAAATTTTCAAAGATGCACATAACCAGCCAGCAAGTATAGCTCTTGGGACAAGGTTTGTTCACTGTTTCAATATATTATGGTTATGTTTATGTACATTGAAATTATAATTCTTTTCTGCAAATGTGGATCAAGGTTTTAATAATTTATAATTCTATATATTTCTTATAAGACACCTAGCTTTTCAAGTGATTTCAAAACAGATGTTAGCAAAATATTGGTCTTGTAAGTTTATATATGTATCTATTACTCTATGTCTATTTAATACTGTGGGCTGTTTATGTACTATATGGACTTGCACTATATAAGGTGATAGAAAAAGTAAATACATTAATATTTAAATTTTATTAAAAGTTACTGACGATGCTGTCTGTAAGAAAAATGGTAGATAAGTACAAAATGTTTAAAAAAATATTTAAAACATTTTTGAATAAAAAAAATAAAGTAATGAGAAAGATGTAAACACAAGAAATATACACCACTCACAATTATAACACTTTAATTTAATACGTGTTTCAATAACTTGTGTCATCATCATCAGTGATGCTACCAGAAACATATAACTTTAACTAAAGAAAATTTATAAACAAAGATATAGATTGATAATATTCAACTGCATACAGATTTAACGCATAAACTAATAAATATAATAATTCGTAATGTAAATCTTACTAAATCATTATAAAATGATAAAAATGGATTCTATTTCTTGTGAGTGAATACGTATTATTGGAATATAATAGATATAGAATTTAACTAAAGTGTTTTAACTAATTTTAAAAATACTTAACTAAGAATACGTAATTGCTTACTTGCTGACGCGTTTCAAAACATTCATTCCTTTTACTAAGCTTGTGCTTTACTGGCGGCATCGGTTAGGTGTAAAGGCTCTAACGGGAATGGATTTATGACTGTGGAATGGGGTGGGTTGTTTGAGTTGTGTGTCATATAATAGAAAAGGCTGTTGGTTTCAAAGTGTGTGTGATCATTTAATACGTTTTCTTTATCTGTTGAGTAGTGTTTGTAGATTTCATATTTTTCTGAGGTTGTTAGTTTTTTACTTTGTTTTATTGTGTGTAGAACATTTAAATTAGTATGTATGTCGGTGTGTGTGTGTGTGTTTTAGGTGTTTTGCGTAGCTGGATTTAGGGTTTGTTTGTGTTTTTTTTTTTTGGTAATGTGTTCTTCGAAGCATGTATAGAATGACCTGCCGGTTTGGCCGATGTAATAGTTGGGACAATCATTACAAGTTAATTTGTAAATACCTGAGAGTTTGTATTTGTCTGTTTCTTTTTGAAAAAATTGTATGTGCTGTCTTAAAGTGTTTGTTGTTTTGTAGGATATTTGGTAATGGAGTTTTTTGAATGTAGAGGCTATTTTGCATGCTATTTTAGACGCACTATGTGAGTGTAGAGTGATTTGTATATGTATGGCGAAATTTGATTTGGGTTGAGTCTTTCTTATTTGTTTCAGGTATTTGTTGTATCTTACCAGAACATTTACCACAAGATAAAACAAACACGTAAAACAGATAAGAAAGTCACAACCAAAATCAAATTTAGCCATACACATACAAAACACACTACACTCATTGACTAACATAGACACCAATCTAAAATTCCTACACTACATACAAAAAACAACAAACTTAACAGAGTAGAAAACTATGAGATTTATAAACACCATAAATACTATTCACAACACATTCTAAATGACAAAACACACTCATAATCAAATACTATATTTGAGCACATAATTAACAACTACTCTATGAACAATAACACACCACAGACTCACACCAACACAACATACTTGAGCAACAGTCTTGTCAACGACTCACATCATTGAATAATGCGCTGACCTAGCGTGAAACGCGTCTGCTGAATTAATCAGTAAGTAGTGGTTTTCTTGCCAAGTTAATACAAAAAAGTGTAATATTTTAGTTTTTTAATTTAATTCATGACTTGTTTCTTTCTTTCAAAAATGACTAACTAATATTTGTTGCTAATAGGTACAGCATGTCTTCAAAATTAGAAGTAATGTCATCAGAGACAAAAGAATTTGAACAGAAGTGGCATATACCAGTTCTAAAGATGGGTAAGTTATCTGGAAGTGATAGGAACGAAGTGCACAAAATGTCACCTGTCCTGAACACAATATGCGAGCAGTTATGGATCCGAGACCAAGAATATTTACTTCAGCATGGCCTCAATACTTGAGAAGTAAATTGTTTATCAACTTACAATGTATAGTTTTATCTTATTTTTTATTTAGAGGCTTTAGAATAAGAGAATAAGGTATTCACCAATTGTAAAATTTTTCTTTAGACAAGGAACAAATTCATCATGTCCCGTAATTGCCATTTCTTGCAACTTCAATTCATTTATTTGATAAGGTATTTTTAAAATTAGAACTTATGACACAGACTAAAAAAGTACGTAGTATTTGTCTGTACATGGAAAGGTTAGTCTATCAATAGTTATGGAACTTCATTCTCCTCAGTGTTAACTGTACTGTATGTCCGCATAAACTGTTTCTTGGTTAAGTATTCCAATGTAGGGATGGTCTATCCAGTGACTAACAGATCAATGATTTTAGTGACAGCGACAGGATTGGATCAGTGACTTTTACCTGTGACTTTAGTACAAGTGACAAGGGATACTGAGACTGCTCTGTATATGCCAATAACAAGCAGGCATACCACATTGGTGAAATGATTCCATACCTCGGGGGGTTTTTTTTTGTTTTTGGTAGGCTCATTTTATTTAAAGTAAACACCTACGAAATTAAAAACAAACTACCGAGTGTGAAAAAGCGTCTACTCTACATAACATTATCACTATCTTCAAACCTGACACAAATCGACCACCCAAACTTGAAGTAAATGAGTAGAATCAGTGACAGCAACAAATCAAATAATGACAGCCATGGTAAAATATCAGTAGCTTTAAGGTGTGACAGCAACATTTTGCTTAATCACAACCGCCATCTCCAGATCTAGTTTATTCAATTAAATTTTAGATCAATGGCTTACAACTGTGTTGCACATTTGTATGGTACTGTATGGGGTAAAGTTCATAGGTATAGTACAGTGTTTTTAAAAATAGATTGCTTTTTTTAATGTTTTGTATTTTTATAAAATGGGTGACAAACATAAACATCTTATGATAAAAGAAAAGATTAAAGTTGTCAGTGTCAAATATAGGGAAGTTTAAGTGTGCAGCAATTGATAGTAAATTTTTAAGTTGGAAAAACACCCATAAGTGACAATTAAAAAAATTAGATTGAATAAGATTGCTATGGTGGTGATAGCATAAAAACACAGTTAAAAAAGTTAAGAAAACAATTATCACCTGTTTTAAGACAGTTAATTTTTTTAACTAAATTTAGCCACAGTTATAGATGAAAATGCTGAGGATGAAATAATAAGACTATTGAGTAATATTTCTTAAGGGATATGTGAACTTGCAATATTGGATATAAACTTGTGGCTGTTTATTGTTTGACTAAAAAAATCTATTTTCATTGTTTACTTAATATAGTAAAACAATAAAATTTAGGTTAGTATATTTCTATTTAGAAAGTTTGAAGAATATCCTTTAAGTATCAAAGATTAAAGTTCTATATTTAGGTAGTTTTTAAAATTAAAAATCTTGGCTTTTTATTTTTCAACATTTTTTATATTTATTGCTTATTTTCATTTTTGGGGGATGAAATGTTTGGCCTTTTAAAAAAATACTTTTAAAGAAAATTAAACAGTATTGTTTTGTTTGTTTGTATAATCAACTCTTATAAATAATTAATAATCATTGAAAAATAAGATATTACACAAGTCAAAGTGGTGTTGTGATATATGCTTTTAAAACTATTTTTGTATTAAAAAATAATATAATTTAAAATGTAGAATAGAGTACAGATTATTACTTGATACAAACAATTATTGTATAAGTTTATTTCATATTTTCCGTGTATATATAAATATATTTTTTTAATTACCTTTATGCTACGTATTTCTAATTTCCTTACCTTATCTACAGTCACACCTTTAGGTTGCTAGATAATTAAACAATCATATCATCTAATTTAATATCTAATTTCTAATTAATATCTAATCATCTAATTTATTCTACCTGGCGTTTAGTAGTGTAAAATATATGCTTTCAAATTACATTAAGATGATCGAATGACAAATATTTGACTGATTAACTAATTGTAATATATAGGCAGTCTCTCTTGTGGCCTTTGGTTCTAGAATAAAATTTAATAAAATACAGTGTTAATTAATATTGCTCTCTCTCGGGTTGTTAGTTGGGATCTTAATAGAAAGTAGAAGTGGTGTGATCTAAAAAACTTGCTTAATATTAATAAATACAATGAATTTTTATTTATTAGGAATTTACACAATTATTAAAATATCTGTTGGCTAAAATGTAAGTTAATAGAGTTTGTACTTATTGTTTGAAAACCCTTGGATTTTTCTTGCTTGCTATTTAACTTCCGCGCAATAATAATTTTAAACTCTGCTTCCCTTTCTCTTTAATATGGCCTTAGTTAATTACTCGTCGGACTTTTATTTATTATTATCATAAAATAACTATTGAAATTCCTTTAACTATTCTTTTAAAAACAACCAATTTTAAGACAATCCCTTGCAACTTACACCCCCCTCAAATATGTCTGTACTCCTCAGCAGATGAGCATTTATTTTATCCCCCCTTAGGTATTTCAGCCAGAGTTTAACTTTTAAAATTTTTAACAAGTAACGTTTGGCTAACGGTTTTCTACTTCTTGCGTTTCTCGTTGTTACAGCCTAATTGTATGAGTTCCTTAACTACTCCAGATGTTAAACCTAATTTAGTATTTTATTAACCTAATAATAGCTGAACTTATAGTAGTCGATTGAGAAAAGTGTGACAGTAACAGTTCTTGATTGAATGTTTTTTTATTAAAGTGCACTCGGATAAAAATATTTTTTGTGTACTGTCTAAAATGTGTTGGAAAATAATTTTAAATTGTTGAAAACCAAAATTTGGAATGAATTCAATGAAATGTCTTAAGATAAGATAAGATAGAAAACCCTACTTTATGCTATTTTAGTAATAAAGAATACATGTTAAAAAAATTGTTATGTCGGGAAGCTGTTTCGCTAGAAACCTAGCACCAGAAAATAAGATACAAACATTCTTTTATACATATGTATATATAGGAATTACAATTAGTATAAGTAAAATAACTCAACCTATGAATTAAAAATTTCTACCGCATAACCTATAACATAAAATCAGCTGTTATAAGAAATCATATTATCACTTATTTAAAGCCAATGTAATAAAATAACTTTAGGCCATACCTTGCCCCTTTTGTGAAAACTTTTTCTCCCATATAAAACTAAAATAATTCATTAAATTTAATTAACGAATTAGTATTTGAAAAAAAACTATATTAATATCACTTGATGATTCAAGTGTAATCCACAAGTTTAAAAAAATGTATTTAAACTTTAGTGGATGAAAAAAAAGTATTTTATTAACAATTGAAAATTTGAACAAAATATATATATAATAGTAGTAGCCAAGCAATGAGAAAGGCGACATTGTCGTCGAAACTAGTCTGTTGTGAACTAGTGTGTTTGTTTACTAAAAACTATTTTTTGGTGAGATTTTGATTTAACTATTTTCACTTTTACCTTTGTGAATAGTTCTCACTAGCTAAGCTCTAATTAAGTAAGTATATAATAGTGTGAATTACTAAGCGGAATTGAATAAACACTATTGGCTAGAAGCAACCTAAATCATTAAATGTTTTTCGAGCAAGCATTTATAACTAAATTTAATTAAGGAGTGTATCAATGAAAAAGCTTAACATTCATAGCTGCTCCATCTTACATCGGAGCAAAATGTTTCTGAACGGGTTTAATAACATCCAATACAGCTTTTATAATTTTGGAAAGTCTGACAGCTATGGAATCATAGACATTTACAAAAGTAACAAATCTATCTACTAGTTTACTCTCTTAAATAAAGCGCAAAATAATTACAAATATTCTTACAAAGGATATATCGCTTGTTTTATCAGCTTAAAATTAAACAAAGTCTACCACACAGTCATACAGTCTACCACACAGTCATACAGTCTACCACACAGTCATACAGTCTACCACAAATTTATCACACTATTCTACATGTTATTCCTGCAGTCTAGAGTTCATTTCATACTATATGAGAAGTTTATTTGAAGATAGATGATCTTCCAGTGAACCATCGGCATTGCCTATCATTGTAACAAATCTAAAAAGTCATCCCAAATAAATAAACATTCTTTCTCCGTATGAAACTTCAAAGTATAACACCCTATAACAACCTGCCTTAGTTAACACACATTCACTTCTACTATCAAACGGTAAACTATAAAAACAGGCTTTCCTTTCGCACACTAAAAGTTAGCCCAGACGTTTGTGAATCAACTCAAAATTGTTTTCCTTGCCATCCATTTAGAAGATTGGAAAAATGTTTTTGTTGGCTAACCTTTTTGGCCTCAACCTTTAAACTACTAATTTTCACTCAAATTTTAAATTATAAAACTGAGTTTTGATTAAATTATCTACTATCTAATAATTAAAACATATTATTGTATATTAAATAATATTTCATCACATAACTCACAAAACGAATAAGTAGAATAAAGGCTACAGAGCCAGATAAAATTGGCCCATTCATAGTATATATTAATGTAGAAATTGCTTAGTTTATGGAGGGAGTGATTGACATCTATGGCGAAGGCAATGCTAAATTTGTTAGTCAATTAGAGAAGGAGGAGTTTTGGTGGCCCTTAAGGTTATGCAGCGTCATCACCGGCAATGGCTGTGGGTAGGAATATGGGAACAGTGCTTTTGGTAAGGGCTGGATGTAGGAAGGGCATCTGCAAGGCAGGACTTTTTTTTGTTTGGACGGTAAAAAGGATTTTATTCTGGAAGCCTACATTTATTTCAAACATTTGGACTGGCTGACTGACTTTCTTTTTTTCTTTATTGGGTGACATTTTTTGTTTTGTATATATCAATACATGTGTGTAGTAAGGTTGTTTGTTTTGGACATAAAATAGTGTAAAATGGGTAATAAAACTTAGAGGTAGAATGAAATAACAAAGTTGTGATGGATGATCTTAACTAACTTAATTTATCTAACAACTTTCAGGAAAAGCAACGTAGTACCGTTGAACTTAGTATTACTTTAGGCTAGAATGAGTATTACAAGTATTGTAGGGGTGTATTGTATTGTAGGCTATACTAAACCTTCTAACTTAACTAACATATTAGATGATAAAACTTCACGTAACAGATCCATAATAAGATGGGATTAATATGGAATAAACAATCAGGGTTTACGGTAAGAATACAAACTGTGAAGTTAAACATTATTTACAATTTAAGCATACTAGGACTCAAACTAAAAACTAGTAGCTTAATCTAGGAGGCGAGAGGTAGAAGGCTAGGATTGCGAGTGGCAGAGGGGTTATGGAGAATCGAGAAGGACTTTGGGACGAGGACGGAAAATAGGAGGGGGTCCAACCGAGTTTGCCAGATCCCTAAGGGTAATATGAGCTTATGGCACTACCAAAGAGCTTCACTGAGAGGGATCTGATAAAAACAGCAAGCGATGGAGAGTGAAGGGAGTTTCGGATGGTGATGTTTGATAGGAACCATGCTAAACATGCGCAAGAAACAGGCCATATATACTGTGCCCTTGAGCTGTACGCAGCTCTCTAGTCTTGTTTAGCTCTTCATGCATGTTGCATTGCTATCACTTACTAACCATAAAACAAGCTTTCCCTTGAAATTTATGGATTAGCTCTTTCTCAATTATTCAAGGTCATCTTTTATTTCATTATTAGTGGGGTCTTTGTAGACAAGTAATAGAAGTTGTGAAATTAAATGGCGTATTCAGTAATCATAAACTATTATAGCAGCCAGGAACAAGTAACAGCAATTATGGTAATTTTAAATAAATTATTTACCACAGCATCATGATACATCTAAAGCAATTTGTTGAATGCTTGTTTAGTAAAACTTAACAGAGATTAATTTAAAGACATTTAATTTAAAGAACTCAGTTTTCATAAAGCTAAAACATTGACAGCAAAATCTTTCTACATGGTTTGCATTAATGTCTTGAAAAGTATGAGTCTGCACCAGATATAGGTCAGCCTAGTTTGAGAGAAATGAGGGATTTGGAAGAGAAGCAAAATATAAAGAAAGAGAGCTCTCTCTCTTGATGTTAGAATATGGTGCACTTATCAAAAATTTCTAGCATGAAAGTACTGTGTGAACATGAAAGAAAATTAGCAGGGAATTCTGGTATAGAACAGCTTGGCGATTACATCACTGCAAACAGTGGTAAATAAGAAATTACTTAAATCCAAAGAACTTTAATACATTTGCAAGAACAACGAGAATACGTTTGTATAAAATTGTTTGTTATGGCATAGTATCTTAAGCATATTAAATCATTAAAAAAGTTTAAGAGATGTAACCTGGCCCCATTCATCTAGGTTTAAGTTTTTAAATATAATCCTTTACACCAAGATATTCCCAACTTGTAATATACAAATTTGTTAGTCATGATGAAGGCCTTTGACAACTGTCTTTCCCCCAAAACACCAACATATTATTGACTAAACTAAATGAGCATGGGCGTAGCCAGAAGGAGGCACATGCCCTCTCCAAACCAATTAATTTTAGGAAAAAAATATTGCCGTATAAAACAGCGCTAGGTATTTAGCAAAACAGCATCTCGACAACCCAACAATTGTGTAGTTAAAAGGGCCAAAATAGCATAAAATATGATTTCTAGAGATAAAAATTTACAAGTTTTCTCCGGGTGGGCTCAACCCTCCTGACTTTCCAGGGTCGTATCCTCCTAAACATTGTTTTTGTTACGCTACTGAGAATGAGTGGAGATGCTGTCGAAAAGAAAAATATCAAAGCATTGCTGAGATGACTCAAGTTTTATCTTTGTTATTTAATCTGAATTAAATTCTTGTGATATATTACTATATATATATATATATATATATATATATATATATATATATATATATGTATATATATATGTGTGTGTGTGTGTGTGTGTGTGTGTATTACACTTTCTTTTTTTGACTCTTGCATTGTGTTGTAGTTTCTTTTCCCTTTCCTTTCGCATTTTTTGTTTGTAAAGCTAGGTTTGATACCATTAATCCAGTTTGTTTGTTTATTTTATGCTTTTCATTCATTTTTAATCCTAGAACATTATTTATGATATTGTGTGGTAACCATGGCTACAATTTATAATTGTACGATGGAGGTTTTGACAACAACCAGATGAAGGCAAAAGGAAAATTCATAACATCTTTGAGATACAGTTGTAGCTATGGAAAGTTGGCTCAGTGCCAAATGGGCTAAACTTCGAACATGAAGATACTCAGTTCAAATCTGACCTAGATCTCCAAATTTTTTAAATTTATTTATTGAATAAATATTTGAAAAGACTGTTAACATCAGTTGTCATCCACTTCAGGTTTAAAAAAAATGTATTTGAACGTTATTGGGTGAGTAAAAATGTATTTTATTCACGATTGAAAATTTGTACAAGATATATATCAGGAGAGTCTGAGCTAATAGAAGGAATTTAAATAAGGCAATCAAAGACTAACTTTATAACCAATCTTGTATGGGGTTTAATATTACTATCTACATCAGTACAAATTAGGACTGTTTATGGAAATCCGTATTGAGGCAGACAAATTAGCAAGTGTAAAATATGATGATGTTTTTGGTATTATGAAACATGTTTCAGCAATAATTAAAAACGTTTTTATATTACTTTGTTGTTTTTGTATAGTTAAAAAAATTGTATATTTTTCATTTTATATTTATTGCTGAAACATAATATTTTTATTTAATCGTTAATTGTCCAATTTCAAATAATTTGTGGCAGTTATTGTGTGAGTCTATCTCAAGTTCGTGTTAACATGCCTGAAATTAGTTCTTAAGATTTTAAAAGTATTAGACACCGGATTTTATTTCTGTCAAAACAGTTCAGACTGTAAAATCTTTTCTAGTTTGCTAAGAGTTTTGATATTTTAAAAAATGCCAGGGGAAATCTTGGTAAAGTTACAGACAAATATTAAAATTAATGTAGGAAATTCAGTCTTTTAACACTCACAAGTTAAATCTACATAGCTATTTCATTCTTCATATAGAGTATTGTAAAGGGCACGCTTGTGTACACCAAGGCCTTACATAGTCAGACCTATGTTAAGTCTCTACCTTAATTTCATCTAATTACATTTATTCCCAGGCATGAAAATCATTTTATGCTGAAACATTAGGCAGCTAAAAAATTCAAGTTTTAACCTATTGCTACTTATAAAATACTTGGGCACTGTACCTATTATATAAAGAAACTAAACACACAAATTTAATTACACATACTTTTTATTGAAACCCAGTGATATACAGAAAATATCAGGAAGACCGTCTTTTAGTTTAAATAATAATCAATACTATCGTATAAAAATATAATAGTGTCTCTGTGTGTGTGTGTGTTATTTAATCACCTAAAACTACCCATTGAGCTGAAATTTTACAAGGACATTCTCAAGGACGCTGGTTAACACATTTGCATATTTTTATGTAGAAATTCCATCAGGACATCGCCCCACTGCCCTTAAAACTCCTTTAACACTCTATTATCTATACTCCATTATATACTTGGCTTAATCAGCTGATAGCAAATGTGTTTTTAAACACATGTAAAAGTCACATTTAAACACAATTAAACAGGCGATAGTAAATGTTTGTTGTTATTCATCTTTCAAGGCTAGTTATACTTTACAAATGTCATGTTCCTGAAGCTTTTCCTTCTTTTGGGTTTTCAAGACAATAATCGTTAAGTTTATAAACTGTAGTTTGAAATATGTATATATATATATATATATATATATATATATATATATATATATATATATATATATATCACTTTCACTATATATAATTAAACAAGAATCTTACTTGGTATTTATGCGAGTTATACGAAGCGCAGTCAGTGATGTACTACAACCCCCGGTCAGTGATGCTCGATGATAGAGATACACTAATCTTTGAAAGTTAACTCGCATAAATACCAAGTTATATTCTTGTTTGAATACGTATAGTGAAAGTGATAAGATAAGTGAATACAAAAAAAATTGCAAAATCAGCAAAATATATATATATATATATATATATATATATATATATACACACATACAGTAAACTCCCGATTATCCGTGGGCGGTTTAACCGGTTTGCGGATTATCCGGGGTCTGCCATTGTTTTACAAATATCCAATTTTTATTCCAATCAGATTCATGTGTTTAAATTTCCAAACGGTGAATTACGGCGTAAATACATATTAGGCTTAATAGAAGTTAAGATGAAGGGAATAGATATGTAAATATGTACGTACTAATTTTTACATTGAAAGCGAAGCATCCCGACGCGGGCCAGCGAAATAAAAGGGGCGAGCAGACTGCTGTATATAAGGGACAATGACAAAATGGTTGGACGCCCAAAAACCTAATGTGTATCATAAGATTGTAAACAAATGTCAGCTAATCTCGCCTATAAATAGTCTAGGACATGACATATGCATTATCCATGTCTGTAATATACATTATATCGATCTTTATGGCTTCGTGACACAAGTAGACACTGTGCGACAAAATGGTTAGATCTCACATTAAAGCTAAATCAATGCTCACAAAAAAAAAACAAACGAAAGTGACAGATTTTTTTGTATTATGTGTAAAGGAAATTACGTAAGTACATACATACTTACTTTTGACATATACTTATGTACGTATTGTAAATAGTTAGACATATAAATGTACATGTTATAATCCGACAAATACATCGACATTTTAAATTATTTTCTGTATTTATTTTGTCCTCTGAAGATTATTTGTGAATTGCATTAACCGGGGTCATTATTTGTGTAACTTATGGTATAATAATCGATTATCGATCGTTTTGCGTATTCTTATTCATAGCGGATTATCCGGGGAATTTGGTTATCCGGCGTTGCCGGGCCACCCTATTCCACGGATAATCGGGAGTTTACTGTATATATATTTACAGTATGTATATTTTGTAATTCTTGGATGAATTTTTTTCTTGTTTTATATATACACAATTAAATGACACTTTCATAAACAAGAATTTTTCTTTTATTTTTCTTCATACATTGAAGAAAAATAAAATGAAAATTCGTGTTTATGAAAGTGTCATTTATATATATATATATATATATATATATATATATATATATATATATATATATATATATATATATATATATATATATATATATAGTCTATATATATATATATATATATATATTGGGATTTAATTTAAGTAAATTACATTCAACCCAAATACAAATACAAATACAAATAAAAACAATACAAATATTCGTCAACGGGATAGGAAGGATATGCTCTTTGCTAGTCTATAAATAAATATTCGAGGAAACAAATTGTTTACATAAATATTTTAGTATATGTCATGTCCTACAATTCACCAATTTAACTCTCGAAAAAATACACCGGTCTACATACGGCTTCCATATTTATTTTGTTTTTTTAAAGCCGGGGGTAAGCTAGGGGGCCGCGACCCCCATTGCTCTCGCTTAATGGATGTCATTGTTCTCAGGAGAGTGCAATATTTAAATTGATTGGTTCCTTAAAATATAATTGTTTATAAAAACAATTTAATTTGAACTATTTTAATTTATGGTTCTTATAAATAATAACTTATATAAATGCCATTTAAAATACAATATCTATGCAGAATTTATTTGTATTTAACGTTTTTAAAGGCGAGATAACATTAAATTAATCCAAGCTTGACTTGCGTGAAGTGTAAATGGGCGAAAACTCCGTAAAGTTCATTTAACTGTTGAAGTTAAGAAGCAATTTGTAATTTATTTAATCATCTCGGGATTGTGAAGCCACTGTAGTTGTAGTCACGTCCGCACAGCGCTAGTGTACTCTGGCCCGCCGCGAGCTTACAGTGTTGCGTGTAGCGCCGTATCTTACAGCGGTAGGCGGGATATTTGTAATATCTAACCTACTATGTTACGCGGTTTTCTACTATTTACTACATCAGGATAGGGTTTTAGTGTGAGAACTCTTCGTTCGGCAGAAAATTCAACAACGATGTCCCGAAAATTGAATTTCAAAAAGAGGTAGTCTTGTACAGAAAATTAAATTAAAAACGTTCTGTGTTAAGCTGAATGTTAGTTTTGCACGTGTCGTGATAGTGAAAGAAAATTTGGAGCTCTTGTGGTGTGTTGAAAAAATGTAGAAACGTTTAGCGATGTGGAAAGCTGGTTATATTATTGGGTGAGTACAAAACTGCAATAAGATAGACTGTGTGTTAGTGTTTTTTATTTTTCGCTGATAAAACAGTGACAACTGATAATTCTGAGTTGATATTGGGTTTAGTAAAATTTTAAATATTCAATTTCGTAAATCCGCCAAATTTAACGTAAGTTTAAAAGATGTAATTAATTTGATACAGTAAATTCTGTTGTTTTAAAAATCCCTTTAGAAGTGTCAATATTTAACCGCTATTGTTGGCCTTTCTCCTTTCGTGAAATGTTTTAAAATATTCTTTTATCAGGCGGCATCTAACTAGGTGTTATTGTGTTAGCCTCGAGAAACATGCCGCTGTATTTAAAAAAAAATTAAAATATCAAGCAAGTGTAAATATATTAAGGACCTGGTATATTGCTTGTTTAATAGAAAATTTGTTGGTTTGACCGCATTTGTTTATCTCTAGTATAAATATGGAAATCGACTAGTTTATCCATGGGTAGATTAAAAATTATTGATTTCGAGAAGTCCCCGTTTTAGTTGAATAAAAAAAAAAATTCAACATTGTTTAGGTTATTGACAGGTCACAGACCAATTCATGTTTTTACAAATACTCTACATTTTGATTTCCAATCCGAAAATCCTTTTCAGGAGCTAAAAATTTATTAATGTAATACTAAACCAAAGCTTACAGTTTATAAAATTCACAACAATGCCTTCAACGTAATTAAAATCAAATATTTTATTATTCCTAATAAATATTAACATTTACAAGTCATATTGCACTACTAGAAAGTCAAATTTGGATCACAAATAATGTAAACCAAAATTAATTGTGATCAAAATTTGACTAGTCTAGTAGTGCAATTTGACTTGTAAATGTTAATATTTATTAGGAATAATGAAATATTTGATTTTAATTATGTTAAAAGTATTGTTTATAATTGTTATAAACTGTAAATTATAGTTTAGTATTAGATTAATAAACTTTTAGCTCTTAAGAAGGATTTTCGGATAGTATTTGTAAAAACTTAAATTGGTCTGTGATCTGCCATTAGCTTAAACCACATTGAATAGTTATTAACAGACATTAAATAAAGTTGAGTAAAAAAAAGAAATTACTATGTTCAACTGGTTTTTTCCTTCCTCTCTCTTTCTCTCTTTCATTTTCCATTCAGTTGTAGAGATATTTCTTGTTTCGTATTTCTACTGGCGTTATTTCACATGAAATCTTGTGCCATGTAACATCTTTATGTAAGTAGAGGAGGTGTTGGTGTCCGTGTTTGTCTTGCAAAATGGCTTACCGAAACTACCTGTTTCAGTGACGAGCCATAAGCACTTTATTTAGGTTACAATGAAATTATTTTGTAGTTGAGACGTTTTACTAACGATGAAGAACTATTTCAGAAACTAATTTACGCTATTTCCAAAAGTCGTTTGTAGTTTGCAAAAATTACGTTTAAATTAGAAAATTTGTTGAAACATATAAAAACTGTTTTAGTTCAGTATATTTTCATTTTCCGCGCTGTTTAGTAGACCTACTATTACCAAGTTGCAGATTCTATCTTTGGTTAAAATTTTTCCAATTAAACATTTTGTTGAGGGACTATAAAAAAATGAGTGAAAATTTTAAAATGACAAAAATATTTTTTAAATTTTGAACGTTGTTATTTAAAATTAACTTTAGAAAACGAGCGCATGCGCTGTTACGAGGTCACGTTGCCGGGTTGCTTTTGTATTTGTTTGGCGAGAGGTCGAACCTATGCAGATGTTAGTCAACTTATAATGTCATACAGAATTTAGAAAATGGCAACCCACGAGCATAAAAACAGCCGATGTGTCAAATTCCATCTAATGTTCGGTTCTTCTGAATGTATAGGAAATTGCATTTCGATTTAAACGTGACCTCCAATTAATCTTCTAGCGAAATGAAAAGAGCGGTTGTCGTTAACCTACTGTCGTGTTTAACTTCCAGACAATTCGGCAGAGAGCGTGGAAATGTTACGCGTTCTTGTGAGAATTCCCAAGTGGTGACGTCATGTTTTACCGATTCCTTTCGTGCAAAGTTTTTATACGTCGCGTCAGATTTTTTTCAGGCGAATAACCAAACATGATCATCATCGCCTAACTATTTTTTTATTTTTATTTACAAAATGGAATTTAAATAGCTAAACTATACAAAATAAAATAGAGTTAAAACTAATTTCAATTATTTAAAACCCAACAAATAAAATTATATAATTAAGTTTGAGTAATTCTAAATAAAACTAAATCAAAATTAACAAAACATATTTTAAATATTACTATATAGATTTAGTATGAAGGCGATGACACGGTCAATAGCCGTGACATCGTCATTAAAACCACATTTAAACTCCCTCGAAGAGAAGATGCTATTGTACAGTATATTGCGTGAGTAAGAGGGAACCTCTCGTGTCTGCGGTGGTTGTAGCCTTATGACACCACGATATTTCCTTATAAAACCACCGGTGGCTCTGCGTCTGTAAGGCACTGTTCCTAGCGGAATAGATGAGAGGGCAACAACCCGAACTGACTTCGCCGATATAATCTAACATTCATACAAAATGTAAACAAATCTTCTAAAATTGTTTCAGAGTCAACTTATGAACCTTATTAAAAACACTGGTATCACATTTCGAGACAGTTAGGTGCAATTAATTAGGTTCCAATTCATCTACTGTGGAACAAAACGGCTGCACTACGTAAGTCAATAGCTGAACTGAGAAATCTTTTTATTTTACGCACACAAAAAATAATATCCACATTTTAAAACCAAGTTATAATACTCGTATTTTATGGTTACATTTATTGAAGTGAGTATTTGTGAGGCTAAGTTGCGTCTTATATTGTATTAGATAAACAAAAATCTTACTTGATATCTGTAAGACAGTCTTCTAAAGCTCGAAAATGAGAGCACTGTAATTAATAAGCTCTCGAAAGTTGACTCCCAAATATACCGAGTAAGATTCCTGTTTAAGTACATTAAGGTGTAAATGATAAGTGAAAACGAGAAACAAATTTTGCTAAGTTAAAAATAAAAATATGTGTTTGGTAAAAATTTATCGAATTATATTCCGACGAAGAATTTGTCTATTTTAACTCAGTTCATTTTGAAGTTAGGCGAAAGCGTAAAGTAAATTAATATAATAATTTCTTATATAAATGTCGAGAAAATTATGACTACAATTGCAATGAAAATTTAACAGCTTGATATAAATGATAATTACTGATCAATTGTACCGTCTTTGGTGGTTGTTTCAACTTTAAAACGTGCTGAATTGTTTCAGTTTAAAGTAGGTACTGGAGAGTCTAAATGTAAACCTGCTAATATCTATATAATGTCCCCCTTGCGTTCCATAAGTGGTTATGTTGTGTGGCAAGTAATGTCGAATCATGAAGTTAACTTTTAATAGGATTTTTATTAATGATATTTCTTTGTTGAAATTGTTGCCTACACGACGGAGCAATGGGAGATTCCAACAAGGTTCCTTCTCTTTCTGACCCCGGCAAAGAGCAAGTCTACTTCCCGCACGTGGTATAGGTCAAGTATTATAAGTTGGCACTTGGCTCTTTGGTAGAAAATGTGTATTCGTCGTCTAGAAAACATCAGGCACTGCGTCACCCTTCATCGGGGCCATAAATCCCAACCCTTTAGACCAGGGGTTCTCAATTTTTTTTAAAGGCTGTACCCCTTAATGACAAATTAAAATGTTGCATAACCCTTATAGTTGAGGGTGGGGTAATGAAATTAAAAACACTTTTCACCTCAAAAACAGAATCTATTTGGAAATATATTTGAAAAGCATTACAAAATTAAAGAGAAGGATGAGTTGCTTCTTTTTACATAGTTCCCCAATGTTACGGCTCAAGTTTGGTTAAGTACAACCTTAAATCATCCCCAATACTAAGCTTGTTTCTTTACTTACTTTTTAGATATGTTAAGCTCGAAAACCCTCTTTCACATAGCTATGTAGTTGGAAATTCAATAAGAATCTTTACAGCAGTATTTGAAAGTTCTTGGTACTCCTTTCCAACACCGATACAAAAATCTAACAACATAGCACTGACGTATTTTTTTTAACGTCAGATCGCACCGTTGCACGAACAGAAATAAATAAATAGTTTGACTTTTCATCACCTGCCCTGCGTAATCCCAAGGGTTACACGTAGGCCTACTACAGTTTCAGAACCCCTGCTTTAGACAATCCTATTAACACGGTTCCTTGAAAGCCCTATTTACATTTGTTGTTGTTTATATTATATATTATTCTAATATTAAGTAACAAATTAATGAGTAAGCGGAAGTCCAAGGGTCGATGTTTTTGAAAATGACCTGCGAGCACCTCCACCCTCCCCTCGTCCTCGGCCTCTCGCCAAGGCCACCAAGTGCCAGCCTTTAAAGTTTGACCTATATATCTCCACTACCATTGAGTTCCAAGTCCTTACCCTAATTAGAGCCGGTAACAGTGATTCTGATTGGTCGCACTTAAACTACAAACCTTAGGATTTAAATTGTAAGTAACCACCCGAGTGCTGATAGCTCTAACAAGGTCTCTTATTGCTAAAGTTTGTTATGCGAGACGGAATTCCGAGTCGGCTGTTTCTTGAACTTCTAAAAAGTCAAACCATTGAATATCCGCAACAAGGCTTCGATCAAGCGGTCGTTAGCTGTACAATGGGGACGTTTGCATCTCAGCCACGTTGCTCCTCAGCTGCTAGTTTCTGTCTAACCAATCGGCTCGGGTATTGTGTTGCTGAACATTCTATTGCCTAGTTCAGTGTTGCTCCATCGTTCACAACATCTTCAATTTAATAAATGCAATAAATAAGAATACTCAGAAAGTGTTTACTAATGAAAGAGAGTAGCGAATATGTGAACGTTTCACATTAGTACACTCAGAGTAAATACAAGTAAAGTATACGTAAACACACTTCAAGATAGAGTAAATAAAATTAAAAAATAAAGAAATAATTAAAGTAAAAGAAACAAGCTTAATGCATACTTAAACACACCTAAAGTATTAAAGTTAATAAAACACACAAAGTAAATAAAATTAAAGTATAAGTAATGACGCATAACGTATAAGTAATACACTTAAACAATAAGTAAGTACGCTTAAATCAAAAGTAAATAGGCTTGAAGTATAAATAAATAAAGAGTTGGGATATAGAACGGGCCAAGAGACAAAAAATAAAAGTTTTGCAGTTTTTGTGTTGTACATTTTGAGGTTTTTCTATAGCTACACTTTTGGTATCACTTAGCAAAAAACCACTACTTACTGATATTTTTCAGCAGACGCGTTTCGCACTAGGTCAGCGCATTATTCAATTCTGTCACGACTGTTGTTCAGGAGTGTTGTTTTGGTGTGAGTCTGTGGTGTGTTATTGTTCATAGAGTAGTTGTTAATTATGTGTTCAAATATAGTATTTGATTGTAAGTGTATTTTGTCGTTTGGAATGATTTGTAGATAGTATTTATGGAGTTTATATATCTCGTATTTTTCTGTTGTATTGTTTGTTACTTTGTTTGATGTAGTGTAGTATTTTTACATTGGTGTCTATGTTGGTGTGTGATTGTAGTGTGTTTTGTATGTGTATGACGAAATTGGATTTGGATTGTTTCTTTTTTATCTGTTTTACGTGTTCGTTGTATCTTGTGGTAAATGTTCTTCCTGTTTGTCCTATGTAGAAGCTGGGGCAGTTATTACATGTAATCTTGTATACGCCTGCCCTGTCGTGTTTATTCTGGTGTGTTTTACAATTGTGATGGGCACTAATCTAAAAATCCTACACAACATTAAAAAGCAACAAACTAAACACAACAGAAAATTACGAAGTATACAAACACCATAAATACTATCCACAACACATTCTGAATGACAAAACACTCACAATCAAATACTATATTTGAACACATAGTTAATAACTACTCTATGAACAATAAAACACCACACAACAGAAATATACCACAGATTCAAACCAATACAACACACATGAGCAATAGTCTTGTCAGTAATTCACAGCATTGAATAATGCTCTGACATAGTACGAAATACGTTTGCTGAAAAATATCAGTAAGTAGTGGTTTTTTACCAAGTTAATACAAAAAATGTAAATATAATTTTTGCTTTATTGTGGAAATCTAGTCTAAGCAGCAACGCCCATATCCTGTAAAACGGGCCAACTCCATGAGCAGAGGGTTATATTGGCCCGTTTTGAACGAAAAGGGTACAAAATATCTACTTTATACAATTTTGTGTGTGTTGTAACAGTGAGGTTATGTTTCACATTTTGCATATTGTAAGCAATTTCTGATCTACGTTCTGTGGTACTCAATATCACATCTATCTTGATTAGAAGATATGTTTCAGTGCGAAAAGAGGAAAATCTAAATTTATTGCAATTTAGTAAAGTTTTTAGAAAAATGTTTTTTTCGTATATTTCGATTTATCTTTAACCTAACTCAAGCGCTTGTTTTTGCGCCCACTCACTGCTTCCAAAAGTAGGCTTTGACACCTTCGTCAGTGCCCTGCAATCAGGAATGTAAAGCCGGAAGTTAGAAATCAACGATAACCAACAGTACAGTTTAATTATCATAAAACTTTACTTCCTTTCACATTGGCTAGACGTCTGCGGGGGAGGGGTTCGTCAAATTTCGGCTGAACTGGTTCCCGGCTGTCAGTTCAACAAGTTGTTAATGTCAATACAAATCGAAAGCTCCTAAAGTCGGGCAACTAAATAGACTGTCAATGTGCAACAATTAAACAGCTTTCGCAACGCGATGTGTCTGGGCCAAACCAAATGTGTCACATTCTGTGATGATGTGATCCTCACATTCAGAGCCTCACAAAGTATAGGACAGGCGATATTAAATCATCAACAGTGACATTTTACCATTCGTCCTAAGCTCTGCAAGCGAATTGTGCCAAATAAGGCGGTAGCTTAAGGCTAACAGCTGTTTTCGTTTCCACTTAGAGGTTATTTGAGATTATGTGTAAGTAATTTTTTAAATACCATTTGTTATAATGCAAAAACATTGCATATGTTTCTATGATGTTTATGTAATTATATTGCGTGATAACCTATGATAATTTTACAGCTATTTTAATTGCTCGTAGGTTAATAAGCTAACCTAAATTCAAGTAACCTGATTTATTTTGAACTTTTATCGTAAATAAAGAATAAATTTGACCTATATTTAAACTTATAGTATCTTATGGTCAATTGTAAGATAGAACTCCATTTGGTTAAACTCAAAACGTATAATATATGGCAAAAAGTATATAGACCATGCAGGGAACAGTTGTGCTACGAACAACGCCCCCCGTAACTTATGGCACACGGATTGATAACTTTGCAAGACTTCACGCTCGAGTAGACAGAATAGCCACACCGTTCTGGTAAAGTCTAGAACTTTCTAAGAACTGAAGCGGCTAGAAAGTACAACAAAACCGGCAAGTCGACATATGTAAAGCGTGAAGTTCTTGTGATGTTGTGAGAGTTGAAGTTTTAGTGAGTGTTGAGTGTAAACAGACTATTAGCGAACTCAATAGTCATTAACCTAATTGATTGTGTATAGATATTTCTGAATATGCTTGAATATGTTACGCACATACACTAATATAGATACTAATCTAGAAGTCCATCATTATATGAAAAAAAGCATCAAGCTAAACACGAAAGTAAACTATGAGACATATAAACACCACAAAAAACATCCACAACACATTCTAAACGACAAAATACACTCACAATAAAACACTATATTTGAACACATAACTTACAACTATTCTATATACAATATAACACAACAGACTTACACCAACACAACACACCTGAGCAACAGTCTTGTCCGTGACTCACAGCATTGAACAATGCACTGATATAGTGCGAAACGCGTCTGATGAAAAATATCAGTAAGCAGTGGTTTTTGCCGATACCAAAAGTAGTAATTTATATTAAAAAAACTTAAGAAAAACTTAGATAAACTGTGTACAATACAAAAACTACAAGTTTTAATAAATAGTTAGTTAGCCTAGAATTTCCTTACAATTTATTAGACCCATGTAACAACGTAAGAGTTGGCAAATGACGACTTTAAAGATATCTACAAAACCTCTGCCTTATTTATGAATGTTAAAAGTTTTGGAAATACAGAAAATAATAAAAGACTCATATTTGAAAACTGCACATAGTAATCTGAATGTGTATATTGTCAAATTTAATTTTTCAAAAAATTGTATGAAGTAGTATTTATTAAATTTAAATTATTTAAAAAAAATTAATTTGTTTACTGTTAAATAAAAACACGGTTGATACGTGAGTCAAAAAACCTTGATTGATTAAAAATTCGTCTCGTTTCGACCACTAAATTGTCGTCCTCTTTCAGGCCTACAAGTATAATAGACAAAATTAACATCTACGTCATAAAAATTCACAACAAAATTAATATAAAATCAAAAACATTACAATGTACATTCAAGTTATTATTATTTGTTTACTTTTTGAATGTAGATGACGTTTACAGATGTATCTCAGTGTGCCTTGTTCTTTGGTACAGTAAATCCTTAAGAAAAACATATTGTCTACAGTGAGTAAACAATACAAACATATTCAGAGAGATCTATACAAGAATAGATGCTTTAGTTGTGTAAGGATGAGACTCCGCGCCTCTACGGTAGCAACAGGCAATCATGCATTGTCGGCCGGCCTTGTCAGTGCAGCAGTGCACGTGGTGCAACGGACAATGCAAAGTGGAGATGTAACTATGCCGCCGATATTTGTATCCAGTGATACACTGTATTGCGGCCATTTAGGCTTTCTAGATGGGGCAAATAAGTGTAACTTAGAAGCTCTTCACTTCGTAGCAACTGCACAAGTTATATTTATCTAAACTGTTCTCTACGAAAGTCTTTAAGTGAGAATAATGCGGTTTACAGTGGCAACCGAAAGCGAATCTACAGCGGCAGAGCCTCGTCGATAATAGGCAAAATTATTTATAGGCTAAATAATACGAGTAGGCTACAGCGGCAACATTCGAATGGGGGACAGCAGTGATCTGTAAAACCTCTAATACGAAAACAGTGTCTGTGCGTGCGTGGATACGTACAGTGTTACGTGATAGCTACCTAATTAAATAAAATATTTTTACAGACGTATTTACAAAGTACTTTTATTCACATAAAAATTAGTTTTTTTTAACAATGCTCTTTTCCAATAATAGCTATAGGCCTAATAATGACATGTAAATATTAATTTACTTCATAATGTGAAATTTGCCTACTTCATTACTTCATACCTGTGAAATTACCTTAATTAAAGATAGGCCCACTATCTAAGTGTCACACACATAGCGTAGCAAGTCTTTGAAGTCTCAGCAGAAGTATATTAAGCTTTACCATTAGGGATTTGTACGAGTGCTGTTAAGTTTTTGTATTGGCCTATATTTACTAGAAAATGACCTGAATGGAACTAAATTTGCAGAATATACAACAAGTATTGGATAATGATAGCACTCGACGTAAATATAAAACGTAAGAAACTTTAACAAAGGGATAAACTTTTGGCAATGGTAGACAATGGCCTACTTTTGGTTAATCTATGTTGCATTTATATATTTTTACACTACCGAAGTATGAAGGACTTATCCATATACCATTACACTACGAACTCTACTCAGAATTCGGTTTTTCGTTGTCCCTCCTGATAACCCACTGCGTTCGTATTCCTTGTCCCTCCTGATTCCATACAGTATTCGTTTTCTCTATGCCTCTCGTGACCCCCACACAGTGTTTTTTCTCTATGACTCTCGTGACCCCCACACAGTGTTTTTTCTTTATGCTTTTCGTAACTCCACACAGGGATAGTTTTCTCTGTCTTTCGTGACTCCACACAAGGTCGCATTCCACGTCCCAACTGACGCCGCACAGCATCCGTTTTCTCTTTGTTCCTCCTGACTCCACACAAAGATAGTTTTCTCTAGGGCTCTCGTGACTCCACACAGCGTTCGTTTTCTCTTTGTTCCTCCTGACTCCACACAAAGATAGTTTTCTCTAAGGCTCTAATGACTCCACACAGCGTTCGTTTTCTATGCCTTTTGTAACTACACATAACGTTCTTCCCTCTATGCTTTCGTCACTCCTCAGAGCGTTCGTTTTCTCTCTGTTCATCTCGTGACTCGACAGTGTTCATTTACGCTATGCGTTTCTTGGTTCCACACAGGGTCCGTTTCCTCTATGCCTGTCGTGACTCCACACAGCGTTCGCTTTTGCTATACAATTCGTGACTCTATACAACGTTTGTTTTCTCTCTGTCCCTCTCGTGACTCGACAGTGTTCGTTTACGCTATGCGTTTCTTGGTTCCACACATCGTCCGTTTCCTCTATGCCTGTCGTGACTCCACACAGCGTTCGCTTTTGCTATACAATTCGTGACTCTATACAACGTTTGTTTTCTCTCTGTCCCTCTCGTGACTCGACAGTGTTCGTTTACGCTATGCGTTTCTTGGTTCCACACAGCGTCCGTTTCCTCTATGCCTGTCGTGACTCCACACAGCGTTCCCTTTTGCTATACAATTCGTGACTCTATACAACGTTTGTTTTCTCTCTGTCCCTCTCGTGACTCGACAGTGTTCGTTTACGCTATGCGTTTCTTGGTTCCACACAGCGTCCGTTTCCTCTATGCCTGTCGTGACTCCACACAGCGTTCGCTTTTGCTATACAATTCGTGACTCTATACAACGTTTGTTTTCTCTCTGTCCCTCTCGTGATTCGACAGTGTTCGTTTACGCTATGCGTTTCTTGGTTCCACACAGCGTCCGTTTCCTCTATGCCTGTCGTGACTCCACACAGCGTTCGCTTTTGCTATACAATTCGTGACTCTATACAACGTTTGTTTTCTCTCTGTCCCTCTCGTGACTCGACAGTGTTCGTTTACGCTATACGTTTCTTGGTTCCACACAGCGTCCGTTTCCTCTATGTCTGTCGTGACTCCACATAGCGTTTGCTTTTGCTATACAATTCGTGACTCTATACAACGTTTGTTTTCTCTCTGTCCCTCTCGTGACTCGACAGTGTTCGTTTACGCTATGCGTTTCTTGGTTCCACACAGCGTCCGTTTCCTCTATGCCTGTCGTGACTCCACACAGCGTTCCCTTTTGCTATACAATTCGTGACTCTATACAACGTTTGTTTTCTCTCTGTCCCTCTCGTGACTCGACAGTGTTCGTTTACGCTATGCGTTTCTTGGTTCCACACAGCGTCCGTTTCCTCTATGCCTGTCGTGACTCCACACAGCGTTCGCTTTTGCTATACAATTCGTGACTCTATACAACGTTTGTTTTCTCTCTGTCCCTCTCGTGACTCGACAGTGTTCGTTTACGCTATGCGTTTCTTGGTTCCACACAGCGTCCGTTTCCTCTATGCCTGTCGTGACTCCACACAGCGTTCGCTTTTGCTATACAATTCGTGACTCTATACAACGTTTGTTTTCTCTCTGTCCCTCTCGTGACTCGACAGTGTTCGTTTACGCTATGCGTTTCTTGGTTCCACACAGCGTCCGTTTCCTCTATGCCATTCGTGACTCTATACAACGTTTGTTTTCTCTCTGTCCCTCTCGTGACTCGACAGTGTTCGTTTACGCTATGCGTTTCTTGGTTCCACACAGCGTCCGTTTCCTCTATGCCTGTCGTGACTCCACACAGCGTTCGCTTTTGCTATACAATTCGTGACTCTATACAACGTTTGTTTTCTCTCTGTCCCTCTCGTGACTCGACAGTGTTCGTTTACGCTATGCGTTTCTTGGTTCCACACAGCGTCCGTTTCCTCTATGCCTGTCGTGACTCCACACAGCGTTCGCTTTTGCTATACAATTCGTGACTCTATACAACGTTTGTTTTCTCTCTGTCCCTCTCGTGACTCGACAGTGTTCGTTTACGCTATGCGTTTCTTGGTTCCACACAGCGTCCGTTTCCTCTATGCCTGTCGTGACTCCACATAGCGTTCGCTTTTGCTATACAATTCGTGAATCTATACAACGTTTGTTTTCTCTCTGTCCCTCTCGTGACTCGACAGTGTTCGTTTACGCTATGCGTTTCTTGGTTCCACACAGCGTCCGTTTCCTCTATGCCTGTCGTGACTCCACACAGCGTTCGCTTTTGCTATACAATTCGTGACTCTATACAACGTTTGTTTTCTCTCTGTCCCTCTCGTGACTCGACAGTGTTCGTTTACGCTATGCGTTTCTTGGTTCCACACAGCGTCCGTTTCCTCTATGCCATTCGTGACTCTATACAACGTTTGTTTTCTCTCTGTCCCTCTCGTGACTCGACAGTGTTCGTTTACGCTATGCGTTTCTTGGTTCCACACAGCGTCCGTTTCCTCTATGCCATTCGTGACTCTATACAACGTTTGTTTTCTCTCTGTCCCTCTCGTGACTCGACAGTGTTCGTTTACGCTATGCGTTTCTTGGTTCCACACAGCGTCCGTTTCCTCTATGCCTGTCGTGACTCCACATAGCGTTCGCTTTTGCTATACAATTCGTGACTCTATACAACGTTTGTTTTCTCTCTGTCCCTCTCGTGACTCGACAGTGTTCGTTTACGCTATGCGTTTCTTGGTTCCACACAGCGTCCGTTTCCTCTATGCCATTCGTGACTCTATACAACGTTTGTTTTCTCTCTGTCCCTCTCGTGACTCGACAGTGTTCGTTTACGCTATGCGTTTCTTGGTTCCACACAGCGTCCGTTTCCTCTATGCCATTCGTGACTCTATACAACGTTTGTTTTCTCTCTGTCCCTCTCGTGACTCGACAGTGTTCGTTTACGCTATGCGTTTCTTGGTTCCACACAGCGTCCGTTTCCTCTATGCCTGTCGTGACTCCACACAACAAAGATTCTGAAGAACAGCATCAAAATAGCTGAACACCTAGTTATTTAATATTTGCGACGATGTTTCAGTGATTTACAATCCATCATCAAGACTAAACCACCCACTGTTGCAACAAACTAACAAAAATTATCGATTTTAATTTTTGTAAAATTTACATGTCATAGTACTAATTACTGTATTTTGTAATATCGGAAGAAGGTCTGAATTGCTGTATTCCTCGGTTAAAAACCCCTACCAAAGTTCAAAATTTATTTAAGAATAGTTTCAATTAGCTATTTTCTAAGTCAAACTGAGAAGAATTTTAGTCTAATCCAACAAGTCTTAAGCAGCAGACGTAATGTATTTAAAGGTGTAATTAGACCCATTGTTTCTCAGTGTTAGAAAATGAAAGCATTCAACTCCTTGGCAACGTACTGCCAACTTAACGAAGAGAAATTATCTGTCAGGTTTTTAAATAAGCATTTTTCCATAATATTTAAAAATATAAATTACTGTATTGTATAAAATAAAAAGTATGTGTGCTCGTATATGAATAACATTAGGTCGAAATAAAAATTGAGGTTAAAATAACTTTCAAATACACAAGAGTTTTTTATACACATACAATACTTATTTTTTAATAACGCTTTTTTTCGCTTGTTTTAGTGAATTAAATTGTTTCGCAAAATATTGATAACTTTATGCGTCTCCCTAACGCATTAACAGTGCGTGGTATATACCACTACTCTCACATTCTGAGTTTATTACGCCAAAAGTAAGGAAAAGTTTAAAACCGCTTATCCTCAGTCTTAATTCTACACGACCCCACGAGGCGTGAAAGCAAGTGAGGGGGGCACAAGACCAGTTGGAAAATAGTAAGATACATTCTCATTTAGTTAAAATTTAACTACTCAATTTATCAAAATTTACAACTAAATTTACACCTCAGATATTTTTACATAGGTAATTTTATTGACCATGATGTTCAGAAAATTTAAATGAAATATATGCATTTATAAAAAAATATAAGTAAAGGTTGTGCAAATTTTGTAAACTTGAAATTAAATCACGACAGCTTGAAAAGAATAATAGTACAAAAGTGTCGCGAAGTGTTTGCCGTTCAATGAGGCAACTGCGACGCAATGGAGTAATCTTCATTTTGGATAAAACACTTAAAAGTGTATCACAGACAGCTCTTCGATTATACATGCCTTTTTCAAGCACCTACTTGTATGAAGAGGCATTTTCAGCACTTGAAAATGAAAACAAAATATAGGAACAAACTTGATGTTGCTAATGACTTGCGTTGTGCCCTTACTAAAATACAAACTCAAACAGGCATGCTAGTGAAAAACGTTTAAGCTCATTCATCTCACTAACAGATTTTCCTCTTATCAGTTAAAATATATCTTGCGAATTAAAACTCTAAATGTTACATCATGTTTCTTGTGAAAGTATGCATAAATAAGTAAATTATTTTCAATATATATATATATATATATATATTATTTATTTCTTTTTCATATGCTCATAATATTTATTTATAGTGTAAAGTGGAGAGGGCGTTGGAGGCTTTCATTCCAAGAAGAGGGGGCGTGGTACCAAAACGTTTGGGAACCCCTGCTCTAACGGAAGAGTTTATGTCCCTTCCAACTGTTAGTGGCCGGTAACAATCACACTGGTTGGCGGACTTGTAGTACAAAAATTGATAATTAAGTTTACCTTGAAACCGATTCAGTAAAACGAACTAAATACGATTAAACAGTTCTAACCGCCGTTTTTAAGTCTTGTAAAGTAAAGAATATAGTCGCGATGGTTAAAATAATTACATGTTATCAAAATGCACGAAGCTGCAGTGTCGCAACTCTGGTAGCTATAAATATAACTAAATCTTTCACTTACGCAACTGGAAGCCATGATACAAATCCAGTGCTTAGAGAAGAAGAATAGAGACGTAGATTTGAAAAAACTTATAACGTTGAATAAATGTAGGAAATGTTTGCGAGCAGCACGTACCTACAACTGCAATAGGACCTCTGTATTTAAGGGCTCTAGAGCTGCAAACGGTTTTAATAACCCAAATCAAAGATAAAACCAACGCCACGTTAGTTGGACCGTTTTTTAAACTTCCTGTGTTATTACAATTTTTTCTTAGACTTTGTGTTGATTAGTCTTTAAATGTGTTCCTAGAACAGTAACTTAGTTCATCACCCAAAGTATATCGCAGCTTGACCCCAGGGTCAACATTGGTCAAAAGTCGGCTACAGTATGTAGATATTTACAAATTCCAAAAACATTTCACTCCTGTTCCACTACTTCATGTTAAAATAATGACTCGTCTAGCATGTAGACATCTACGTCTGGCCCCGATGACCTCATGGTCTGCTATATTCTCTATAAATACCTCCCACAAAATCCAATAGCTTACATAAATCTCTTCTACTTACGTTTTTACAACTGTATTTATTACTTGTTTTTCAAGGTTACCATATAAATACGCTTCTAGTTTTCAATTCATTTTGCCCCGTCATCTTCATTAGGTTCAACGTATTCGAATTGCCCAGCAACATCTGTTGCATAACCATAACAAGACACAGCTTTACCTCTGTACTCTCTAAAGATCGAAACTAGCTGACGATCATTGAGCACTGTGCCAAGAAGTAGGTTTAACCTTTGAGAGGGCGCATGGAGTTTCAAACGGGAGAGGGCGCTTTCTATTTCCGTACAAATACCCTTTAACATTTAAACGGTTCACGATTTTATATTTGGGCGACTTTACAATTAAATACTATATAAATGCATTATAAATAATTTTAGACATCATTATTTTACAATTTTAATTTTTTAGGCTTAATATTTCTAAAAATATTTTGAATTGTTTAAACGTGTAAGCAATGTATACTAGACCACTGTTTTTATTACGGGAGAGGCGTTGGCGGGTTGTTTTTCTGTAATAAGTAATTAACCGTTTAAGCATAAAAATATCTAATCGACAGAGTACATATATAAATTTGAGATTAAAATATACAACCCTAAAAATTAGTGGGTGAAAAAAAATATTGGCTTTATAACACAACAGGTTCTAGCAGAATCTTACAGTCTTTGTTGAAATAACCAATTCATAATTGTTCATTTCTAATCGTCACTAGTGGAGCGTGAACATAACCCACTCTCATGAGAAATATGTTTCTATTTGCTGTTCTGCCTTGCCTTCCTGGTTCAGTATAGGCCTACCACAGTATTTTTCTTTTTTTACTAAACATAGGTTCCTTTCTATTGCAAAACAGCACTGTAACAGCTTCCTGACAGATTTTTAGCGGGATTTTCTCTATTAAAAAAAATCTGACAACATTGGAACAAATTTTTCATTTTTGTCATTTTCAGATTCACCTATTGTGTCCCCATTTGTTTCATTTACAATTTCATTGACTTTTTTGTCAGACTCATCATCTGGCAGAGTGACTCTTTTTCATCAGAATCATCAAAGAACTGTCTAAGAAAATTTCCGGTAGAAAGTATTTATTGATTTCTTCTTTTTAGACACCAAATAGCATTTTACGAACTGTCTAGTGCTTCAAATTTAACAACAGTAAAATGTAAAACTTAGATACTAAAAAGACATACAACACTAAAATAATAGTAACAACAAAAACAGTAATAATTTAAATCCACAAAGTCTTTTGTAATGTAAATAACTGCACGAGGAACTGCGCACAAATAACTTACACGAAAGGGCGCTTGAGACCTCCACGAAACCTCCGCAATCTGACCGCTCGTGACAAAGATTAAATTCACACTATAGCAATGACGAAAAAATGAACAAAAATAGTTTGGGCCGTTTCCTAGATTAAAGGTTATAGAGTTACGAGCTGGAAATAACCGTCTGACAACTAGAAATACATTTTCTTAACAAATAATGATACGTAAGGAGGAAAACTCCGCATGCGCCCTCACGAAGGTTAACTAGTTGCCGAGTATCCCACTTGGTGGAGAAGCGTGCCTGTAGAGTGATTAGTGGAGTCATCAAATCTCCAGCCTGTTGACAGTAGGTGACAAGATACAAAGATGTTGCAAGCATAGGTCACAGTGATAGCCTCCGTCTGCTCACTACCTCGTACCAGATTGATTGCGCGTGCGTATGAGTGATTCTCATCAGAGATAAATACATTTCACCATGAAATTTCTAATTGTTTCCAGCTGTTGTCCTGAAAAAACCTTAAACATTTTAAATGTTTTTTTTATTGGCTATTACCGTCTATATAGTTATTGACTATTACCGTCTATGTAGCTATTGACTATTACCGTCTATGTAGCTATTGACTATTACCGTCTATGTAGCTATTGACTATTACCGTCTATGTAGCTATTGACTATTACCGTCTATGTAGCTATTGACTATTACCGTCTATGTAGCTATTGACTATTACCGTCTATGTAGCTATTGACTATTACCGTCTATGTAGCTATTGACTATTACCACCTATGTAGCTATTGACTATTACCGTCTATGTAGCTATTGACTATTACCGTCTATGTAGCTATTGACTATTACCGTCTATGTAAATATTGACGATTACCGTCTATGTAAATATTGACTATTACCGTCTATGTAAATATTGACTATTACCGCCTATGTAGTTATTGACTATTACCGTCTATGTAAATATTGACTATTATCGTCTATGTAAATATTGACTATTACCGTCTATGTAAATATTGACTATTACCGTCTATGTAAATATTGACTATTACCACCTATGTAATTATTGACTATTACCGTCTATGTAAATATTGACTATTATCGTCTATGTAATTATTGACTATTACCGTCTATGTAAATATTGACTATTACCGTCTATGTAAATATTGACTATTACCGCCTATGTAGTTATTGACTATTACCGTCTATGTAAATATTGACTATTATCGTCTATGTAAATATTGACTATTACCGTCTATGTAAATATTGACGATTACCGTCTATGTAAATATTGACTATTACCGTCTATGTAAATATTGACTATTACCGCCTATGTAAATATTGACTATTACCGTCTATGTAAATATTGACTATTACCGCCTATGTAGTTATTGACTATTACCGTCTATGTAAATATTGACTATTATCGTCTATGTAAATATTGACTATTACCGTCTATGTAAATATTGACTATTACCGTCTATGTAAATATTGACTATTACCGCCTATGTAGTTATTGACTATTACCGTCTATGTAAATATTGACTATTATCGTCTATGTAAATATTGACTATTACCGTCTATGTAAATATTGACGATTACCGTCTATGTAATTATTGACTATTACCGTCTATGTAAATATTGACTATTACCGTCTATGTAAATATTGACTATTACCGTCTATGTAATTATTGACTATTACCGTCTATGTAAATATTGACTATTACCGTCTATGTAATTATTGACTATTACCGTCTATGTAAATATTGACTATTACCGTCTATGTAAATATTGACGATTACCGTCTATGTAATTATTGACTATTACCGTCTATGTAAATATTGACTATTACCGTCTATGTAAATATTGACTATTACCGTCTATGTAAATATTGACGATTACCGTCTATGTAAATATTGACTATTATCGTCTATGTAAATATTGACTATTACCGTCTATGTAAATATTGACGATTACCGTCTATGTAATTATTGACTATTACCGTCTATGTAAATATTGACTATTACCGTCTATGTAAATATTGACGATTACCGTCTATGTAATTATTGACTATTACCGTCTATGTAAATATTGACTATTACCGCCTATGTAGTTATTGACTATTACCGTCTATGTAAATATTGACTATTATCGTCTATGTAAATATTGACTATTACCGTCTATGTAAATATTGACTATTACCGTCTATGTAAATATTGACTATTACCGCCTATGTAGTTATTGACTATTACCGTCTATGTAAATATTGACTATTATCGTCTATGTAAATATTGACTATTACCGTCTATGTAAATATTGACGATTACCGTCTATGTAATTATTGACTATTACCGTCTATGTAAATATTGACTATTACCGTCTATGTAAATATTGACTATTACCGCCTATGTAGTTATTGACTATTACCGTCTATGTAAATATTGACTATTATCGTCTATGTAAATATTGACTATTACCGTCTATGTAAATATTGACGATTACCGTCTATGTAAATATTGACTATTACCGTCTATGTAAATATTGACTATTACCGCCTATGTAGTTATTGACTATTACCGTCTATGTAAATATTGACTATTATCGTCTATGTAAATATTGACTATTACCACCTATGTAAATATTGACTATTACCACCTATGTAAATATTGACTATTACCACCTATGTAATTATTGACTATTACCGTCTATGTAAATATTGACTATTATCGTCTATGTAATTATTGACTATTACCGTCTATGTAAATATTGACTATTACCGCCTATGTAAATATTGACTATTACCACCTATGTAAATATTGACTATTACCACCTATGTAAATATTGACTATTACCACCTATGTAATTATTGACTATTACCGTCTATGTAAATATTGACTATTACCACCTATGTAAATATTGACTATTACCGTCTATGTAAATATTGACTATTACCACCTATGTAAATATTGACTATTACCACCTATGTAATTATTGACTATTACCGTCTATGTAAATATTGACTATTACCGTCTATGTAAATATTGACTATTACCGTCTATGTAAATATTGACTATTACCACCTATGTAAATATTGACTATTACCACCTATGTAATTATTGACTATTACCGTCTATGTAAATATTGACTATTACCGTCTATGTAAATATTGACTATTACCGTCTATGTAAATATTGACTATTACCGTCTATGTAAATATTGACTATTATCGTCTATGTAATTATTGACTATTACCGTCTATGTAAATATTGACTATTACCGCCTATGTAAATATTGACTATTACCACCTATGTAAATATTGACTATTACCACCTATGTAAATATTGACTATTACCACCTATGTAATTATTGACTATTACCGTCTATGTAAATATTGACTATTACCACCTATGTAAATATTGACTATTACCACCTATGTAATTATTGACTATTACCGTCTATGTAAATATTGACTATTATCGTCTATGTAATTATTGACTATTACCGTCTATGTAAATATTGACTATTACCGCCTATGTAAATATTGACTATTACCACCTATGTAATTATTGACTATTACCGTCTATGTAAATATTGACTATTACCGTCTATGTAAATATTGACTATTACCGTCTATAAAAATATTAACTATTACTGTTTCTGCAGTATTGATTATTAGTTTATGGTTTTTTTTACTACTATCACGTAGTTATTTCCTCTTGAACAGATAAAATTATTACAAGGTTTAGGCACCGCTAGTGACAGGTCAAAGTGTCAAGTGCGGATTGATTACAATGTAAATCCTTACGGACTCTCGATTTCCTTTCGAATTTCTAAAGTTGAAACGGACCTTAAAATAAACCAAAACGTTATTGAAATTTCAATAATAAATAAACGTAGGAAAAACATGATTAAATTATTGCTTTCGCGTCACGCTATTTCTGAAACGCATACCTTACAGCATAGGGCTATACCTTAAAACCTATGATTTCTTGTAACTGCTGATTTTGTGATACAGGTTATGTTGTAGAACAGCAGTTTTACACATAGATTAATATTAAATAGTTTTGATCAGTTAATAAATATATTAATTTATTTAAATTTTGATAAATCTCAATAAAAACTATTCAATATAACATAATAATAATTTATTTGAGTATTTTGAAACCAATTTTTGAAAGGAAAACATTTTTAGACCCGTCTTATAATTTCTAAAGAAGTGATTTGAATTGTTAAAAAATTGTATTCAATAAACATCTAATAAATGGTTTTGTCCCCACATTATTTTGTTATTAACTACAATAAATATTGCCTTTGTTAAATACATTACTCAAATAAAGATGTAAATATTGAATGAAAAATGTATAAAATCATACTTCTGGAGATTTTTGTTGACATTTTGCGAAACTATTAGGTTTATTTTATCATTTCTGTCGGGACTTCCATGAGTGACAACCAAATGTTTTTTCTTATTTGTTTCACATTTCTTTCATATTTGTTTGATTTCATATAATGATTCCATAGTGTCTACACCTTTTCATTCTAATTTACGTGCACAAATGTTTTAATAAATACAAATTGTAATTATGTTTAAAAATATATACCTATCAACACATCGTTATATGTTATATCTATTTATCTAGTTCGTTCAAAACCATTTCCTAAGTAAATTATTCCTTTTAATAGAGCAATAACAGAGATTGAGTGGCTTTAAACTGAAGTAGCGGCTTTGGATTAGTACGTTGTCTGACCTTAGGACTGCACATAAAGAAACAATTCGGCAAATTTATGGTGGCCAAAATACCCGAGAACACCCACAGATTCACAGACTTTGGACAAGATACTGAACAGATGCAACGGCGCAGAGATTACTCAAGTGCCTACTTGATAACTGCTCAATGACTGACCGTTGCTCGATGCTGAAACTAAATCACTTCTAAAAAAATTTAATTTAAACTGTTGCAATAAGTAATTGTCATTGTATTCGCCGACCATTTCCACACTCTCTCTTTTTGTGAATGTTTCTCAAATAATTTTAAAATCATCCTAGAACTAAGATGGTTTATAAGTTGAGGAAAATTGCCTTTAGAGGGGGAATTAGTTACACAGTAATACAACAACTTAAAGCAACTGTGGCGTAAATGTTTATACTAATTAAAACAACCTCTCACCACAAATTCAACAAATTTTATTTTAACCTTATGTACATTTCGACTACAAAGTAATCATCTTCAGAGGTATTTATACAAAAAAATTTGTAGTCGAAATGTACATAAGGTTAAAATAAAATTTGTTGAATTTGTGGTGAGAGGTTGTTTTAATTAATATAAACAGTAATACATACTCGTGTTGGAATCTTCATTTGCCCATAGATCAGAGATAAACATACTTTCGTAAAAAGAGAGAATCTGTTTTAATAAATACACAATAGGAGTAAATGTTTATAGTCCGTCTATATTAAAAGTCGTAAATATTGGTCTGTTTTATTGGTTGCAGCCTGAAAATATCTTGTGAGAATAACGAAGAGTATTCGTCGGTGAATCCACACATAAACCTCTCCGCTTTGACTGCGGCTTGTAAACGAAACGGACAATAGCGTTCCCCTGAGGTAAACACAAGAAATATATGTAAATCACAATTACAAAAACTTTAATCTCAAACGCGTTTCACTGACATTATGTTATCATCTTCAGTAATGCTAGCACAAACAAAACGGAAAAATTTGAACATAGCCTATTTTTTTTTAATTAAAGCTTTAATTGTTAGCATCATAGAAGATGATGATATAATGTCATTGAAACGCAATAAAGTTTATATAATTGTGAGTTGTGTATATTACCATAATCTTGTGGTTGTGTTTAAAACCTTTCTTGTGTTTATAGCCTTAACTCACAATTGGAGATGATAACCACAATTGGTTTTTTCGCCAGGGGAAACAAAATTTAACTCACAAGCCAGCTCGAATATCGTTTATAAACCAAATATTTGGTAATTTTCCAAATAGTCTTCTTATTCTAAAATATAATGGAAATTTTGCACTTATTTTACAACTTTATTGTTCCGTGATGAAGAAACAAAGTAGCCCATGTAAGAACTATCTATTTTGAAATCCAGTGTTCATTATATTTTTAAAAGTAAATACATATAAGTAGTCTTAGTTCCTTTTGAAATAAAAAAAAAAACTTCCAAGCTCACAAAACCCAGGGACTACTTCTTGATTTTTCTCAGTTTCTGAAACTTTACTAGAAACACAATTCTCAGTTTCTAATAGTTATCTAACTCAGAACCCGAGTATAACAGAACATCTACAGGGGCGTTTTGAGAAACAAATTTAGGGATTCTATAAAAAGTTAGTAAAATCTGTCGTTAAATAAAAATCCGTGGTCATAACAGTCACTTCTATAATGTAGAGTATGTGTCTTACAAACACACTCTGGATGGCCTAAACATGGAAGGTTTGTTGCGACATGTAACGGTTTCAGCGACTTGACTTAATCGTAGGGGTTGACTAATAAAATATTTGATTGAGGAAGTCATTTTTAAAATAGATTTTTATATTCATTCATAGTATATTCTAAAATATCTTATACATCATGCGATACTTACAAACACACACATAAACTGACACATACATATATTTAACAACAAAAATATTTAAATATTATCGTTAGTAGCTTTTCATTAATTTATCATTATTGAAAACAATTCTTGTTTCAACTTTTACAAGTGAAAAGGCTATTAATACTGCCAATAATGTTTATTTAGTTATTTCAATAATGATACTGTCATTATATTTTGAATATTCTACGCGTATCTATTAGTAAATAATTATTTTACAAAAACCCTCATCTGCAATGGTGTTTGTGGTGTATATTGTAGCCTAATATTTATAGACGCGAATGACGAAGTATCATACTAAGATTGTTGAAAATTGCAAGAAAAGAAAATAAACTCGTGCCAAAAACAAAAACTAACTGACTGGCCAAAAATGCAAATTGTGACCTTGAAATGGGTTCGCGTCGGTCTCGAATTCGTAGACAGCTCCCTGTTTGATTCCGTTCTGTAATTACAACCTATTCCCCATTTCAGGACACGCCTCGTCAATTAATGTCAGGCCTTGAATGTACTGTTGTTGGTAGTGTGGGAGCCAAACTACCTAATCTGTGGTATTTGTCACTCGATCAGTGATTTCTGCACACTCGGCTCCGTTGTTGGTAGTGTGGGATCTAAACTACCTAATCTGTGGTCTTTGTCACTCGATCAGTGATTTCTGCACACTCGGCTCCATTGTTGGTAGTGTGGGATCCAAACTAACTAATCTGTGGTCTTTCACTCGATCAATTACTTCTGCACACTCCTCTTCGTTGTTGGTAGTGTGGGATCAAACTACCTAATCTGTGGTCTTTGTCAGTCGACCAGTGATTTATCCACATTCGGGTTGTAAATTCACGTCCATACTTAGCTACGAAATTGTCTCTGTTCGTAACACTTCAACAGATATCGTATTGTGTTCGAGGATTATGTTGCTCTCACAACGAGGGGTAGCGACGGATTGTGAGTATAGGTTAAAGTGGGTATATTAAATACCTAGCAGAGGGTATAGGAGGAATAAGGCACCACTGAAATGGCTAACGCTCCTCAGGTAAATTCACGGCCATACTTAGCTACGAAATTGTCTCTGTTCGTAACACTTCAACAGATATCGTATTGCGTTCGAGGATTATGTTGCTCTCACAACGAGGGGTAGGGACGGATTGTGAGTATAGGTTAAAGCGGGTATATTAAATACCTAGCAGAGGGTATAGGAGGAATAAGGCACCACTGAAATGGCTAACGCTCATCAGGTAAATTCACTCTCTATCGAGATTATAAAGAGGTGTCGACACGCTAAACCTCCCTGATTATTTCGGCAAACCATAGCATCACATAATCTCTATATACAATATCAAGAGCACAGTGGTACAATATGGTACAATAAAAATGTTGGTAAGAACCGCAATACCACAAAATAACAAATGTTACTAATTACGTAAACTATACCCTTATGTACATTTCGTTGACCATGCCATCACCACCAGAAGGTCCTATTACAAAATACAACCTAGTATACAATAAATTACAAATTAGGTCACTCTAGTTTGTAAATGATTGTAATTTTGTAATAGGACCCTCTGGTGATGACGACCTGGCGAAATGTACATAGTTTAACTCTTATGGTAATTTTAGTTTTTTTAAAAAATTTGTGTGGTACCGGGGTTTTACCAATATTTATATTGTAATAACCACTATAATTCAGAAATTGGATTCTCCATGTTTCAGTCAATGGTACAAGTGAAACTGTTTTTGTTGCAGGAATGAAGAAATAAAACTTGAAATCATTTCCTGAGTTTTAAAAGTAGTATTTGGTAAACTAAACTAATTAAATGTTTTGAGAAGCTTTTTCACGCGCGCGTGCGTGAGTGTGAGTGTGTGCGTGCGTGCGTGTGTGTGTGTGTGTGTGTGTGTGCGCGCGCGCGCGTATGCGTGCTTTGCATGTGTTTGTGCACACTTGTGCGTGCGCCCATACGATAACACATATTTTTGTGTGCGAATATAACAATGGCTTACCTAGAAATACACGATACTAAACGTTGGCCTATAACTTGGAATAAATGAGCATTTAGTTAGGCTTGTGACGGATAACTCCATTGGCCGATCACGTGACCTAGTCCTCCTTGGCTGGGCCTCCGGGCTGATGTCCCAACCCAACTTTTAAATTAGTCAAATCCTTCATGTGAATAAAAAACTTAATGTATTTCCAATCGTTGGACTCAATACGGAGGAGTGTTTACGGCGTGGCGATTGGTTCCTGGGAGGCCCCACCAGGTGTGATTGTGTGAAGTAATAGCCTATATATTGTATTAGTGAAACATTAGAATTATTAACAATGGAAATATATTCCGAATAGTAAAACTAGTTATTGTGTTTTGTAGTGAGACTTGTAACGTCACATTCGTACATTGCATTCGTCATTGGAACTGTGTAAACTACTTTAATTGTTATGCTTGGACGTGTGTGCATTAAATAATTCAAATTTTAAACATTTTAAGATGCTTTACACATGAAGATGACATTTTAATTTTAAGTCATATTAAATTTGAAACCTCAAAATAGTGAACGTTATGTATAATTAGTTAATATTTTACTGGCGAATTTGTTTTTGCACATTCTGTACATGTATTTTGTCTAAATTTCGTCCAATTAAAATCATTGTAAGCTTCAAAATAATTAATTTTTTTTTCTTGCAGAATAATCTGCGATGAATCGAATATAAGTGTTTAAGGTAAAACACATGTCACGTGACATTCATCAGAGATATTTACCGTATTTGGGTTTCCTAAAGGCAGGGTTGTAATTTGGCGATCGACCAATCAGTGCAAGCAGCGCGATCTGGTGACAGGGCTAATTAATTTGACTTACAACTTGGTTACCATTACTCCCACACTGGATTCTGTCAATACACTTGCTGCGTGTACAAATAGCAGAGATACGTTACACGTAACGCAAGGTGGGATGCATTTAGCTGTGATCAAATAAGTTGTATTGAAATAGGCGCATACGAAAAAGAAATTTTTATGAGAACTGCACTAAAATACGACGGTGAAATGCAACACCCAAATCCACAAATCTATATTCGCTAAAGTACAGTTACTTGAAGTACATTCAAAATATATGAGACTTAAACCCTTAACCCCACAACTACCGAGATATATAGAGGGACATAACTCCATCTGGCACAGGATATAGTGGGCATCTTAGTAGCTAGTCACATGTAAGCTGGCACATAACCTCAACACCGAGCATAGGCGGGGGAAGGGTAGAGGAAGCAAAAGACTGTTTCACAGACATTAAAATATGAGGTACAGTATTTATATTACAATAATGTAGATTTGACAAGCCCGAAAGGCCGCTATAAATATTATTTTATTTGATTTGTCATATTAACCTGATCATTTATATAAAGTTTTGAACAAATTTACTTATATCAGTCTTCTAAACGACCGCAACGCTTGCAATTTCTTAGCGATGACATTTGATGCAACACGCACTACAAAAATCAATGTTTTTTAAAAGGGCTAGCTTTTTGTTTTCTATCGATCGATCTCGCTCCCGCTTACGAGTGAACAGCTATACAAATGTGCATAGTCGTCTAGCTCGAGTACACACTATGGGAGGCAAGTGAGGTTAGCTTTATTGCTCAGCCAGTAGGGCTATTTTAACGTGAAAATCATAGTAGTTTTCGTTATAAAACTTAACACAAACCTTTTTGTTACTAATCTAACACAAACCTAACGTGATCAAACGCAACTTCTTCGAACTGTTAAAGATAAAACAGTTTTAATTAATAAGAGACGAAATTTACTTTCGCGAGTGATAGAAAGTATCTGACAGTGACTTGTCTGGTTTAGAGACGGTGCATAGAGATAGTTGACAGTTGAGAAGGTACCCTACTGCTCGCAATCTGCTGCCTGTCGGATTGGCCGGAAATGACGCTTCAACGTATCGAATTGAAAAAAAACCTTTTCAAATATAATCCAAACATTTAAGCGGATCTGGAAATCCAGAGTTACTGTAATGACATGTAAAATTATGCACATGTTAGCTGATTTAAAAAAAAACTCATAGTATTTAAATATTTCGGGAAACCTATTTATGTTGACTCAAAAACACAAGCTTTAGAGATTTTTTTAAAAAAGTTTTGGTAATAACACTAAATGGTATTCAACTTCAATGGTATATGTTTTTACATAAATTACACATCGTTTAATACATATGAAACATACGTCCTAAATATGATCAGATGGTTTCAAGCACAGCAAGATTTAAATTATACTTAAAATTCATGTGAAATACGCGCGCACACACACAACCGCGAGCTATAACCATAAGCTAATTCAGCCATCTCTACTCAGAGGCTAATGCAGTCATCTCTACACAGAGGTTATTAGAGCCAGGTCTACACAGAGGTTAATACGGCCATCTCTACACAGAAGACAATGGAGTCATCTCTACACAGAGGATAATGCAGCCATCTGTTCACAGAGGTTAATGCAGCTATATCTACACAAAGATTAATGCATCCATCTCTCCACATATGTTAATGCACCCACCTATAAACCTAGGTCAATGCTGCCATCTCTACACAAAGTTAATGCAGCCATATCTACACAGAGGTTAATCTACCCACCTACACACCGAGTTTAATGCTGCAATCTCTACACAAAGGTTAATGCAGCCATATCTACACAGAGGTTAATTTACCCACCTACACACAGAGTTTAATGCTGTCATCTCTGCGCAGAGGATAATGCAGTCATCTCGACTCAGAGGTTAATGCAGCCATCTTTATACAAATGTTAATGCAGCAATTTCTAAACAAAGGTTGATGCAGGCATTCGTACACGTTGGTTAATGCACTTATATCTAGATAGAGTTTGAATCTGCCATCGCAACACGAAGGGTAATAAGCCAGCTACACACAGAGGTTAATGCACCCATCTCTACATAAGGGTTAAAGCTGCCATCTTTACATGAAGATGTATGGAGCCATCTCTACACAGAGATTTATGTTGCTACCTCTACACGAAAGTTAATGCAAGAATCTCTACACAGAGGGTAATACAGTCATCTCATACAAAGGTTAATGCAGCCGTCTCTACACATAGGTTAATACTCCTATCTCTACTCAGAGGTTAATACAGCCAGCTTTACACAGAGGATAAAACATCCATCTTTACACAGAGGTTAATGGAGCCATTTCTACACAAAGGTTAACTCACCCATCTCTACACGAGGTAATGCTGCCATCTCTACATATAGGTTAATGTCGCCATCCCCACACAGAGATTAATGCACCCATCTCTATACAGAGGTAATGCACCCATCTCTACACAAGGTTAATGCTGCCATTTCTACATTTAGGTTAATGTCGCCATCCCTATGCAGAAGTGAATGCACCCATCTCTAAACAGAGGTAATATATTCATCACTACACAAAGGTTAACTCACCCATCTCTACACGAGGTAATGCTGCCATCTCTACATATAGGTTAATGTCGCCATCCCCACACAGAGATTAATACACCCATCTCTATACAGAGGTAATGCATCCATCTCTACACAAGGTTAATGCTGCCATTTCTACATTTAGGTTAATGTCGCCATCCCTATGCAGAAGTGAATGCACCCATCTCTAAACAGAGGTAATATATTCATCACTACACAAAGGTTAACTCACCCATCTTTACACGAGGTAATGCTGCCATCTCTACATATAGGTTAATGTCGCCATCCCCACACAGAGATTAATACACCCATCTCTATACAGAGGTAATGCATCCATCTCTACACAAGGTTAATGCTGCCATTTCTACATTTAGGTTAATGTCGCCATCCCTATGCAGAAGTGAATGCACCCATCTCTAAACAGAGGTAATATATTCATCACTACACAGAGGTTAAAGCATCCCTCTCTACACAAGGTTAATGCTGCCACCTCTACATATAGCGTAATGTCGCCATCTCTACACAGAGGTTAATTCAGCTATCTTTACACAGAGGTTAATGCTGCCATTTCTACATTTAGGTTAATGTCGCCATCCCTATGCAGAAGTGAATGCACCCATCTCTAAACAGAGGTAATATATTCATCACTACACAGAGGTTAAAGCATTCCTCTCTACACATGGTTAATGCTGCCACCTCTACATATAGCGTAATGTCGCCATCTCTACACAGAGGTTAATTCAGCTATCTTTACACAGAGGTTAATGCTGCCATTTCTACACATAGGTTAATGTCGCCATCCCTATGCAGAAGTGAATGCACCCATCTCTAAACAGAGGTAATATATTCATCACTACACAGAGGTTAAAGCATCCCTCTCTACACAAGGTTAATGCTGCCACCTCTACATATAGCGTAATGTCGCTATCTCTACACAGAGGTTAATTCAGCTATCTTTACACAGAGGTTAATGCTGCCATTTCTACACATAGGTTAATGTCGCCATCCCTATGCAGAAGTGAATGCACCCATCTCTAAACAGAGGTAATATATTCATCACTACACAGAGGTTAAAGCATCCCTCTCTACACAAGGTTAATGCTGCCACCTCTACATATAGCGTAATGTCGCTATCTCTACACAGAGGTTAATTCAGCTATCTTTACACAGAGGTTAATGTAGCAATTTCTACACAAAGGTTAATGCAGCGATCTCAACATATAGGTTGATGTCTTTATCTCTACACAGAGGTTAATGCAGCCTACAAATTGTTTAATGCTGCCATCTCTACATATAGGTTAATGTCTCCATATCTACACAAATCACGATAATACATCTTCTAATGATAGTGATAGTTGTTTAAACGTAACTAAAACATCGTAGGTTAAGTTTGAGGTAATATTAATTACGTTGGAATGGTCCAAAATGTTGATTAATTCCAGAAATAGGTACAAAATTTCTTAAAGTTGTGATTTTGAGATAACACTTGAAGCAGCAAAGCAATAATAAAAATACACCCCAAAGAGGGGCGGGAATGCGTAATACCACCCTTAACGATGCGGGATGTACAGGGTGAGGTTAAGAACCTGTTATCTCTCAAGCAATAATGGCTAAGTATTCAAGTAAGCAATTACAAGCTTTACCAACCACTGAGGGAACAAAATTAAGCTTGTGTTGTTTTCATATAATTGTAACGAAAAAGTAGAAAACGATTTATAAAAAAATGGAGTCGATAGGTTGACTGAGCGAGCGCAAGCTTAAAACAGACAAATGTCAAAGTGGCGGCATTCTCTGACCTTTACCCACCCCCTGGTGGGCCTCTTGTCGACTTAATGTCAATTTTTACGAATACGATCTGAAGACTAATGGTGCCCTATTATATTCTAAACCTTCAAATATAATTAATCTTATTCAAGAGATATTGTTATATTTTATTTTCATTTTATATGTAAATGGAATAATTTAGACCTTTCTTATATATATATACGTTTGTTAGAAACATATTAGAAAGAAGATTTTTCTGTGCACCAGCATTATCGTTATTATTATTTAGTTTTTGACTTGAAACGTGTGTTTATGAAATATATCGAATTCGTTGTGGAATTAGAATGAATGCAACCAACTCGGTTTATCATGGGTTCTAAATTGAATCAAATCTTAGAACAGCTTAAAGTTTTGGAAGTTCGCTTTCTGCAAGCTTGCATGGCCAGTACTTATAGCTATAGAATAAACCTAGTACATGAAAACACGGCGAAACACCGAAGGGGCACTAAAACCAGCAACTAATGAAGAATATGAACTGAAACAACCACAAAGAGTAAATTTACTTTTTACTACACTTAAAATTCTTCTGTGTCCGTAAAGAAAAGGGAAAAGGTATATAAAAGTGAATGTATCCTACTTGAGAACAGAGGAACACTGTAGATAAAGGAAAGGTGAACCTTACCTAACAATGTGTCCGCAGAAATGACCAAGCGTGCTTATGACTAACTACAACTTTTAAAAATTGACCTGTCAATAACTTATGGTAGACTATTAAGAAATTATTGACAATCTATTAGGTCTCTTATAGGGTCGCTTCCGACATTAGAAAATTAACAGCTCCAACAAGTACGTAAAACGAACTGATTGTGATACATGGAACTGCTACTTCCAAAACCAAAATCTCGGGAATTTATTATAGTTTTAACGGGAAGAATATTTACAAAATGCTCTTAATGAAGTACTCCGCTTAGCTGATCTTATCTTCACGTCATCGGCAAGTGTTCATAGGTGGAGAGAAGTTTTGCGGCACGCATTGTGTGGACCACGTAACCGTGCACTTGGCCTTGAGAGATCGCAGTAGGCGAAACTGGAGCTAGATGTCAGTATAAATATTTTCCTACATAAATGATGAGGACTGTCAAAACACTGACTTGCATGAGACGGTCGATATTAAATAAATTCGATTATAAATTTTCTTCGGTATGAAATAGCAAACAATCTTGAAAAATTAGTAGACATATCGGACGCAGGACTTGTTAATGCATAGAACATTATGATTATGTAACATGTATTAAGAAGTGTACACGAAAAATCTCGTTACGTGGCCCACACTATACAAGGGGTTCAAAACAAGGGAAAAAGCAGATGATCAATCTGGCATTACTACTCCCTGAAAAACAATTCTTGAAAAAATCAAACCAGGCAAAGACTATTATAATACTGTGATCCAAACGTTCGCTTTGGCAAGTAGAAGAATCGGTTTGTTGTACAAATTAAACATTTATTTATATGTACTGTATAATTAAAATAATAAGAAGCCCACTATAATTAAATTTTGTTTAGAGTGTAATTTAAATTTAAATTCAGTTAAACACGCATCACTAGCATTCATTATCATAAAATGGAGGCATAATCATTAGAGTTTTAGTAACGCGCTGACTATAGTAACACTTCTAGTAATCGTGAGTAACAACACCACGGACGCTAGAACTAGATTCTAGTAATCGTGAGTAGCAACACCACGGACGTTAGAACTAGATTCTAGTAATCGTGAGTAACAACACCACGGACGCTAGAACTAGATTCTAGTAATCGTGAGTAACAACGCCACGGACGCTAGAACTAGATTCTAGTAATCGTGAGTAGCAACACCACGGCCGCTAGAACTAGATTCTAGTAATCGTGAGTAGCAACACCACGGCCGCTAGAACTAGATTCTAGTAATCGTGAGTAACAACACCACGGACGCTAGAACTAGATTCTAGTAATCGTAACAACACCACGGACGCTAGAACTAGAATCTAGTAATCGTGAGTAACAACATCACGGCCGCTAGAACTAGATTCTAGTAATCGTGAGTAACAACACCACGGACGCTAGAACTAGATTCTAGTAATCGTGAGTAACAACACCACGGACGCTAGAACTAGATTCTAGTAATCGTGAGTAACAACACCACGGACGCTAGAACTAGATTCTAGTAATCGTGAGTATCAACACCACGGAGGCTAGAACTAGATTCTAGTAATCGTGAGTAACAACACCACGGACGCTAGAACTAGATTCTAGTAATCGTGAGTAACAACACCACGGACGCTAGAACCAGATTCTAGTAATCGTGAGTAACAACACCACGGAGGCTAGAACTAGATTCTAGTAATCGTGAGTAACAACACCACGGAGGCTAGAACTAGATTCTAGTAATCGTGAGTAACAACACCACGGACGCTAGAACTAGATTCTAGTAATCGTGAGTAACAACACCACGGTGGCTAGAACTAGATTCTAGTAATCGTGAGTAACAACACCACGGAGGCTAGAACTAGATTCTAGTAATCGTGAGTAACAACACCACGGACCCTAGAACTAGATTCTAGTAATCGTGAGTAACAACACCACGGACCCTAGAACTAGATTCTAGTAATCGTGAGTAACAACACCACGGAGGCTAGAACTAGATTCTAGTAATCGTGAGGAACAACACCACCGGACCCTAGAACTAGATTCTAGTAATCGTGAGTAACAACACCACGGACCCTAGAACTAGATTCTAGTCATCGTGTGTAACAACACCACGGACGCTAGAACCAGATTCTAGTAATCGTGAGTAACAACACCACGGGCGCTAGAACTAGATTCTAGTAATCGTGAGTAACAACACCACGGACGCTAGAACTAGATTCTAGTAATCGTGAGTAACAACACCATGGACCCTAGAAGTAGATTCTAGTCATCGTGAGTAACAACACCACGGACCCTAGAACTAGAATCTAGTAATCGTGAGTAACAACACCACGGACGCTAGAACTAGATTCTAGTAATCGTGAGTAACAACACCACGGACGCTAGAACTAGATTCTAGTAATCGTGAGTAACAACACCACGGAGGCTAGAACTAGATTCTAGTAATCGTGAGTAACAACACCACGGAGGCTAGAACTAGATTCTAGTAGGCTAATCGTGAGTAACAACACCACGGAGGCTATAACTAGATTCTAGTAATCGTGACTAACAACACCACGGACGCTAGAACTAGATTCTAGTAATCGTGAGTAACAACACCACGGACGCTAGAACTAGAATCTAGTAATTGTGAGTAACAACACCACGGTGGCTAGGACTAGATTCTAGTAATCGTTAGTAACAACACCACGGAGGCTAGAACTAGATTCTAGTAATCGTGAGTAACAACACCATGGACCCTAGAACTACATTCTAGTCATCGTGAGTAACAACACCACGGACCCTAGAACTAGATTCTAGTAATCGTGAGTAACAACACCACGGAGGCTAGAACTAGATTCTTTGTAATCGTGAGTAACAACACCACGGACCCTAGATCTAGATTCTAGTAATCGTGAGTAACAACACCACGGACCCTAGAACTAGATTCTAGTCATCGTGTGTAACAACACCACGGACCCTAGAACTAGATTCTAGTAATCGTGAGTAACAACACCACGGACGCTAGAACTAGATTCTAGTCATCGTGAGTAACAACACCACGGACGCTAGAACTAGATTCTAGTAATCGTGAGTAACAACACCACGGACGCTAGAACTAGATTCTAGTAATCGTGAGTAACAACACCATGGACCCTAGAACTAGATTCTAGTCATCGTGAGTAACAACACCACGGACCCTAGAACTAGATTCTAGTAATCGTGAGTAACAACACCACGGAGGCTAGAACTAGATTCTTTGTAATCGTGAGTAACAACACCACGGACGCTAGAACTAGATTCTAGTAATCGTGAGTAACAACACCATGGACCCTAGAACTAGATTCTAGTCATCGTGAGTAACAACACCACGGACCCTAGAACTAGATTCTAGTAATCGTGAGTAACAACACCACGGACGCTAGAACTAGATTCTAGTAATCGTGAGTAACAACACCACGGACGCTAGAACTAGATTCTAGTAATCGTGAGTAACAACACCATGGACCCTAGAAGTAGATTCTAGTCATCGTGAGTAACAACACCACGGACCCTAGAACTAGATTCTAGTAATCGTGAGTAACAACACCACGGAGGCTAGAACTAGATTCTAGTAATCGTGAGTAACAACACCACGGACCCTAGAACTAGATTCTAGTAATCGTGAGTAACAACACCACGGACCCTAGAACTAGATTCTAGTCATCGTGTGTAACAACACCACGGACCCTAGAACTAGATTCTAGTAATCGTAACAACACCACGGAGGCTAGAACTAGATTCTAGTAGGCTAATCGTGAGTAACAACACCACGGAGGCTATAACTAGATTCTAGTAATCGTGAGTAACAACACCACGGTAGCTAGGACTAGATTCTAGTAATCGTGAGTAACAACACCACGGAGGCTAGAACTAGATTCTAGTAATCGTGAGTAACAACACCATGGACCCTAGAACTAGATTCTAGTCATCGTGAGTAACAACACCACGGTGTCTAGAACTAGATTCTAGTAATCGTGAGTAACAACACCACGGAGGCTAGAACTAGATTCTAGTAATCGTGAGTAACAACACCACGGACGCTAGAACTATATTCTAGTAATCGTGAGTAACAACACCACGGACCCTAGAACTAGATTCTAGTAATCGTGAGTAACAACACCACGGACCCTAGAACTAGATTCTAGTAATCGTGAGTAACAACACCACGGACGCTAGAACTAGATTCTAGTAATCGTGAGTAACAACACCACGGACGCTAGAACTAGATTCTAGTAATCGTGAGTAACAACACCACGGACGCTAGAACTAGATTCTAGTAATCGTGAGTAACAACACCACGAACCCTAGAACTAGATTCTAGTAATCGTGAGTAACAACACCACGGACGCTAAAACTAGAAACTAGTAATCGTGAGTAACAACTCCATTGACGCTAGAACTAGATTCTAGTAATCGTGAGTAATACTACACTCCTTACACTCTAGTAACGGCACTCCGACCGACGCGACGGGCCCGGCCTCTATCAGAGATGGCAACAAGCTTTGCAGTGGCCGCAGGGAACACAAAACCCCTATTTAAATATAATTACAATTCGCCTGTAGATATTTGCATGCTTGCATTTATTTTAATTAAAAGCTTTCTGATGAAAACAGTAAGTTTGGCTGGGGCAATGTGACGCATACTTTCTGAAAGTCACGCTCTTGCCAAGGTTGTCTGAAAACCCATGGGCAAGTGGGTTCTTACAGTTTTTTTTTGTGGTTTTAGTGAATAACCACGGAAAATAATGTTGGGAGCTTTCCGTTAGTTATTTCAACAGCCTCTTGCACGTAGCACTGTTTATGGAAGTTTGACTCCGCGTAGACCGAGTGTTTGGGCAGCCTGTGTTAGATATCACAGCTGGAAGTAATTCCATTTCTTACATGTGTTGTGCGCGGTTGGAATGCCGAGTGTGTTATTACAATACAAACACACTTTCCTAGGAATAACACGAGGCAACGCTGACTGCAGTGGCGTAACTATTTCACTCGGTTTTACTTCTTATCACGTCTTAGGGTTTATATCCGCAGAATAATTTAAGATATAATACATTCATGAACTTTCTGATTATAAAGTTCAAAACATGTAAAATTAATACTTTATACAGCAATTTTCGTACCCCCAAAAGGGTTGTTGTCTGTGTTTCTGGAGTGCTGAACTCAAGCTAGGTCCTACAGGGTTTTTCCTTCGCCCGTCCAGGATGAAAGGTGAAACCTCATCCTCATGATAAATAGTTTACTCCCTATATATCTAAAGGTTTGTATCTTTTCTCGATGTCACTCCAATTTAAATTTTTGTTTTACGAAACCTCTTATCCTCTAGCTTTGTCAATGCATCACTGATACACAAAGCGAACACACGCACGCGCATACACGCACGAATGATATTAATAACTTTATAGTTACGACTAACAGACACTGTACATGGATACTTCAGACGAACCTTGCCTTGATCCTTTCATACTGCGGCCATTTCTGCAAATTGTATGCATATTTTGCCACGCCGTATTTGGCAATTTTGCAGACATTTTGAAAAATCATTACAAAAAAAACATCGAAAAGGTTTATAATTATTTTTTCTTTGGTGTCATTACTACATATGTACAAAATAATAACAATAACATTTTCCTAACTGAAAAGCATAAAAGTAACCTAAGTATATATACGTCACTTTATATTGTAGCTTTTTAATTAGGCGATAATATATGATTTCATACAACAGCTGATTTCATGTTACAGGTTATACAGATTTTATGAAACAGGACAGCTGTTTCAACACGTGGGTAATTTTACTTTATTTTAGGGATGGGCCGATTCCGATTCTCGATTCCAGGAATCGTCGATTCTAATGGTGTCGAGTAATCGTCGACACTCGGTTCTTCATTGATTAAAGTCCCGATTCTGATTCTTGTATTTAGCTCTTAAAATACATCTGAGTTATAGTTTATAGGAAAAATAATTAATTATCAACTATGTCTTGTTCATGTATTAATTGCTTTGAATGAATTAAATTATTAACAAGATATAGATTTATAACGCAAAAAAACCGATAAGAAGCGTTTCTGGTCCGTTTGTCACCGCTCATCTCTCTCTGCTGTCTCACTCCACTCATGCTGGCTCGACTCTCTGTCTCCCCTCCGTCTCTGGCCGCCACTGCTCCATAGATGTCGAAACAAAACAAATAAAAATTATTTCCGATTTCTCCAGTTATACAAACTGCAAAGGCTATGACTGAAGTTATATTGCAGTTGGAAACTGAAGTTCTTATTTGTAATTCTGAATAAATCATTACTTTTATCCGATATTTTTGTCATGTTTTCAGAAACTCTTAATTCATAAATCTAGGTTGAATACATTTGTAGCCTATTAAATTAAAACGGAACTTTTGAAAGGATTTACCATATGACCAAGATGTTAATTAATTTACTAGAGAATATCAAGTAGACCTATATAACCTAAAAGAATCGACTTAAGAATCGAGAATAGGAAGACAAATTTTAGAATCAAGATAGGAATCGAAATCGAAAATTATAGGTATCGTTCCATCCCTACTTTATTTATTACCCATTATTTGGTTAAACATTTTATTATCAAATACTTTTTATTAGTTAATGAATATATTAATTTATTCACTCTCAATCGATGAATAGGGAATTGTTGGGCGTCAAGCGGTCATTTTATATAGAGCATTATCTTTGTTCCATTGTAGTAGCATTGTCAGCTTATTGGAGGCGCTTTTATAAATAGTCTACGTTAGCGTTTGATAGGAGATGTTTTCAACGACACCGTGGATCCTGCTACACCAAAGCGGGATAGGCTAAATAACGAAAACCTTTTAAACCCGCGTTGATATCAAGTTACCAGAGCAGTTTGTGTGATTATTGTTCGGAACCAGTTTCAGACGTTTAAAGGAACGAACAGCTTTCCTTGTTTCGCTTTCATGTAATGGTCGACCATTCACGTGGTAATTACACTTGAAACAGGATACCAATAACTTTCTATCGGTCTTGGTTCGAGCATGCCACTAATACCAAAGAGGTAAAAAAAACGTGATTCTGTGATTAATTCGATTTGGTGGACAAGCTGAAGAAACTGCTTATTTCCGCCCATAAGAGCAGACTTCACGACGACCCTGTTTCCTTTTTCTGACTCTCCAATATCTGTCTTCTTTAAAAAGTGTCTTTTTTTGTCGATCGTTAACTGTTTGCTAACAGTGCCTTTCTGTCCGATATTTAGCTGTCCCATAGTTTGCTAGCTGACGTAAACTTCAGTAAAATTCATCTAACGTAGTAACGAACTAAATTTCAAGACACATTAATTTATGGTATAAATGACTGAAATATATATATATATATATATAATACGCTGTAGCGTATATTAATGGAGTAAGTAGATCACAGCCTCTTTGATTTAATCATAGAAACCCTTGCATATTCCCTACTGATAATAAGGTCTTATGTAAATGATAGAAATATTAAATGTAGCCTATTTATTAATGTAGTGAGTAAATCACTGCCTCTTTGAATCAATAAATAAAATGCTTGCATATTCCGCACTGATAATAAGGTCTTGCTTAAATGACAGAGATATTAAATGTAGCCTATTTATTAATGTAGTGAGTAAATCCCTGCCCCTTTGATTTAATCAATAAAATGCTTGCATATTCCGCACTGATAATAGGGTCTTGTGTAAATGATAAGAATATTAAATGTAGCCTATTTATTAATGTAGTGAGTAAATCACTGCCTCTTTGATTTAATCAATAAAACACTTGCATATTCCGCACTGATAATAAGACCTTGCTTAAATGACAGAGATATTAAATGTAGCCTATTTATTAATGTAGAGAGTAAATCACTGCCTCTTTGATTTAATTAATAAAATGTTTGCATAATACGCGCTGATAATAGGGTCTTGTATAAATGATAAAAATATTAAAAGTAGCCTATTTATTAATGTAGTGAGTAAATCACAGTATCTTTGATTTGATCAAAGAAATGCTTGCATATTCCGCACTGATAATAGGGTCTTATGTAAATGATAGAAATATTAAATGTAGCCTATTTAATAGTGTAGTGAGTAAATCGCTGCCTCTTTGATTTAATCAATAAAATGCTTGCATATTCCGCACTGATAATAAGGTCTTGTGTAAATGATAGAAATATTAAATGTAGCCTATTTATTAATGTAGTGAGTAAATCACTGCCTCTATGATTTAATCAATAAAATGCTTGCATATTCCGCACTGATAATAAGGTCTTGCTTAAATGACAGAGATATTAAATGTAGCCTATTTATTAATGTAGTGAGTAAATCACTGCCTCTATGATTTAATCAATAAAATGCTTGCATATTCCGCACTGATAATAAGGTCTTGCTTAAATGACAGAGATATTAAATGTAGCCTATTTATTAATGTAGTGAGTAAATCACTGCCTCTATGATTTAATCAATAAAATGCTTGCATATTCCGCACTGATAATAAGGTCTTGCTTAAATGACAGAGATATTAAATGTAGCCTATTTATTAATGTAGTGAGTAAATCACTGCCTCTATGATTTAATCAATAAAATGCTTGCATATTCCGCACTGATAATAAGGTCTTGCTTAAATGACAGAGATATTAAATGTAGCCTATTTATTAATGTAGTGAGTAAATCACTGCCTCTATGATTTAATCAATAAAATGCTTGCATATTCCGCACTGATAATAAGGTCTTGCTTAAATGACAGAGATATTAAATGTAGCCTATTTATTAATGTAGTGAGTAAATCACTGCCTCTATGATTTAATCAATAAAATGCTTGCATATTCCGCACTGATAATAAGGTCTTGCTTAAATGACAGAGATAATAAATGTAGCCTATTTATTAATGTAGTGAGTAAACCACAGTCTCTTTGATTTAATCAATAAAATGCTTGCATATTCCGCACTGATAATAAGGTCTTGCTTAAATGACAGAGATAATAAATGTAGCCTATTTATTAATGTAGTGAGTAAATCACAGTCTCTTTGATTTGATCAAAGAAATGCTTGCATATTCCGCACTGATAATAAGGTCTTGTGTAAATGATAGAAATATTAAATGTAGCCTATTTAATAGTGTAGTGAGTAAATCACTGCCTCTATGATTTAATCAATAAAATGCTTGCATATTCCGCACTGATAATAAGGTCTTGCTTAAATGACAGAGATATTAAATGTAGCCTATTTATTAATGTAGTGAGTAAATCCCTGCCCCTTTGATTTAATCAATAAAATGCTTGCATATTCCGCACTGATAATAGGGTCTTGTGTAAATGATAGAAATATTAAATGTAGCCTATTTAATAGTGTAGTGAGTAAATCACTGCCTCTATGATTTAATCAATAAAATGCTTACATATTCCGCACTGATAATAAGGTCTTGTGTAAATGATAGAAATATTAAATGTAGCCTATTTAATAGTGTAGTGAGTAAATCACTGCCTCTATGATTTAATCAATAAAATGCTTACATATTCCGCACTGATAATAAGGTCTTGTGTAAATGATAGAAATATTAAATGTAGCCTATTTAATAGTGTAGTGAGTAAATCACTGCCTCTATGATTTAATCAATAAAATGCTTGCATATTCCGCACTGATAATAAGGTCTTGCTTAAATGACAGAGATATTAAATGTAGCCTATTTATTAATGTAGTGAGTAAATCCCTGCCCCTTTGATTTAATCAATAAAATGCTTGCATATTCCGCACTGATAATAGGGTCTTGTGTAAATGATAAGAATATTAAATGTAGCCTATTTATTAATGTAGTGAGTAAATCACTGCCTCTTTGATTTAATCAATAAAACACTTGCATATTCCGCACTGATAATAAGACCTTGCTTAAATGACAGAGATATTAAATGTAGCCTATTTAATAGTGTAGTGAGTAAATCGCTGCCTCTTTGATTTAATCAATAAAATGCTTGCATATTCCGCACTGATAATAAGGTCTTGTGTAAATGATAGAAATATTAAATGTAGCCTATTTATTAATGTAGTGAGTAAATCACTGCCTCTATGATTTAATCAATAAAATGCTTGCATATTCCGCACTGATAATAAGGTCTTGCTTAAATGACAGAGATATTAAATGTAGCCTATTTATTAATGTAGTGAGTAAATCACTGCCTCTATGATTTAATCAATAAAATGCTTGCATATTCCGCACTGATAATAAGGTCTTGCTTAAATGACAGAGATATTAAATGTAGCCTATTTATTAATGTAGTGAGTAAATCACTGCCTCTATGATTTAATCAATAAAATGCTTGCATATTCCGCACTGATAATAAGGTCTTGCTTAAATGACAGAGATATTAAATGTAGCCTATTTATTAATGTAGTGAGTAAATCACTGCCTCTATGATTTAATCAATAAAATGCTTGCATATTCCGCACTGATAATAAGGTCTTGCTTAAATGACAGAGATATTAAATGTAGCCTATTTATTAATGTAGTGAGTAAATCACTGCCTCTATGATTTAATCAATAAAATGCTTGCATATTCCGCACTGATAATAAGGTCTTGCTTAAATGACAGAGATATTAAATGTAGCCTATTTATTAATGTAGTGAGTAAATCACTGCCTCTATGATTTAATCAATAAAATGCTTGCATATTCCGCACTGATAATAAGGTCTTGCTTAAATGACAGAGATAATAAATGTAGCCTATTTATTAATGTAGTGAGTAAACCACAGTCTCTTTGATTTAATCAATAAAATGCTTGCATATTCCGCACTGATAATAAGGTCTTGCTTAAATGACAGAGATAATAAATGTAGCCTATTTATTAATGTAGTGAGTAAATCACAGTCTCTTTGATTTGATCAAAGAAATGCTTGCATATTCCGCACTGATAATAAGGTCTTGTGTAAATGATAGAAATATTAAATGTAGCCTATTTAATAGTGTAGTGAGTAAATCACTGCCTCTATGATTTAATCAATAAAATGCTTGCATATTCCGCACTGATAATAAGGTCTTGCTTAAATGACAGAGATATTAAATGTAGCCTATTTATTAATGTAGTGAGTAAATCCCTGCCCCTTTGATTTAATCAATAAAATGCTTGCATATTCCGCACTGATAATAGGGTCTTGTGTAAATGATAGAAATATTAAATGTAGCCTATTTAATAGTGTAGTGAGTAAATCACTGCCTCTATGATTTAATCAATAAAATGCTTACATATTCCGCACTGATAATAAGGTCTTGTGTAAATGATAGAAATATTAAATGTAGCCTATTTAATAGTGTAGTGAGTAAATCACTGCCTCTATGATTTAATCAATAAAATGCTTGCATATTCCGCACTGATAATAAGGTCTTGCTTAAATGACAGAGATATTAAATGTAGCCTATTTATTAATGTAGTGAGTAAATCCCTGCCCCTTTGATTTAATCAATAAAATGCTTGCATATTCCGCACTGATAATAGGGTCTTGTGTAAATGATAGAAATATTAAATGTAGCCTATTTAATAGTGTAGTGAGTAAATCACTGCCTCTATGATTTAATCAATAAAATGCTTACATATTCCGCACTGATAATAAGGTCTTGCTTAAATGACAGAGATATTAAATGTAGCCTATTTATTAATGTAGTGAGTAAATCACTGCCTCTTTGATTTAATCAATAAAACACTTGCATATTCCGCACTGATAATAAGATCTTGCTTAAATGACAGAGATATTAAATGTAGCCTATTTATTAATGTAGTGAGTAAATCACTGCCTCTTTGATTTAATCAATAAAACACTTGCATATTCCGCACTGATAATAAGATCTTGCTTAAATGACAGAGATATTAGATGTAGCCTATTTATTAATGTAGTGAGTAAATCACTGCCTCTTTGATTTAATCAATAAAATGCTTGCATATTCCGCACTGATAATAGGGTCTTGTATAAATGATAGAAATATTAAAAGTAGCCTATTTATTAATGTAGTGAGTAAACCACAGTCTCTTTGATTTGATCAAAGAAATGCTTGCATATTCCGCACTGATAATAGGGTCTTGCTTAAATGACAGAAATATTAAATGTAGCCTATTTATTAATGTAGTGAGTAAATCATAGCCTCTTTGATATAATCAAAGAAACGCTTGCATATTCCGTACTTATAATCGGGTCTTGCTTAAATGACAGAGTTATTAAATGTAGCCTATTTATTAATGTAGTGAGTAAGTCACAGTCTCTTTGATTTGATCAGAAAAATGCTTGCATATTCCGCACTGATGATAGGGTCTTGTGTACATGATAGAAATATTAAATGTAGCCTATTTATTAATCTAGTGAGTAAATCACAGCCTCTTTGATAAAATCAAAGAAACGTTTGCATATTCCGCACTGATAATAGGGCCTTGTGTAAATGATAGAAATATTAAAAGTAGCCTATTTATTAATGTAGTGAGTAAATCATTGCCTCTTTGATTTAATCAATAAAATGCTTGCATATTCCGCACTGATAATAGGGTCTTGTATAAATGATAAAAATGTTGAATATGGCCTATTTTATGAATGCAGTGATTAACGCTTGCATATTTCGTACTGATAATAGGGTGTTGTGTAAATGATAATAATACTATAATGGAAACAAATTTAATGAAAGCTAAAAGGATCAGAGAACATGAATCAAGCCCCGGTCACATTTCCTCAATGGACGTCACTGTGAAACCGTAATCCCCTTGAAGAATGGTCTTTTAATTCGATCTTACAGTTGATTGTACTCGAGTTAAATCTTATCAAAGCCTATTAAGCTGATCCCATTTCCCTCCCAGATCTCTGAACTTACGTCACAGGGCTATCTTGTAGTTCTTGTTTTATTTCTGTGTCTAATCTTTGGAACTTCTTATCAAATCCGTTCACAATACGCCACAAATGTAATTCGGCGGCAAGTAAAAAGGAAAGGCAAGCGGTCGGGGAAAGTGTTAGGTCCGTGGCGAACGCAAATTGTAACCTTTGTTACAACTAAAATGTTATAGGTTTATGTGAGATAGATAAATACACACGTCTATTCATATCTATTTAATTATGAATTCCGACTTCCCGCCTAACCTTACATATAATACACAAATATCATAAGGTTATAATATAAATCTATATATATATATATATATATATATATATATATATATATATATATATATATATAATATATATATATATATATATATATATATATATATATATATATATATATATATATATAATATATATATATATATATATATATATATATATATATATATATATATATATATATATATTATAGGTCTAAATATTATTATCTATCTATCTATATCTATCTATCTATCTATATATATATATATATATATATATATATATATATATGTTTGTATGTATGTATGTGGGAATGAGCCGTATGCGTTACTAAACCACTGATCCGATCGCCATAAAACTTTGGAAAATTGTTGAGTACATTCCTGGAAAGGTTTCTGGTATAGTAAGTCTCAAGGCCGTAGCCATGGAAGCACGTGATCACCCCAAACCAATTAATTAAGTTTATCAGAAAAATATTAACCTATAAAACTGCGCTAGGTTTTTAGCAAAACAACTTCCCGACAACATATCATTTTTTTTTCAACGTGTATTTTTTAAGTACTTAAATAGCATAAAATATGATTTTCTATCTTATCTTATCCTAAGATAATTCATTGAATTCATTTCAAATTTTTGTTGCTAAGCAACGCTCAACAAATTTAAAATATTTAGACAATTTCGAAAATCCATGCGTCTCCTAATAACAGCTGTATGAGGCTTACTTAAGTGTCGATAAACCTTCCGATTTATTTGTGTACACAACAGAGAGAAAAACCAAAAATATTGTATATCCGAGCGCACTTCAATAAATAACATTCAATCAAGAACTTTTGTCACACTTTTCTCGATCGACTACTATAAGTTTAGCTATTATTGTGTTAATAAAATACAAAATTAAGTCTAGCTAATGTTAACATGTCATTCATTTACTTTTATGCTGTGCGAAATTCTTTGTGTCAGCTAGTATATATACATAAAGACAAATATAAATCAGAATATAATTATTACAAAACCAACACATTAAACACGGCGAGCACCATGGATGCTAGAACTATATTTAACATAGTATAGAATAGTAACTTATTGTAGTAGCCGTGGCGAGAACGAGGTCACAGCAAACATTAACCTGCAAACTTGCTACTTGTTTACAAACATGCTCAATTGTTACCGATTTAGTAGCAGCTTATACTTACTTCTTACTTCTTACTTCTTATTACGAGCTTCCAAGGTTGGCCTCGATGGCTCGATGTCTCCTATACACACACTCTGCCAATGGCCAGAAACAACTTTCTTTCAAGATTCTGTCCAGGGTACATTCCCGTCCTAGTTGCTTTATCAAGGGACTCCTTGTTGCTGCTGTTACAGGACACTTCAAAAGTATGTGCTCTAATGTTTCCTCTTTTTGCTTGCACACTCCACAGATAGAGTCGTTAGTAATATGAAACCTTTTCAAATATGTATTGGTGACAATGTGTCCCATACGAGCTCGTGCCGCAAAAGATGCCACTGAACGTGATAATGACTTGAAGATCTTTGGATCATTAGGTTGTTTTTGTAATGAATAATATTCGCGCCCAGTATTGCATTCTCTCCATTTCTTTCTCCAACAGATGTGAGATTCTTTATCAACTGCCTCTTTGCAATTAGTTAAGGAGTAACAACTTTCAGGAGATGGAAACAAGTTGCAAGACGCCTTGGCAGATCTGTCAGCTTCCTCATTCCCAGGAACACCACAATGACTGGGGATCCATTGAAATACAATATTTTTCTGTTCTAAGTTTTTTAACAATTTAGTTATTTCAGATGTTCGAAAATGGTAGTCTGTAGTGTGCTGTACTTGAAGGGCTTGAAGGGCCGACCTGGAATCGGTGAGAATGCAGATGTTCTGTGCATCCATAGTATTGCTAAGGATGCACAGAACATCTGCATTCTCACCGATTCCAGGTCGGCCCTTCAAGCCCTTCAAGTACAGCACACTACAGACTACCATTTTAGTAGCAGCTTATAATTTAATAGTTTTTAATTTTGAATGCTTATATAAATTTAAGCTTTTAATTTGGTATTTACTAGGGTTTAAATAGCCATTAAATGTATGTATAGAAACCTTGAACATTTATTACGGTTCGAAAGTAACTAGTAACGAGAGAGAGAGAGAGAGAGAGAGAGAAGTGTGGAAAGAGGGAGAAAGAGAAAATGGGAGAGAGAGAGAGAGCGAGAGTGAAAGAGAGGGGGGAAGATATCTTTAGACTTTTATGTGGCATTTATGGGATCCATCCAATAAATTTGCCGCAATTTACGCTCATGTCCAAGCATCGTCTATTTAACGCAGCGGCGATGTCTACGTAATGATTTGATATAGGCCTACAATTTTTCCATTAGATTTTGAGATAACTTATTACATGTTTAAACACATAAAACCTTAAATCATAACAGTATTTCAATACAGCTCCTTGGCATGAGTTCCAGCAAGGATAGAATTTCATTCACCATCGGTATGGTATGGCTTAAATAAATAATTCACTAGATTTCTACACTTGAAACCAGTAACACTGTAATTGCAAGAAATCTAAGCCTTGATGGAAGCAAGCGAGTAATTAACGTCGATAAATTGGTGAGGAGGGACTGGGAACAGGTTTCTGTTGTAACTGCTTGATTTGGAACTGATATTAAATAAAACAGTGTCCCGCCTTGTCGGATTTGCCGCTTCTGAACTGAGCTACAGAGTCCAGTTACTTGGTGCGTATGGCTGCGTGCGTGCGCATTCATTACTTTACAATAACTTGTATCTACAAAGTTTTATGGAATCTAGATAACAAAATGGTTACATTGTAGTACTGTATTTGCCTGTCCGTGCTGGCATTGTCGTATTTGTGCCTTTCTGGAAAGTTCAGTTTGATAGAAGTATTGTTTGTTAGACCTACTAATTCCGTGATTGTTAAAAACGATCCATATCGACTTAAAAATCAGTAAATGAAGAACGCCAGATACATATTGTCTTGTGATATATTCACAGAATCTTGGCACCAAGTAGTAGCCTATCAAATAATATTTTGTCCTAGAGATTAAAATAAGTTTTTATAAACTATGTCAACAGTCACGGAGGGTGTATTTGTAACTTCGGGTATCACTATTGTTGCTATTAAATTAAAAACCTCTTTGGATGTGTCTAATTCATTTTGACATCATAGATTTGAGCCCACAGATTTAGCTTAAATTGAATGAGAACATGTGGCTTCATTTAAAAGTGATTCAATGTTATAGGTTATGTTGTAGAACAGTTGTTTTAACACGTAGGCTATGTTACTTTAAATATTGTATATTATTAAGTTAAATATATTTCATCAGTTAATATATATATTAATATATTTCTATTTAGATAAATCTTACCATAACTAATCAATATATTTATAATGATTTATATACTTTTGAAACTCATATGATACTCTTTAACAACAGATTTAATTTAAATTCTTTAATCAAATTTGTATCTAGTAAATTTTCTAACATTTATTAAGTGCTTTGTATTAAATACAATCTCTTATCATTAACTAGATTAAATAGTTTCTATTAAAATTATATAATTAATCTGCAAGTATAAAAAACCTACTAATAATAATGTATATTTAATTATAATAATACATTATGCATGCGTGCTTGCTATAAGAGATGTATAAACATAATATAGGTTGGTTTCAAGGCTGCATTTTTAAGGTTTTTATTAATTGTACATTATTCAATACTTTTTTTTATTATTCAACAGTCATATCACTTAATTAATATTTAATTTATGTTCCAGTATATCCTACTAAAATAGCTTCAATACGAGGAAATACGGTTATATTCCAATTTTGAAAAAGAAAACTATTTTAGCCGCTTCTTTTTTGAACCAACTCCTATTGACTTCTTTAAATGAAATTTGTATTAAAAATGACAACATCTATTAAAGGTTTTCCATTAACTACATTCTTAACACAAGTATTTACTTATATCGACCAGTCTAAGGCTACTGCCACAGGATTTTTAACATTACACATATACAGTAAAATCTCTATAATCCAGCCCTTCCAGTTCACTGTCGTTTTCGTTGAAATGGAAGATGTAAACATATTCAATACGTAAACATAACTTGTACATTTTTGTATACCCAACTTTGTATATATATATATATATATATATATATATATATATATATATATATATATATATATAGTCCATTTTCACAGTTTTATTGATAGTCTGCCATTCGCCATTCTTCTTATGTAGCCGTGCCAGGAGAGATGTTGTGTTTGTAACAGGTGCCTCTCATTCAATATTTCCCTGATCCCTATCTCATACTTGTTTGTAACGTTTAGTAAAAGCACCTTCGCCAAAACCCGTTTTCTACGGCATTTATTCGTTTCATGTTCTTGTCTTGTCCACACTTCGAAACCATCACTGAACTTTGCAATGTAAATTGGTGTCATTTTTCTTCGTCATACCTCTTTATTCCACATTAATATCTTTCCTTCATCACATCTCTTCATTTCACACTAATGTTTCTTTTCTTTATCATATATCCTTATTTCATACTAATGTTTTTTCTTCATCGTATCCCTTTATTCCACAGTAATGTCTTTTTTCTTCATCACACCTCTTCATTTCATAATATATTTTTTTCATAACTCCTTATTCCATACTAATGTCTCATTTATTTATCGAATTCCTTTATTCCACACCAATGTCTTTTTTCTTCATCACATCTCTTTATTCCACACCAATGTCTTTTTTCTTCATCACATCTCTTTATTTCATACTAATGTCTTTTTTCTTCATCATATTCCTTTATTACACACTAATGCCTTTTTTCTTCATTACATCTCTTCATTTCATAATAATGTATTTTTCTTCATCACATCTCCGTATTCCATACTAATGTCGCATTTATTTATCATATCCCTTTATTCCACACTAATATCTTTCTTCTTCATCACATCTCTTCATTCCACACTAATGTCTTTTTTCTTCGTTATATCCCTTCATTCCACACTAATGGTCTTTTCCTTCATCACATCTCTTCATTCCACACTAATGTCTTTCTACTTCATCACATCTCTTCATTTCACACTAATGTCGTTTTTCTTCGTTATATCCCTTTATTCCACACGAATGGTCTTTTCCTTCATCACATCTCTTCATTCCACACTAATGTCGTTTTTCTTCGTTATATCCCTTTATTCCACACTAATGGTCTTTTCCTTCATCACATCTCTTCTTTTCACACTAATGTCGTTTTTCTTCGTTATATCCCTTTATTCCACACTAATGGTCTTTTCCTTCATCACATCTCTTCATTCCACACTAATGGTATTTTCCTTCATCACATCTCTTCATTTCACACTAATGTCTTTTTTCTTCGTTATATCCCTTTATTCCACACTAATGGCCTTTTCCTTCATCACATCTCTTCATTCCACACTAATGGTCTTTTCCTTCATCACATCTCTTCATTCCACACTAATGTCTTTTTTCTTCGTTATATCCCTTTATTCCACACTAATTTCCTTTTTCTTCATCACATCTTTTCATTTCATAATTATTATTTTTTTCTTTATCATAACTCCTTATTCCACACTAATGTCTTTCTTTTTCATCACATCTCTTCATTTCACACTAATGTCTTTTTTCTTCGTTATATCTCTTTATTCCACTCTAATGTCTTTCTTCTTCATCACATCTCTTCATTTCACACTAATGTCTTTTTTCTTCGTTATATCCCTTTATTCCACACTAATGGTCTTTTTCTTCATCACATCTCTTCATTTCATACTATTCTCTTTTTTCTTCGTTATATCTTTACTTTATTATCTTTACTCCATACTAATAAGTTTGAATCACTTGCGTTGGTGCTTCCTCCATCTATTTCGTATTTATTCTGAATCTTCTTCGTTTAAATCTATTTGATAGTTGCCAACAATATAGCAATTTATTTTTTCAATAATTTTTTTCATTTAACGCCACTTTTTAAGTACGTTTAGAAGATGTCGTCAAGCCATTGCATTAATGCAACGAGGCGACCACGTATTACTAAAAGAATTGGTTGCACAGATCGACCACCACGTTGTAACAGTGATGCTATAAAAGTGGCAGGGATACGTGGTCATTTTGTTATGGGTTTATAAAATATCAAGTACTTCAAAGATCTGTTCGTTTTCGATTTGCGATTAGGATTTACGCTTTAACGACTTTAATAAATAGTGTATAGTTACATTCAGCTACTAATATTGTCATATATTTGCTTATTAAAAAATAACAAGACTTACTCAAAATCACAAATACATATTTATCTCAATCTGGTTTATATGTGTTGTCATCATTATCAGTGAGAACACTACAAAGGCTCAGCACTAAATGTTTATACTAACAAGTCGGTGTCAAGATTTTGTAGCGTTCCCACATAACCGTTATCAAAACATGTTCCGGATAAACAAAATATCAGTTACATAAATGTATAAATTCGAGTACATCAGGGACCATTACTCAAAACGTAAGCCAAAGACGTCTTTATAAGATATATTTCGGCGAAAACCCCCCTTGAGAGATGGAATCTTTAATTAGCCTGTACATGTTTGCCTACGTCGGGTATTCAGCCTCGTTCTTGTGTAACTAGTCTACTTATGAGTTATTTATCAATAATAGGAGTATGTCTAAAATAGTTTCTATCAGAATGCGGAACGTTATTTTTCTAGCAAGTGTTATTTTCTTAGACTTAAAATAAAACAATATACAATTTTTTTCTAAAGTCAATTCCTTCTTAGTCAACAACGAAAAATTTTTTTTGAATTTATTTTAATTTAGCATTTACATAGGTCAGAATAACAATATTAAGTGGCAAAATAGAAGCGAATTTCCTTGCAATTTTTCATTTTCCTTTCTATGTATAGTGTTGGACTATTATACGCTTTCTTTTTTTTCGTCGCTTGCATTGTGTTGTTTCTTTTCGCTTTCCTTTCGCATTGTCCGTTTGTGAAGCATACCGTTAATCCAGTCTGTTTATTTTATTTTTTACATTCGTTTTTAATCCTAGAGCATTATTTATGATATTGTGTGGTAACCATATTAATAATTTAGGGTTGTGCAATGAAAGTTTCTATGACAACCAGATAGGGCAAAAGAAAAATTCACATACATCTTTGAGACTTACGTTTCTAGCTATGGGAAAGTTGGCACACTGCCAAAGCGCTGACTTTGAACATGAAGATACTCAGTTCGAATCCGACCTAAACCCCCAAATTTTTATAATTTATTCATTGAATAAATATTGATAAAACTGTATTAACACCAATTGTCATCCACTATAGGCACAAAAAAATGTATTTACACTTGATTGGATGAATAAAAACGTATTTTATTAACGACTGAAAATTTGTACAAGTATATAACAGGAGAGTATGAGCTAATAGAAGGAATTGAATAAAATGTATGATTATATCTCCCTAGCATAAGTTTAATGGGTGGCAAAAGTTTTCTATCCGTTTACACAGAAGAAAATATCCGAGAGATGTCTGTATTATTAATCTATATAAATAATCTACAAATTATTGAGCTAATATGAGAATGTGTCAAAACTAAGTACATATTTCCATGACAAGGTGCATTGCAAGGTTAATTTTCCAGGAAACGTTTGTTTAGGTTTGTGTTTTCCAAAGAAACCGAATCGGCTTGCCCTGCTGCTGTATGCACTTGGTTGGGAAACATTCGTCTTATTAAAATTTCAAATGACAGCTATTTTAGTAAGTTTATCGTCCACAGCTTCTGAATAATTCAACTTTAATAGGATATGCAAGTAATGTTGCCGCCGCGATCAGATCTTTAGAATTCCGTTTGTTTGTGAATCAAACTTTCATCATTCACATCTCTTATCAAATTTCAAATTCACTGCCACACGTGGATTTCTGATAAGCTTCACGTGTCTCAGTGAATCGGCGCTAAGATTCTCTGCTTACCGCTCACAGATTAAACAGCTGTGATTTTATCTTTGCCAAAACACCGCGTGTCTTGAGAAGGAACATCTGTGAGACGCAATGTGTCACTAGGGTGCATTTAAATTCTTCGACAGATGATTGTTAATGTAAAGTTATTGATAAGATTTCGATGTCTTATTCTCTGATTCTGTGTTTACATTCTTGTGTGTATTCCTATATATGATTTGCAGATGACATTTTTCTTGTTAAATTTTTATTATTCATTGTGTAGCAATTTCTTGTAAAGAATGTTTATAAAATTAGTTGCTGGAAGCTTCTAATAAATTTATTGCCGTGATTAAGACCTCATTCACATTTAACTCCAGCATCATCAGTCTGTATTACTCATATTTTAACTGTGAATAAGGCTTGATATGCCAGTATATTAAATTGATGAAATTTTCCAGCCACTATTTTTATAAAAATTCTATTTAAGTTAAATGTATATATATGTATATATAGTAAAATGTTGTTATTGAATCATTATAAATTTAAGCATTATATTTGGAAGCATAATTTTTGTACATCCCGTTTAATTAATTTTTATAACTAAAAAAGATCACTCTTTAGAAATGTAATAGGCTACCTTACAATATATATATATATATATATATATATATATATATATATATATATATATATAAAGAACATAAGTCAAAATACAAGTACAAGAATTATAATTGAATTTACAATTCAAAGCTTTTCGTTGGCTAACAGTACCAACATCATCAGGAATATTAAACAAAAGAATTGTTTAATATTCCTGATGATGTTGGTACTGTTAGCCAACGAAAAGCTTTGAATTGTAAATTCAATTATAATTCTTGTATTTGTATTTTGATTTATGTTCTTTATTAATACACGAGAATACATATTACGATATATATATATATATATATATATATATATATATATATATATATATATATATATATAATACGTTTTCTTGTTTAATAATTTAAAACAACATAGGTTATTCAAATACAAGAATATTTATTAATTTATATCCAAAGCTTTTCGTTGGTAAACAGTACCAACATCATCAGGAATGAATATTACAATTATTGTTGGTACTGTTTACCAACGAAAAGCTTTGGATATAAATTAATAAATATTCTTGTATTTGAATAACCTATGTTGTTTTAATATATATATATATATATATATATATATATATATATATATATATATATATATATATATATATATCACTTAAACAAGAATCTTACTTAATATACATGCGAGTCGACTTTCGAGAACTTTAATTAGGTGTCCACATTTTGGAGCATCTTCTCAGACTAAGGACGTCTTGTACCTACCAGATGACAGATATAAATAGCACCTTAGAGCAGACATCAAACCAAAGACTTACGATTCAAACTTAGCCACACACGCCATCTAAAATAACCATACATTCACCTCATCAGATAATACATCTAATATAAAAAGTAAATAAGAGCCTAAAAATGACGATCTGATTTTAAAACACAAAAATAATAGAATAAACGAACTAATAAAATAAAAAATGATAAATTGTTTAACTTAATAGATAAAATTAACCCCAAGACGAACTGAAACTTTCCCACACTGCAGTAAACCTAAAATAGAACAGTACTGGAATACCACGGGACAATGCAAATCTCACACACCTGGCCAACTACAAGAAGTCTCAGAAGATGCTACAAAATGTGGACACGTAATTAAAGTTCTCGAATGTCGACTACCATGGATACTAAGTAAGATTCTTGTGCGAGTACTTTAAAGAGTAAGTGATAAGTGAATACCAGTTAGGTGTTGCAAAGTTAAATAAATAAATAAATATATATATATATATATATATATATTACATTATTGTAATTTTCATTCCTGAAGAGTTTGATACTGTTTACTAACGAAAAGCTTTGGATATAAATTAATAAATATGCTTGTATTTGAATAACCTATGTTGTTTTAAATTATTAAACAAGAAAACGTATTTTATATTTATATAAAATTAACCTTACAAGGTTATATAAAATGTGTTGTGCCATCAATGTAAGTGTTATAATGGTAGGTTAGATTTGAGACTTGATTATTAATTCAAAAAAAATTTGGTAACATATTTAATATTTAACATTCTGATTAATCAATCAAATATCTAGAATTTTGTGTATTAATACATATATTTGAAAAAGATATTTTAAACAACTCAAGATATATAATTTGTATCATTTCTAAAGTAATTATACTGATTTTCATCTTTACAAGTTGATACTGGATCAAACAAATATTTTATAATATACAACTAGAAGCAGATATTTACAATATAATACAGCCTATTTTATACTAATATATTTTAAAATGATTTCTATTAATAATTGTAATGTTGCCTTAACAAAAGACATTAATTTATTTGAAAAACGTAAAATTCAACTAATGAATACAAACTGTAATATATACTTTAATAAACAATGTATTATAAATAATATAATTCCAAAATACGCAAAAATTACAATAAAATACAAAAATAATATAGCTCAAAAACATGTAAACAAGCTGAAGAATTATGGGTTAAGAATGAAATTAAAAACTTGTACCAAAGGAAAAATATTTTAACGATTGAAATATATAAGCTACATATAAAATTAGCTTCTATTATGCATAACATAAAATGGGAAGAAAAATATAATAAAATCAATTTATTTATAAATAAAATTAGAAATATAAAAATAAATAGAATAAACAAAAAACCTTAAAAATTTGAAGTTAGGAAAACAAAAAAAAAAAAGATGTACCTGAAAGACATTATTGTAATTTTCATTCCTGATGATGTTGATACTGTTTACCAACGAAAGGCTTTGGATACAAATTAATAAATATTCTTGTATTTGAATAACCTATGTTGTTTTAATATATATATATATATATATATATATATATATATATATATATATATATATATATATATATATATATTTATATATATATATATATATATATATACAGTATATGGATAAACTGTTTACCCAACCGACCGAATAGGGTTACATTCCCTAACCTGCTGTAAAGGTATAAGTAGTTTATCTTCGTTCTATGCCCCCCCCCCATTGCACGTGACGCCATACATTTAACACTGAATGTTTTGTGAAGTGCTTATTATTGTACAGGGTGGCCCATAAAAACGGGAATTTTTGTAACGCGTCGTGGCAGCCGTGAGCAGGTGGCAGCACTGAGGGACAGCGACAGTGTACAAGTAAACAAGCCGCCATTACAGTAGCCATGGACCAGTGGAACGGGCAACTGCGTGCGTTAGCTATAAAAATGTTTTATAAAAACGGTGATAGTTTGAAAGCTGCCCAGATTGAGTTCCGACGTTTTTACAACTTAGGATGGCATGATTCCGTTCCGTCAAAACATGCCATTAGAAGTTGGATTAATAATTTTGAAGAGAGTGGATCAGCTTTAAAGAAGAAACCAACGGGACGGCCAATAAGTGCTCGTACTGCACAGAACATTGATGTTATATCTGTACGCCGATCTGTATTGAAGAGTCAACGCCGTTCGATTCGCAAGCAAGCAGCTGCGGTTGAAATGTCCCGTGAGAGTGTTCACAGAATTCTTCATTTAGAATTAAAATTTCACCCCTACAAGCTGCAGATAGTGCAATAGTTGAAGGAAAATGATTACCAGTCGCGATTGCAATTCTGCCAACAAATGTTAACACACATAAACAATGACGATGAATTTCTAAGCAAGTTGTGAATGTCAGATGAGGCCCACTTTCATCTCACAGGTTATGTTAAGAAGCAGAACTACAGATACTGGGCAGACACAAATCCTAATGAACTTCATGAGAAGTTTCATTACATGGGATCATCGGACCTTATTTTTTTGAGGATGAACGGGGGATTGCAGTGACTGTCGATGCTGATCGTTACGTGGAAATGTTACAACGTTTCGTTACACCTGAATTGAAAAATTTTCCAGACGTTCAAGAATCCTGGTTTCAACAGGATGGTGCGACATCACACACTGCACGGCGATCAATAGAGGCTGTGCGAGTATTGTTTGGTAACCGTGTCATCTCAAGATTCGGTAACGTTTTCTGGCCCCCTAGATCGCCAGATTTGACTGTGTGCGATTTCTTTTTGTGGGGCTATCTCAAAACTAAAGTGATCACAACTCGACCAAGAACTGTAAATGAGTTAAAACAGAGATTTCGGGATAAAATTCACAGTATTCCAGTTGAGATGTTGCAGCGGTCAATGAGGAATCTCCACCGCAGATTTCAAGAATGCATTCGTAGAGGAGGACGCCACCTAAAGGACGTTGTTTTTAAAAAATCATAAATTCCATCAGTGTTTCATAAATGGAAAGTTTTGATATTTCATGTAATATAAATAAAACCATTTTCTTCCATCAGTCTTATATTTTTAGAATTTTTTAAAAAATTCCGGTTTTTCTGTGTCACGCTGTATAAAGACAATTTTTGTTTGTTCCAGAGTGCTCCTGTTTGCCGTTGTAATCGAACAAGCTCCAGCAGAGACCAGCACATTCGCCTTAGAGGTGGGTTATCCTTAGTTATAGGTCTTGCAAGAGTCCTTAGTCCTTAAAGGTAGAAACCATTTTAAAACTTTCAAGGTTAAGTTTCCGCAAGTTTCACAGACACTTTAAGCTGGCCTACTCTGGGTCTAAAATTTGTACTACCTGATAAAGATAAGTCTGGTAGAACACAGATTAAGTTTGGGGCAGTGTTCTTCTCGCTTGAATCAGATGTCGCAGTTTTTCTATTTTGTTATTGGTGTATTTATATTTTAGGTAGATTTTTTTATTTTTATTATTTTTTTGTTCCGGTTGTAGTGTTGTGTTGAGGTTAGGTTTTTTTGTGAATTTATTGTATATATTTTTTATAAGGTGTTTGTTGTATCCACTTCATAAAGTCAGTGCAACGGAAAAACAATGGATAACGTAAAATATCAATATATATATTTATATATAAATGTAAGCATGTATGTATGAGCCTTATGCGTTCTAAACTACTGATTCGATAGCCATGAAACGTTGGGTATTTGGTGAATAGATTCCTGAGAAGGTTTCATGCTACAACAATTTTTTCCAAAATGTAATTTTCAAGTGCCAAAGTAGCATAAAATATGAATTTCTATCTTATTTTAAGACATTTTTTTGAATTCATCTTAAATTTTGGTTGCTAGGCAACACTTAACAATCTAAACGTATTTTCCAACACATAATATACAAAAAATATTTGATCGAATGCTCTCCAATCAGGAACTTTTATTGTCACACTTTTCTCGATCGACTACTATAAGTTCAGCTATTATTATGTTAATAAAATACTAAATTAAGCTTAGGCTATGTTAACACGCCATTCATTGACTTTTAGGCGATACGAAGTTCGCCGGGTCAGGTAGTTAAAAATAAATATTACTTCTTAAACCACAACATTTTACGTAATAACTGTTCGTTACAGGCTCGTAACAATTTCTTCTGAAGATGATTGCATTGCAATTGAAGTGTACATTAGGATTTAAAAATCCACAAATCCTAACATTCGTATTTTTCTTCATTCATATGTAAGGATTTGTTTCATGCGTATTAGGATTATTGTACAATGTTTTTCAATAGAACGTTTTTGTGGTTTAGAAGTCTTATTTATTTATATTTAAGAAATAACCTATAAATATTATATTAACATGTTTAGGTTGAATAATTGTCCGTGACCTGAAGCAATAAAACCAAAAGACGTTCCTTTCCTTATACGCAGCAAGTAAAGGTCCAGATGCTACTTAACGAGGGCTACATATCCAGGGGATCTCTCCCTAATCTGCGTCCCGTTCGCTTCGGGGAGGAATAAATCGTTGGAACAATATTGCTCGTGTTATATCCATCTTCAGTACGCATAAAGGGAACGCATAACGTCTTGCGTCAGGCCCGGCCCATTTCGTTTTGACATCTTCAGTATTGCCAATTCCACGATAGTTTACTCCACGTTTTATTGCGGCGTTGCGTGTTCTCTTTCCAGACTGTTTGTAAACGACACGGATCGAGATAAATACAGACATATTGGGAAATATTGCGTCACATTTATTGTGCCATTACAGCAAATACTCCTTTAAACAGATAAAAAGAATGGGCTTAAAGTTCTGAAAAAATGAGGCCGTTATGGAGCTAGCCGACAGAACTGAATGAATAATGCAGGAAAAGTTGTTCTCGATGGAGAATTCAGTTAATTGAAAAGTTCTCATTGAAAGAGTTATATAACAATATTATAATTATTTTATATTTATATATTAACAATATAATCTCTTCATTAATTATGTATATATATATATATATATATATATATATATATATATATATATACAAATAAGAATGCCCGCCCATCGTACTGTGTTTACTTATAGTTGTATTAATTGAATTTGTTTTTGTAGTTGGGTTGAATTTAATTTACTAAAATTGAATCCAAATAAATATATCAAACTATAGTTTATAAACTTACTGATTATTGCAAACCAAGAGAAGGAAGTACTTCTGCTTGTAACATGACATTTGTAAAGTATAACTAACCTTGTAAGATGAATAACAACAAACATTTATTATCACCTGTTAAAATGTGTTTAAAAGTAACTGTGACAGGTGATTACAAACACATTTGCTATCTGCTGTTTACCAATTTATATAATGGCGTATAGGTAATGAGTTTTGTGAGAGTTTTCAAGGCCAGTGGATGGGACCCTGATGGAATGTCTAAATAAAAATAGGCCTAAGTGTTATCCAGGCACGCTAAGAATGTCTATGTAAAATTTCAACTCAATTGGTCCAGTAGTTTTTACGTGATTGAGTAACACACACACACACACACACACACATTCACATGCACACACACACACACACCATTAGATGTTTATATAATAGTGTATATATATATATATATATATATATATATATATATATATACAAATATATATATATATATATATATATATATATATAAATATCGCAATATGTATTCTTGTGAATTAATAAAGAACTAAGTCAAAATACAAATACAAGAATTATAATTGAATTTACAATTCATTAAAGCTTTTCGTTGGCTAACAGTACCAACATCATCAGGAATATTAAACAATTTTCAATGATGTTGGTACTGTTAGCCAACGAAAAACTTTAATGAATTGTAAATTTAATTATAATTCTTGTATTTGTATTTTGACTTAGTTCTTTATATATATATATATATATATATATATTGTAACATTTATAGAATGGGCTATATAATATTATTTAAGAATTGGAAAATATATTAGAAATAACTCACTCAAAATTTAGAAAGAAATTCATTAAGATATTGGTTAGGTTAAATGAAAACTAAATTTAGGTAAAAGCATAGAATTGTAAACAAGGTTTTTGAACTGGAAATGTATTAGGAAATTTGTTATATCAAATAACCTAACACATAAATTAAAATAAGACAATCTAATAATAGTTATGTGTAAACAAATTTGTAAACTGTAATAACATAGGGCCTAAGTAATTACTTGAAGGAGAAAGTGAACACGTTTGTAAACAAAAGAAAATTGAAAGGTTATGTTTATGAAAGACCAAGCAAAACACACACAATTCAGAACTATTTCAAAAGTAAAACACAAAGACACTTCACACACTAATAATATTAATAAATAAACACTGGAAGGTTTGTTGAGGATAGGAAATTAAAACAGTAAGTTTCAACCAGGTTTAACCAAGTTAAAACGCCATTCTAAACAAGCTCATTGTGGACGCATCAGCTGTAAAACGGTGAAAATAGTTCGTTGACATTAACATGTGTGAAAGTCAAGGAAACATCAGCTGTAAAAAACAGAAGAAAGTAAGTCTGATGGAAAGCCTAGTGGAAAGAAAGCGAACTAAATTATAACCCATATGTGTTTTTTTTAAGAAGAAAGGCGGCCATATTTGTAACAATTGTGTAAAATCGAAGGACGCGTAGTTAGAGCATTCTAGCGTGGGTGACGCTACGAGAGGAAGCAGACCTTGCTGGGCAGTCAAAATTCTATTTATTTGGAAAGAGTTCGTCTAAATTATACCGTTTTGTTAAGAAGATTGGCCAACTTAAATTAAGGAGAAGTGAATTACAAAATGTCATACTGTGCTAATATAAAGTGAAATAAATAAGACGAATTTAAGTGTGTAAAAAGTCAAATTTGGAGAGAACGGAATCTTACGTAAGCTAACTGAAATTTCGATATTTGATAAGTATTAGCGCTATAAAAATAACTTTAGTGGACTTTTAAGATAATAGAGAAGTTTAAATTTGTATATTAGGATATCTTGTAGTTAATTAATAGTAAGAAATAATCCAGTTCAAATAGTTTAGCCTTTTTGCATTTTCAAAATTTAATATTGTTTGTTCAAAATTTATTTAATTAACCTAAGAATTTCTAAAAATATAGCCCATGCGATAAACCCCGAGATATCAAGAGATCTTAAAATAGCCAAGGGTATAAAAACCTTGTAACTCAAATTTAAAGAATCGAATTTTAGTATATTTTGTTAAAAATTGTTAAGTTGTAAAATTTTGTTTTGTGTATTGTTTAATGTTGAGATGAAATTGTAATAATAAATGTTAATGAATTGTTCTTGAGTAGTTTTTTGGTTTTGGTTATTAAATAGAAATAATATATCTTCATTTAATAGTATAAAACATCGTTGTATTGCGTTTTATAAATAACTTTACAATATATATATATGAATATTTGAAATACAAAAATTGTTTTAGTTTATATTTTTCAAAGTTTTTTGTCATTTAATGTATTAGCATCTTCAAGAAAAATAATTTTATAACAAATGTTTACAAAATTATTTAAACGTATCGCAATATTTAAAATATATATATATATATATATATATATATATATATATATATATATATATATATATAACGAGGTTCATTAAGTTGGGAAAACTATTTGTAAAATAATTGAACTTGTGAGATAGTACACTATCGCTATCTAAAAAATGGTAGTCTGTTGTAAATCTTTAGGCCCAAAACTTTTACAGCACGCACCTGTAAGCCGTAAATATTAATATACATCGAAAAGTTTCATTGTAGGTAAATCAAAACGTGATTCGATTTACTGGGACACCGAGGGACCATGCAGATTTATGGTGAAAAATCTCTAAAAATGCAGAAATAGCACGTCCATTGCATATCTGTTGGTGAGGAAGTTTGAGAAGTTCCCGCCCAAGCCAGAGGGAAGACTATGAATGACGTTCTGATAGGCTGGAACAAATTTTAGCGAACTAAGGAAGCCAATCACACTTGACGAGGGTATGGAACCCGTACGGAAACGATCCAAATGGTAACAAGAAAGTCAGTCAATTTTCAATACTCGAAGGGGAGTTGAGTTTTAGAACTCGAAAGAGTCAAAATGCAAGACTCGAGGGAGAATTTAGTAAGGAGAGTTAAATTCAAATAAAGTAAAGTTGCAATGTAAAGTATTAAATGAGATTAATAAGGGAGATAGTTAAATAGAAAGTTATGTTAAACGAGGGATATAAAAGGGTAATAAGTGATATTAAATAAGGGAAATTATTAGGTAATGAGCTATATTAAGTGAGGGAGATTGAAAAGTAGTTAGTGAGATTAAGTAAGGGAGATAATTAAATAGTAAGTGGAATTATTAAGGAGATATACAGAAATAAAGTCAGTTACGATATAGAAGTATTTCGAGTGAAAAGAGAAAGTGAAATTGAAGAGATCTGTGAATAAGTGAATAGTGAAGTGAAACAAGAAACCACGCAAATAATAAGTAATAATTATTCTAAAAAATAAAGCCAACTTTGTAAAGTAAAAAACATTAAGAACACTCTAAGCCTTTTATTAATTCTTTAAACCGTAATAAGTCATTTATATATAAAATTTATCAAACCAGGTGCAGTAACCTATACATTATGATAATTAAAGACCGTTTATTTAATAATAATTATAAGAGTCTTGATGCATACCGGCAAAAGTAGAGTTAGTTAAAACTAATTATATGTAACTACCTATAAATGCTACTGTTTGAACTCAGGATTAAAATATATTAATTATTGTAAAAACAAATAGCTGAGTATTAATTTGGTTTCCTTAGAGTCAAAGATCCTGTAGGACAAATTGAGTAAGGTACGTTATTTTATATATATATATATATATATATATATATATATATATATATATATATATATATATATATATATATATATAATTTGTTAACGGCGTTAATGACGAAGCAGTACCGCCTACGAAGGATAGGAGAGGATTGCAAAAATAGGAAGGGTTAAGGCAGGGGCATAGACCACTCTATTAGAGGAGAGTGAGGTCCGCAACCTGAAATATACCCACCCTCTATCTTGGTATTAAAGAAAAGCCCCTTTTGTACAAAGAAGGAAGCGGTGGCAAGAGATCCCCTGAAACTGGGAGTGCCATTGCTGATCGATAAACCTTTCGCTGAACGGGACCCGCTCCCAACCAGGAGGAACAGTGCTGTATTCCTGTATAATTTACTCTACCTATTGTTTTATCTGCTAATCAATTAATCACTCCCTCTGTATTTTATTACAATTACTTGAATGCCTTCTTTACATGGTGCACCGATAGTTGAAGTGGTATAGGAGAGGCTATTGCAGAACCTTACAGAGCCTGGGTGTGGGAGAATATCATTAAAAGTTTAATTACAAATCGATAGTGGACGATCTGGTCGATAGTAAAGGAGCCGCTCTCGTGGGCAGTCAAGGCAGCCCCATTGAGTAAGATAAAATACGGGCGGGAGGTGTTTATATTTATTAAGCAATTTAGAATGAAATTAAGCAACCCATGTTAGTCACTAGAATGGAAGGCAACCGGGTCTTCGTAAACTATTTCTACCTCTAAACATTTCTGTGATTGTTAAATAGTACATCCGAGGTACGGATGTTAAGTAGCTGGAGTGGAAGGATTTTTATATGTTTTAGCTTTTTACAGTCTTTGATTTCTTAAGTTTATAAGATGGGTACATGTGTGTTGCTCCTACAGGTAGCTGTGTCGTTTTTGGCTTGTGGAATACACAGAAAGCAAGATAATATTATAATTAGTGGCCGGGGTAAGATGGAAGAAACATTTTATCAGCCTCAATGGGAGAGTGCTTAGGATATTCGACACAGTTTATTGGGTTATGGTGAAGGTAGTATAGGCTACGTCTCGCCCTATATTAACCCTTGGTTGGCAAAAAACCATTAGAAGAAGATAAAGCTATAATAGAGCGTCGAAAATCCGGATCAATTTGGGCCGAGACTCATCCGGATTTTCAAACGATCTCTGATTTACCGCGTATTACTATATTTTATTAACTAAAATCTATTTTAATGCAAAGAGTATCGCATAGGTTTGGATTGAACTAGGAAATATTACAAAATAGACGTCAGAAGACTTGTAAAATATTAAATAATTTAGTGAAAAATCGTATAATGTACGTACAGTACTAATACATAGCACGCAAAGTCAAACATGTCGGTACAAACTTATTGAGTGAAAAAGTCTTTAATGGCTGTTTAAACAAAAGCGTATTATATAACAAATTAGTTAAAGATGAAGTTTAATAATACATTTTATTACTTTTCTGATTGGTTACAATACACGTTATTGATTAGCGCATAGAACATACAAATCTAAAAAAATTAAATAGCGATTAAACATACTTTACGCTGCGTTGTAAATTTCGTAATGGCAGATTTTTTTCAGACTTGGTTTATCTTCTTTCCATTTATAATTAAAGATAAAGCTTAGTTTAGTATGTATTGTATTGGCGCTGAGTGCCGTGCACGCTGAAACCTCGATCCGGATTTGCGACGCTCCGGATTTTTGATGTCCGGATTACTGATGCTCTCCTGTATTTGGAATTAAAAATACCTACTTAACTTTTGATAAATTAGTTTGACGATTGGTATTGCATGTTTCTGTAGAAGAATCCCAATTATGGAACAATGTGACACAAATACAATAAAATTCGAAGCTGTTTGTCTTTGATTATTCGCCATCATACACAGCGATAACCACTCGATGAGATGTCGGCTTAGCATCGGCAACGCTACAATCTGCAATGTATTTACATATGTCAGCTAAGCATTGGCGTAATGAAGGCTTTGTTAAACGGTAATTTGATATTAATTGGCCAATTATAGCCCGGGCTTAACATTGTGCTACATCTATCGGCCTGTTTAATAATTCATTCCTGAACATGATTGCAGCTCTCCCCGCCCACTTCACTGCCAAATCGCGAACAAACAAACAAACAACGACTAGAATTTCCTTAATTACAGTATTTCTCTTGACAGACAATCGAACGACTCTGCTTGCAACAATGTTTTCATTAATGTTTAATATTTCCGCGTTCTTTCTTAGACCACGCCTTAAATTAATTCAATGTATTTTTTACAAAGTTTTTGGCTCAAAGACATCATGTAGGGAATTTTCAATTAATTTCAACTTATTCCAATTAATGTCTCTAAATTGTACCTCCCTCTTTATCTATAAAAAATAATAATAATAAAATTATAATAAACGCCAAATAAAGTTTATTCGTACTAGGCCTACATTCTGTATTTTTGAAGTGATATCTTCAATACGCGCGGTGTACAAAACATGAGAATAAATACCGTGGATTAAATCACGGTTACTAGAATGTAGCGTGCCTTCACGTCACGCTGTTTCTGAAACGCATACCTTACAACATATGATTTCATGTAACAGCTGATTTTGTGTTATAGGTTATGCTGTAGAACAACCGTTTTACTCGTAGATTATTGTTAAATAATTTCGATTAGTTTATAAATATATTAATTTATTTAAAATTTGATAAATATCAATAAAAATAATCCAATATAACGATAATAATATTTATTAGTTGTATTTTTAATCCAATTTTCGTTTAGGCCCGTCTTATACTTTGTAAAGAACTTATTTGAATTGTGGTAGAAAATATTTGAGGTAAGTAAACACCTAATAAATGCTTTTTGTTACCCACATTATTTTAGTGTTAACTACAATAAATATTAGTTTTTATTAAATGCTTCCTCAAATTATCATGAACAAAATTGAAAGAAAATGTATAAATTTATATTATCGGTGATTCTCGTTGAAAAAATTTCGAAACTATTAACCTTATTTTGCTATCACTTCTGTCGAGTGTCAGAACCAATTTTCGTGTGTGTTTAAACACGAAAAACACACGTTAACTATCATTGACTGAGTGGTAAGGCTTTGGAGGTGAATTATAAATTAACGTTAACAATAAGTTAGAAAAGTTAGTGTGTTTAGTACCTTATCATGGAATTGAAAATAATTGGGATCCAAAAAAACAAAATCAATATCTGTCCAATAATTAATTAACAATCGATTTTATGATTTTGTCTCAAAATTCAAGGGAAGTTTCGTTTTTCAATCGATTATATAGCACTATCTCAGTTATCGTCTTATTGCCGAAAGTTTTTAATCCCACAATATACGATGTAGGATCCGGAGCTACTTTAAAATATTTACACGAAAATATTGAGTACAGTTGAACAAGATAATGATTAGGTATTTAGAAATTTGCATTGGAAACTTGCTGTGAAGAACTTGTACTTTATATATTGGGATTTATTTACTTCATTGTGATAAAGTAGACAATATTAAAATTATAAAGAATTGACTGAAGTACGGACGCCGGCCTGGCACAGAACAATAGCCCGGTAGTTTGCGTCATGCATAGAAATACGGAGTCAGTTGTATACCGACAAAATCAAGGTGGCCGCCGCCTGTACTTTACTAATAGAAATTCGCTTAACTACAGAATACCTGCAGATGAATGGTAGTAACCAATCAAACGATGCCCATTAAAGCACAGAATAGGCCTAGCAATGTATTTACAAGAACAAGAACAATTATCCAAGAAGAGTTTTACTTTATGTAATCAATAGCGTTGTGATTTTTATTCTTAACTTTAAATTATCTTCAGCTCTGTTTGTTTGGTTAAAAAAGGGCTTTTTTAAAGTAAAAAGTATTCTCCTATAAAACCTTTACCATTTTTTAGTTTTATAGAATTAGAAGTCGTTGGCGAACACGCCAAGCTTTGCCTTGTGAAGAAATACAACGTTTAGACATTTATGGTGTATTTTGCAACACAACTACTAAACCATGAATATTTTAAATTTCTTTGTAAAATGCCTCTAACAACAATAATATTTTAATAACCTTTTGTTCATTTCAGTTGCTAGGTAACCATCCACAAAGCCAAGAAAAACAATGATGTCACTTAAACAGATTGGTTTCCATGGCTTTTCCTAGGTATTAAATAAAACAATCGAACATGTTTAACTTATGGGCGATGTTTCTTTTATTACTTTAGAGGTAGGCCTACAGAAATACTACAGCCAATGTTGGTATAGGTCAAACCTCATAAGCTGCATTTGGTTCTTAGATAGAAATTGTGTATTAGTCATCTATAAAACATCAGGCACTGTCGTCATCCCTCACCAGTCTAGCCCTTAGACAATCCTATTATCACGCTTCCGTGAACGCCCTGTTTTCATTTGTTGTTATTTTTACTATACATTAACAAATATTAATAAAAGTGACAAAATAATGAGTCAACTGTAGCCCAAGGGTCGATGTTTTTGAAAATGACTTGGGAGCACCTCCACCCTCCCATCGTCCTCTGCCTCTGGCGAAGGTCTACAGCCCTTAAGTGCCAGCTTATAAAATCTTACCTATAGCTAAACATCTGTAAACGTTTAAAGCGCCGCCAGTCGCGCAGCAAAGAACGAGTTGTAGAGAGGCATGACCCACGTATAGGAAGGATTCCTGCATGTTGTGACGTCAGCTGATCCTCGTTTATTCCTCTAAAGACAGGCCGGTCGTAATCGACGAGTTAATTACCATTCGTCGCTGTTACTATATAGGAAATTAACTATTTTAAAAGTAAACAGTTTTGAAAACTCGCCAGATGTTGGTGCAAAAACTAGTAAATAAAACTAACATTGAATTGTTTGTGATACTTTACACAGAAGATTTAAGCAACCGATGACTCAGAACTACGCTGCCCGTACGGCCCCAGATGGGTCTCGTCTGCTGTAATGGTCCCAGTTTTATTTTGACAGCTCTTCCTCACAACTTGGATATTCTTCTATTTTTACTGTCTGACAAACGCTTTGTTTAGAAAGGGTCAAGAAAATCAAAGTTGAATCATTGTTATAAAATCTCGCTTTTAGTGTTCTAAAAATAAGTTTCGAAATATATCTGTCTGGCAGCCATTTGCAATAAGGTTATACAGTTTGTGGTTATATCTCAGTCACGTCTTTAACTATTTAACTTCGCTACATAACCTCTCTCTGCAGCCTTATCCATGGGACTTAACGCCCCTATTTCAAACAATAGGCCTACGATCTCAAGTGTCCCTGGACCATAAGGAATTGCAGTGTCTTCCCTCTGACTGCGGCCTATTTGTTCCATCACCTTATATAACAACTCGAACGCCCTTCTTCCTGTAGGTTCATCAGCCCATCAGTGCTGCTATTTGGCCATGATATTAGCTTCGGCTTGTCAAACATTCACTCTTTAGCCAGAGGATGAATTGGTTCCTTGGCTCAGATTCGGAATTGTGGACATTAGTAGTCGGTGTTTGTTTGCTCTTACAAAAATCCCCACGTCAGCCATCAGTCGAGCTGGTAATGACGTCACCGCCGTTGCTCTGTCACAAATCTAACCGGGGTGATTCTGATGCACTAGTCTGTTATCTAACCCTGTTTCCAAGTACTTGGCCGATCTTTTTATCTAAACAGTTTCTCCAACATTTGGTGTTACGATTGGAGGCCCCTTTCCTAAGAGCAAGACAATTCTCACCTTCGATTGCATGCATCCCGTACCGGTTCCATCCATGCACCATTGTGGATCATGCATCGGTCCCATTATTCCATTCATCATGCACCATGCATCGCTCAAAACCATTCACCATCATACATCATGCATCGGTCCCATCCATGCACCCATCATACATCATGAATCAGTTCCATCCATGCACCCATCATGCATCGGTCCCATCCATGCACCCATCATACATCATGCATCAGTTCCATTCATGCACCCATCATGCATCGGTCCCGTCCATGCACCCATCATGTATCATGCATCGGTCCCATCCATGTACCATCATGCATCATGCATCGGTCCCATCCATCCATTCATCATGCATCATGCATTGGTCAAAACCATTCACCATCATACATCATGCTAGCTCTATACATGCACCCATCATACATCATGCATCAGTTCCATCCATGCACCCATCATGCATCGGTCCCATCCATGCACCCATCATGTATCTTGCATCGGTTCCACCCATCCACCCCTCATGCATCGGTTCCATCCATCCATACATCATATATCAGTTCCATCCATGCACCCATCATGCATGGGTCCCATCCATGCACCCATCACGCATCATGCATCGGTTACATCCATGCACCCATCATGATTGGTCCCATGTATGCACCCATCATGCATGGGTCCCATCCATGCACCCAGCACGCATCATGCATCGGTTACATACATGCACCCATAATGAATCGTGCATCCGTTCCATCATTGCACCATCATGAATCATGCTAGTTCCATCCATACACAGTCATGCACCATTATAGCTCCATCAATTCATTATCATGCTTCATAAATCATGGTGTACCGAGGTTAGTACTCATTACTCAAGAAATTAAGGTATAAACACTTTTAAAACAAATATATGTCTCTGAGTTTAAAAAATTATATAATTTTAAATAAAAATATATTTACGTTACACAGAGCTGATGTTGGGAATGGCAGCTCTTTAAATTTCATATTTTAAGAAATTACTTCCCAAATGTACTAATCAAGTGTTTGTAAATATTACTGTAAAATAAATTAATTTGGAGTAACTTGAACAAAAAATTAAGTGTCGTATGTAACATTTGCTTCACAAAATAAACCAGAATTAAAACCCATCTCAATATACACCAATAAGCATAAAAAGACTCAACTTAGCCTTCAAATAAACAAACTAAGCTAACATAACTTTCCGCCAAATAATCGAAACAATTTTAGTTAGTAAGGAACTAAATCCATTAAACGTAATATCCCATAACCCTCAAAGTTGGTTAAATACCAGTTGAAATCTTAGCTACTATCTCATAGGTAATAAATGATGACACATAAATATGTGAAGCTAAACTAAAAACATTAATACTATAACCTAAAAAAGTAGTAAAATCAACAAAAAAGTTTAATATAAATCTACAATTAGAACGGAATCAAGTTGCTTCTATTTAGAACTATACGATCTGTGATTTGTTGGGCTAAATCGTTCTTCGTCCTAGCTAAAATTGAATCTGTTCACACCTGCTACATAACCTACCTGATAAAAATGTTTTTGAAGATTTAAATTCATTTCCTTAAGCGATACAAAAACATTGATTTTACAAGGAATGTCGCTAGTGGCAGAAACATCATTGACATTTCGTCACGTGAATTGTAAATGAGGATGACGATAGGGTCAAAACAACTCATTTCCGCAACTCGTAACTATAGAACACTCCTAGAAGCGTATATGCAACATAGAGTTACTACTGCAAAATAAAATCTCTCCCATTAGGTTTTGCGAGTTTGGGAGTTGCCTGGAACACACATCCATATATAGTAGCGGCGACATCGATCTTCAGTATCACCATATATAATGTTAAAATAACTGGGTCGTAAAATCAAATTAAGTAGCTCAATTAATAAATCATTTCTCCTGTCATTTATCGGTAGGAATGAAATATAGGTTACTAAATTGATTAAGGTCCAAACCTTAAAATAGATTCTGAGAACGTCTTGGATTTATTCAGGACAGTAAAAGTAAAATCAAGAAATGTTGAAGTAAATCTCTTTACTGCTTAGGCATCTAAGATTACGCGATGCAATGCTGCCAACTACAATAACAATAATATTAGTGTCCCTAACTACTTTCTCAGCTGTTTTAAACCCCCTCTTAGACCAAATATAAAATATAATGTTATCTTTGAAGTAATATTAAGTGTAAAATGAGTAAGATGTGTTAATGTTAGATGTGAGAGGAGTCAAAATATAAAAACAAAATGAATAAATAAATTGTGGGCTTACATAAAACTATAGTACACTTTATTTCAGTCTCCACACACCAGGGAGTTTTGACAGTAGTTTTAGCACAAATAATTTCTTATTACAATTATTCTTTGACCTTAGCTTGTGAGGTTATGTTAAAAAAAAAAATTAATAAACATATACTAAACTTACAAATTAATCATTTATTGACTTATACGAGTTTCTATGACAAAATCATCATCAGTGAGTGCTGCTACTACAAACTCTAACTTACAACTAAGGTAAAAGTAAGGTTACACTTCTATATCTATACTCTTACCGTTGCCACTCCCACCTGTCAAAACAACAGTTATTAACACTATTTCAAACAAGATACATCAAATAGAAATTTTATACCTAACTCATTAATTACAGTAAATTTTGTATAGTCTGTACAAATACTGTACAACAAAACGAACACTCTATAAATAGGGAAGTGTAACCTTACTTTCACCTTAGTTGTAAGTTAGAGTTTGTAGTAGCAGCACTCACTGATGTTGATGACTTTGTCATTGGAACGCGTATAGTTAAACAAAATGATTAATTTGTGAGTTTTGTGTATGTTTTTTATTTGTTTTGATTTCTTATTATAAACTTTTCTCAACGTTACAAAACTTCTTACTTCTTCCTCTTTGAAAGTTGTTTACAAATTCAAACGTTTGTTGGCCAACACGGCATCAAACAACAGAAAACTAACATAATCAGGAATGTTTTAGTATACGTAGAAATGTTGGTTGTTAGGGGCAGTGTCCTTAACGTCCTTGTACGCAAGGTGTTTTATCATGAAAATCTATGAAAGGTGTGTATATATATATATATATATATATATATATATATGCATAAAAATATTTCAAATATAGGATTTGTTTTTATTTATATTAAATATTTTTTGTATTTGAAATACTTTTCTTCATTTATTATAATACGAGAAACGTAAATATATATATATATATATATATATATATATATATATATATATATATATATATATATATCACTTTCACTTTAATGTAGCTATGCGAGAATCTTACTTAATATATTTGCGACTCGACTTTCGAGAGCTATTAATTTTTAGCTTATTTAGAGACTTATATATGTATACATATACATATATTAATATTTAAACCTTCATTCATTTCTCTTAAATAATCCATATTTTATATTTCCAGATATTCATATTTATTATTTATGTATGACTTGCCAACTTTGATTTGTACTCTTGAATTTTGTAGGCCATTACGTTCGGTGAAACAATTAATCACTTTAACATTAGTTTATGATTATCCGAACTTTAAATTTAGTAAATTTGTAAAAACTTACCGAGACAGAACGTTTTCGATCGCTGTGTGCCGATCTTCATCAGTGTTTTCTGCTTGGTGATGTTAGGTCAAGCGGTGTCGATTTTAAAGGCAGGTTTTCGATAGTATCAAAGAGTATGTGTGCTTTGTATTGTGTTTGTTCGTTTAATATGTTTGTACTTTGTGTTTTTATGTGTCTGTAAATTTCATATTGTTCTAGTGTGTTGAGATGTGGTCCTTTTTTGTTGATGTGTAGGATTTCTAGGTTATGGTAAATGTCTATGTATTTGTGTCCTGTTTCTTTTATGTGATTGTAAAATGCTAAGTTGGTGTTCTGTTTGTGTTCCTCGACTCTTTGTTTAAAGCTGGGTCGTGTTTGTCTAATGTAGAATTTGTTAAATTTGTCGCAGTTTAGTTTGTATAGGCCTGGTGCTTGTAGTTTATCTTTGTTGGTGTCTTGTATTTTGTATTGTAAATTGTTATTAGTTTTGTATGCTATTTTGTATCCAATTTTTTGAAATTTGTGAATTGTTTTATTTGATGTTCTGTTTGTGTATGGTGTTGTGATGTATTTGTTTTCCCCCTGTTTAGTGTTAATTTTAGTGTTTTTTTTTTGTATATTGTGCCATAGTTTGTCTATTATTGTGGTGCTGTATCTATTTGTGTATGCTAAATATTTAATTGTGTCTAGTTCTTTGTTTCTGTTTTCTGTGGGCATTGGGACTTCTTTAAGTCTATGGATCCATGCTACACACAATAACATATTAAACTGAACACAAAACAAACTGAATACAAATCACACATACTCTTTGATACTAGTAGGTTACTCAGTAAGGTTTTACAAATTTACAAAAATTAAAGTTCGGATACTCATAAGCTAATGTAAAAGTGATTAATTCGATTTGTATTTAGAATAAGATACTGTGTCTCGTTTTATATATGAAATAAGGCGTCTTTTACATTTTTATTTTACATTCAATACTATATCCTTCATTTTGTCATGTATGCCAACATAGGAATAAATGAAGATAATTGTAAAAACTAATTTATTGGAAAACAAGAGCAACTACACTCAACGTACAATCCTACATATATTGTGTTGCATGGTGCGATAGCAGTGAAATATATTTGGCTACATTGTACATTGTTATATATATATATATATATATATATATATATATATATATATATATCAAAATTATATTTTCATATACTCGTACATGCCAAAATATACGTCAACTCAAATTCCAACGTATACTCATCTACCAAGGAATGCTTAGCAACATATTTATCGTCAAAATATAGTTTCTATTCTCGTCCAGATTTAAAATAAAAAGGAGTTGATTTAAGTTATGTTTTGTTGAGTATAGTTTCTATAAAGTGTTGAGGAGGTTGGTAAATTAGTGACTAACAAGACACCTTATTACAGTCAGGGCAGCCAACATAATAAATGTCAACGAAAGCAGCCTCTCGATGCGATGGTAGAGCCACAAAACGTACGATTTATTCTACCGTGTATTTTTTTTGTTACGATTCGGCGTCCGAGAAATAAACTGGTGCCAACGTTGATATTAGTACGAGCGTTCTTAGACACGATTTGTACAAATACGGCAACGACTGTCCTTCTAATACATATCTTGGAACCCAGAACTAGCATATAAGCTAGGAAAGTCTTAAGCGTGCTCAGCATATTACCAATCTAACATGGCTCTCCCTCCTCTCTAAGCTGTAATCTAAGTTGCAATACGGCTTTTGGGAAACAATTATTTTGTTTTGTTGTAAGCCAAAGGTAAAATATCATGCATTTTATAAAATTATCTCAAGGTGGCATTCACTTTAATAATAACTTTTCCAAAACCGATGTCATTTTCGATTCCTTCTGTTAGTTCGCACTCTCCTTATATATATATATATATATATATATATATATATATACATATATCTTTTTCGAGCATATATCTTGTTCAAATTTTCAATCATTAGTAAAATACTTTTTATTCATTCACTCAAGTTCAAACACATTATTTAAAACGTGTAGGGGATGGAAATTAATTTTAATATAGTTTTTTTCAAATATTACTTTATAAATTAAATAGAAAATGAACTATTTTAATTTTATATGGATTATAAACTTTCTACAAAAGGGGACTAGGTATGCAGTATAGTAATTTCGTCCCATTTGGTTTAAAATAACATAACGTATGATTTCATAAAACAGCTGATTTTGTGTTATAGGTTATGTGGTAGAATAGCTGTTTTATCGCATAAGTTATGTTACTTTATTTAAATTAATTGTAATTATTAATTAAAAAGTAATTCAAATAACATTTTCCTTTATTGACGTAAGTAGGAAATGACTTTAAAACCTTTTTGTTTATATTACTTATTATAAATAAAATGTTTTGGATATTATTACCGGGTATTAAAACTATGACCCTGTAACTCACTTTGCCCCATTTGTTTGTGCCTTGAGTATGTAAATAAGTTTGGAGCGCTTGAATAAGAAGTTTTAAACGCAATAAATCCAGTCACACATGACGACGTACCTCTATGGACAGCTGACGCCTTATACACGCTACTACGTCTCTTACTGGGATTTTGTCTTCCTAGAGTTTATTCCACCGCTGTACGGAGTTCGTCATACGGTGTTGCCTTCGGTGGTAGCTCTCCATTGTTATTGGAAACTGTGGCAGTAGCTTCTGAGGTCCAGACACCCTTCTGCTTCCTCCGGTTGCTACATAACTGGAAGTGATCGGACGGATATTCTCGTTTCCCCAATACTCAGTCACGACGACAAGATACTACATGTTTCGCCAAAAAAATTTTTTCATATGAAAATAACGTCAATTTATTTTCCCATCGGGCAGCCTTGACATTGGCAAATAAAGCGACCGCGTTGAAAGTCTCTGAATTTCATTCAAGGACGGCGTCACGTTCGCTTGCATGTGTATTTCTGTTGGCAGTACAAGACTCCAATTTAGCTCCACATCAGGAGCATTTCTGCTCCATCAGGAGTCGTGCCCTGAAATAGAGTAAATATTAAAATACTACTACTTACAGAGTACAGTACCGTTTCACTTACTTCCGTAAGGCTGTAGTGTTATAGAAACGGCATGTATTGCGAGCCAACGTAAGATAGCGCGCGACCTTGAAGGGCAGCATAGGTGGGGTGAAGGGCAGAGGAGGCAAAGGACCGTTCCACAAAATATAATATAAGATGTAGTATTTATATTACATAAATGTAGATTTGACAAGGCCGAAAGGCCGCTATAAATATTATTTGATTTAACACATTAACCTGATCATTTACATAAGTTTTGAACAAATTTACTTATATCAGTCTTCTAATCGACGGCAACGCCTGCAATATCTTAGCGATGGTCTTTGATGCAACACGCACTACAAAAACTAATGTTTTTTAATAGGGCTAGCTTTTTGTTTTCTACCGATCCATCGCGCTCCAGCTTACGAGTGAACAGCTATAGATACCCTATAGCAACACGTCCAAGATGGGCTCATTCTCTCCCCTCACTCGTAGTAAAATAAATGCCAAGTAATAGTTAGAAGATATACCTATAGGTAATATGTATTATACTTCATAGGGGGGGGGAGGACGGTCAGGTAGATTAATTTATGTTTGAACCTTTCTCCAATCCTCCCCTTATTTGGAACGAAGTTTTTATCTAACCCTTTACCAGGAGCCGCATCCAAAAGTAGGTAGGAGTGTCCGGGCACCGCTTTGAACAAATTTTATTTTTATTCACTTCTATTTTATTTTTTTTTTAAATGTAAGTTATTGCCATTTAACAAAATTAATCTATATCAACTATAAAAAATAGATTTTTAGGCTAATTTATGCATTATCTCAAAATCTACTGCTTTATGGCTTTTCTACCGGTTTTACTCTATTTACATGTCAAAAAACCACTACTTTCGGTAAATAATAAATTCAAAATCAAATACAATTGGCTAAAAAAAATTATTTTACAAAAGCAACACTAATTTTTATAGTAAATTCTTCTATTTACTAGATGAATTGATGACTTATTTCAATACGAAAAAAAATGTAATTTTAATCGAGAAAATATCTATTTTTAGACAATGTAGAGCAAGCTGTTGGTAAGGCGTTGCGAGTAACGCCGTTATATAGAGGCGATGAAGTCAGTTGGCTGAGACTTGTAATTAACGCAAAGTATGATTAATGCGGAGCCAAGGTTCAGTAACGCTGGTGCCATCCGTCTTTTCCTAGCGACGTTTACAAGGATTCCGATTAGAAAAGTAATAAAAGCTAAAGTGGAAAAAGTAAAGTTAGAAATTCTAGCCTAAGAAGAACTGATTAACTCTATATCCAGATAAACTTCAAACATCGCAGAAGTAACATAACAATATGCCAAAAGCCACTTACCAGGTATTAGTCAAATAAATAATTTCCCGAAAAGTTCATAAAGGCTAGAACTAACACATATTTGAATCATGTGTGTGTGTGTGTGTGTGTGTGTGTGTGTGTGTGTGTGTCTGTGTGTGTACGTGCGTGAGTGCGCGTGTTTGTGTCTGTGTGTATGTGTGTGTGTGTATGTGTGTGTGTGTGTGCGTGCGTGTGTGTGTACGTGCGTGCACGAGCGTGTTGTGTGTGCGTGTGTGTGTTGTGTGTGTGTTGTGTGTGTGTGTGTGTGTTGAGTGTGTGTGTGTGTGTGTTGTGTGTGTGTGTGTGTATGTGAGTTGTGTATGTGTATGTGTGTGTGTGTGTGTGTATGTGAGTTGTGTGTGTGTGTGTGTGTGTGTGTGTGTGTGTGTGTGTATGTGTATGTGTGTGTGTGTGTGTGTGTGTGTGTGTGTGTGTGTGTGTGTGTGTGTGTGTGTGTGTGTGTGTGCAGAACAAGTTGTTGAAGATAATTTCGTGTCAACATTAAAGTTCAAAGCCGAGTGTACCATTTACACGGCAGTTTGGTTCCAAATCATGAAGAAAACGCAAAACGTTTGCAAATATATTTTGTAGTTGAAGACACGAGAGATGCTGCAGAAGCCGCGACGGGGGGGGGGGGGTACGCTATAGAAGCTACTACGCAAAGTAACTTTCTAATGATTGAGATTAAAACAACAACTAAAAAGGTCAGAGCTCGTTACTTTACGGTCCAAAATTCCAAAACGACTCCAGAATCATTAATTTCGTATTCAGTCAGTAATGTATGCAAGACGTAACAAAAGCTAGGAACAGTGGCTATAACAAGTGCCGTGCCTTTCTGTACAACTACCGTATTCGCGCTGTGACCCAGTATTTTTAGAACTCCCGTAATGTTATCAGTAGAGATGTGACCTCCACATGCATTGCCTCATCACACTTTACAAACATATTGCTTATAACTCTATAATCTAGATAATAAGGATGTATCCCGTACATTCTTACTTGAGCAACAAAAAAGCATGCGCAAGTTGTCAGCTGTTTTCTTTGGAAGATTAATATTATATTCCGTCTCCTTTCATCTTACAAAAATTGTAAATATAGTTTTCACTTTCTTCTACCTTGCGAAAGTCAGGTGTATAACCTTTTACGTTGGTTTTGTTTTTAACCCTCGATATTCAAGTATAAGTAAATTATTTTAGGGAATTTCGTTGCAGTAAATTTAAAAAAATATTTTAAAGATAAATTGATTTCGCCTGCGGTAGGCGATCAAAGTGTCTAAGTCGGTTTCCAGGATACATTGTTGGTCACCAGGGTGCATTGTTGGTCGTCAGGGTATATTGTTAGTCCACAGGGGGAACTGTTGGTAACCAGGATGCCTTATTAGTTGCCAGGATATATAAGTGGTCGCCAGGGTGCATTGTTGGTCGCCATGGTATATTGTTA